>JBBMJZ010000082.1:2020365-2052312 GCA_037833815.1 Zingiber zerumbet | reverse complement strand
TTATGTTTCTGTATTAGATTTCGTTGCATTCACTCCTATGTCGTTCAATACATTCGGTGCAGCTGCCTGCCCTTCCCGTCCTGTACCTGAGCTCTTCGAAGTCAGTACTCTCTTTGCTTCCTATCCCTTTCAGTTGTTTGATCGATACGAGGCATTTGGTTCGGTTTGCAGAGGCATATGTTCGGCCGGAAAGAAATCAATATCTATTTGAGCTAGGGGTTGCCTAGTTGGGGACCCCGAAGCGAGGGTACTCTAATACCTATCTTTCTTTGAATCTCCATTCTGCTCTGGAAAAAACCCTGAACTCTATTTTTTCTACTCCCCTAGGAACACTCCCTTCTACATACTCAATTGAGCTCTCTGTCCGAAACCCTAAACTCAAAATACCTATAACTTCCCTTTGCATTAGTTCCTATCTCGATTCCCTTCGGTTCCTCTGTCGATTTCAGTATTCCTTCCCCTTATTCAAAACTACGAAAGATGCTATCTCGATTTCACTGTCCTTTCCCTCCCTTTCTTTGGATACCTGGCATATGTTGTTGGGTTTGTTCTGGAGTTCCTTGCATTTGGTTCAGTTGTTTGATCGAGACCTGGCATTGGGATGGAAGTCAGTACTGTCTTTCCTTGGATCTGTTGGGTTTGGATAGGTTGCATTTGGTTCGATTTGCTCTTGCATCTGTTCTTTGCGAATCTACTGAGCTATTTTAATTAGTTTTCAACCTAATCTCTATCTTCTACTCCCCTCTTCGAGGCTATGACTATAGGGGAGCCGATAGGCGAAAGAATGAAATAGCTCGACTGATAAGGGTATCGACAGATAGAGCTCGACTGACAAGGTAAGAGTAAATGGCCTAAAGCCATTTACGCAATTACTGTAATCCGCTGTGGGCCGACTACAAGAATAGTTAGTAGCATAGTTGTAGCATAGTTGTAGCATAGTTAGTAGCATAGTAGTAGCATAGTAGTAGCATAGTTGTAGCATAGTTGTAGCATAGTTGTAGCATAGTTGTATTTGAGGGATCGTTTTATAGTAAGGGAGATAGTATCAACGGCTCGCAATGCAATACTGTAATTTATTTCAGGAAAATCTTTGAGGAGCTAAAAGGAAAAGCCACTCGACTGGGGCCTGTTAAGGGATCGACCCGTAGAGTGAATAGCTTTGGGCCTAGAACTACTTGGTGCTAGGGGAAAGGTGTGTATCCATTCTAGACTTGGTTTAGCTAGCTTGCAAGGTGCTTGCTGGCGACAGCGACGTGGAGGAGTCTAGCTCGGCGACATAGATTAGGTTACGGGGCTAAGGAAAGTCCCAACAATGGAAGATAGCTCGGGCAAAGGCTAGGCGGAGTTCCCATCATCCCAGGCTGAGCTGAGTACTCTCTAATAGCTTCAGTAGTGAAAATGCATTACATTATAGGGTGAACTAACTCTTCGTAGGTGAAATGAGCTCTAAATTAAGTTCTATTATAATGGCTTCAGTAGTCCCATTTGGAGATTCAGTTCAAAAAGATCGGAGTCTCTTTTTTCTCATCAAATGTGGCTATGAATATTGAATAAGAGATTAGTTGGGGCATGCAACTAAGACAATAAGATTAGGACCGGACCACTGCACTGCTCTATATCTATACTATATATGGAGAGCTATTATACTACTGAGTAATGAGCTATTATACTACTAAGTAATGAGCTATGCGACTACGAGCAGGATCGGAGAGGAAGAGAGTGGATCAAAGTTCCAGTTATCCTAGTTTAATTTCAGTGGTAGGCTGAGTCGGAGCGGAGCCTCATGCGAGGAATCAAGGTCAAGTCAGAGATCCGGGCTTAGGATAGGAGCGAATCAATGTTATATGATAGATACGAGTTATAAGGTGCGGTAATAGATCTTTGATAGTTGAGCTTCTTAGCTAGCCATAATAGTTGTCTGTCCCGGTGCAGTTCAAAGAGAATGGGCATCGCTAGCTACATTGAATGGTAAAGCAAAGAGTAGTAGTGTGAATGGTATGATTCGTCAGTCAATAATCCCTCATAGAGAATCATTCCCGCACTCGCAGGAAGCTTGGATTCCAGAGGATTGGGATGACTCGGCCCTAACCAAGAAACTATAAGCTATATGATCTTACTGAAGTTGCTAATTCAACCTCCAACTTGTAATCTTACCCGGGACAGACAAAAGAACTGTTCAACCGAACACTATCAAGGATCTATGGAACCTACCTCGACGAACGGAACCCGACCGAAACATACCCAGAAGCCCATTCGCACACGGGAAAGCTACTGAAGTTAAGACGCAGGAAAGCAACTAGAGTACAATAGACCGTAGAGCCAAGACTTCCTTACCTTGAGCTAGATCTCGCTGGTACCACCTAAAGAGAAAGAAAAAGAATAGAGTAGGTAGGCTAGGAGATGAAAGGTTGTAATGACTTTTGAGCTACGCAACATAAGGACTAACATAGAAAGAAGAATGAGTTCAACCTTCCCCCGCAGATCATGGCCTTAGCACTCGGTCCCCGATGGCCTGAGCCCTTCCCCCGCTAGACTGGTCAGAGCTCGAAGTCAGTCTAGATAGTTACGAGCACATACTGAGATTGCGTTAGGTTACGAGCACGTACTGAGTGCTATTGAACCTTCTCCCCGGTGCACCCTCCTTCTACTCGCTTGACGATAGCAGACCGCTACAGTCAAGAGGACGATGCCGGGAGACTGCAATGAGTCCACAAGCTATATTAGACCAATATAACATAGATATGAAAGAAAGACCGATAGAACATAGATCTCAACCTTGGGCACTCTACATACGACTCCAAAATAGATAAAGGGCTCACTCGCTACTCCACTCTTTCGGAGGCCTCTTCTCAATTAGAAAAGAACTGAACGTGAGAGATCAAAAAGTGAAATGAGCCGCACCCCATTAGGCCGATTCCTACTGAGTAGAGCCAGAGCAAGAGCACACATAGGGCCGTCCAGGTGGAGGCTTGAGAACGGAGGGCCTGAGAATCGACGCGACATGTTCCTTTCCCTATAGCTAGTAGGATGATAATCGCCCGAAGCTAAACGGTGTAAAGTGCCTCTCCTCGACCCTTGCTTCCGTGTCCAGAACTCTAAATGGATTACCTAAGGGTCGCTAAACATACCTTACCTATAGTCGGATGAAACGAAGCGCGACTCAAATAAGAAAACGACGCAGAGCGGCCGTGACGCGGAAGTCCATTACAAGAAGAAGATCTCATAGCCTATGAAACTATCCTAATCCCTTAGGGGAATCGAACCCGAGCTCCGGCTGCAAGAGCTCCTTAGCTCACTTCTGTCTGATACCAACACTTCCATGGTCCTCTAGTTCTCGCTCCCTTCGGTCTATCTAAAGTCAAGGAATATAAAACCCGTTCTTCCAACCCGGACGGCTACTATTAGAGTGAAGGAGATGTAGAGGCACTTATTACTAATAGTTGCTGCTACCCTTATTCTCTCGTGAGCTATAGGGATGTAGTCTTTCCAACCAGCCGAGAATGGCATATTAGGTATTTGTCTTTCCCAATTGAACCGCATATGAAGCATCTAAATTGTACTCGGTCTCCAACCTTGAATAAGCAGGTTCCGCACCTTCTTTGAATGGCATTAGAAAGAGGTTCGGAGATGTTTTCTTTACCCTGGCTCAGTAGTAGGCTGCTCAAGGGAGGGAAGGGGATCCGCATAACACTAGGGCTCGGTTGGGACTACTCACTCTTTCATAGTATATGAAGCAGCAGACTACGAAGAGGCAGAAGAGTACACACCTTGGAGGCAGAAGAGGCTACACACCTTGGAGGCAGAAGAGTACACACCTTGGAGGCAGGTGAGGCTACACACCTTGGTTCGGCACCATCAACATCAAAGTGCCTATCACTCATAATAGCTATCTCTGGACTCGTATGGGAGTTCACAGCTATATGCCATGTTAGACCCATGGAGCGGGAGAGGAAGTAGAGGATCAATAGGTGCGAGATCACAGACAGATAGGTTCAGAAGGACAACCCCTACGCGAGAATCAGAGTGAAGTGAGAGCAGTCGAGTCGGGGACAAGACGAAGTGGAGACGAGGACATGAGCGACTTCAAGTGCAATGCTTGCGAACTCATCAAGTGTGGGCTCACAGTTATGGAGCGATTCAGACCTCCATAAATAAGATTCATCATAGCCATAGGCATGCATGTATCATATAGAAAAGATAGCGGACAAGTGGAGCGGCTCTTCATCCCGCATAGTGGGCAAGCAAGAATATCATATTGACTCCTCCAACTGAAGTGAAGCAGCCGGAGAAGAGTGAATGTCTTCGCATACAATAGTTTAGTCCCTACCAACAATCTTAGGTAAGATAAACTTAACTTGTCCGGTGGGCTCGCTGGGTTAAATTCCTTAAGTGACTCGTCCATCTCGGACTCTACCTATGCAGGCAGGATAGGAGGTTCGCACTCGTCGTGGTCAAGTCGTGCGAATGCCATTAATTATTACCAGAAGGACTCATATATAAAGATAGATGCGAAGTCGAAGAGTGAACGAGAGCGAGCGACGCAGGGAACGGTAGGACCACGTATTCAAGTGGAATGGAAGTCCCACGGAGCAGTGCCCGTCAAAGCAAGCCGGGTCTTAGTGGAGAAGGGAAAACCCGGATCGAATAGTAGAGCCTTCCTTGCCCGGATCCGATGTGGAGTGGAGAGCCTAGGGAGGACTCCCGGATAGGTAGACGTGGGGAAGCCAGGACGCTTTAGACCAATGAACGAAGAATGGGGAAAGAAAGAAAGAATAGAGGAGACTAAAGAGCGGTGCGGGAACTTCTCAATTCAGTATAGCATGCCTAATCAAATCAGTAGTTCATGGTGCACGGGAGAACTACAGTGACAAAGGAAGTCTCGGAGTCTTCCAACGGGACCCACGGAGCGAACTCAGTAGACCTTCTGATAGGGGCTCAGACCGCTATTAAGTGGACAGAAGTAGGAGTCCCACCTCCCACTGCTTCCCATGCCGATAGATCGAAGGCCCCGTAGAGTGGTCTGCTCGCCGCCCTGGACGAATGCGGTCTCTTGCCTCTAGCCTTACAATCAATCTCTTTCCTTTGCTTCGCTCCTTTCCCTTTCTTCCCGTCCCCCGTGGGTGCTCTCACTTGAGAGTCGTACTGGATAGTCTTCACTTAGAATATCGGCTTGACAGTTATAGGGAACCCCGGGTCCGCTCCTACCTCTGAGCTGTCTCGTGCGTTTTTAGCCGCTGTCTCGCTTGTCTATGTCACTTGTCTCCTGGCCCCTCCCGCGGGTGAAGACTACTGGCCCTAGCATTGGGTTGGGCAGAAGACTTCGGTGCCACGGCTTCGCCCTTGAAAGGCAGTCGTTCTTCTCCCTCGCTGGCTCGTTCATTCCACTCGCTGCTCGCTACACTTTCTCTCGCTTGTCGAATGAGGATAGTGATGATTGTCGAATGAGGATAGTGATTGTCGATCGATCCCGTCCTTCCGCCTCCTCCCCTATCTGATTGTCGCAACTGCTATTCCCTCATTCCAAGACTTCCCCTTTCCGGTCCTCCCTCGCTTCGCACCTTCTTATCTATCGATGGTCCTTTCTTTGCAGCTTGGATGGGAAGAGATATTCCGCCTCCCTTCGTTTGAACTCAAATCACTCTGATTCTCGGTGCCCTACAACTGAAGCCTATGTTTCTGCTCGTAGTCACTGGGGCTTAGTAAAGTTCCTCTACGTCACGGGTTATACTACTTGAGCACTCGGGTAAGGGACTCTGGCCATCGCCATCTGAACAAACAGGATTCCTGTAGAGTCCTATCCAAGATCAGGTCTGAATTGATTCCCGGCAAATATTGTGAGTTGCGGACGAATGGCGACCAGTACAAGGCATGGAACCGGCCTCGGACTACTAGGAAGCATAGGTAGGCAGGCGTCTACTACTTCATCATTCAATGAACTCATCTTATTGCTCAACTTTCAATGATTGGTTGCTGAATGAGACTTTCGCTCATATTTGCTCAACTTAGCCTCGTACTTCTTCATTCGTTGCTTCATGAGACAAGAACTCATCTATTGCTCAACTATATACGTACTTCAAATTAAAAGGTCTGAGTAGAAGTGGAAGGTATGTAAAGGCTGCCCTAGCACGGGGTTATGACTAGAGGAGTAGGACCGGGATAACTCAAAAGCACAACCACTCATGGGATCCACTCAACGGAGAGAAAGGGGCCCAGTAGAGGACTGCAGGTCTGGTTAACCAAAGAAAGGAAAGGGGGGAAGATCTCCGCCCGCCCTCACCCGAGTCCTCCTGGAAAGCTAGGCTAGGCTCTACCCTAGCGCGAAGAGGTTGATAGGAGTTGGAGGTGGTAATATGGACACGCGTGGATGGGATTCTTATCCGAATGAATGGTTCGCTGAGCATACGTTCGAGACCAATTGAGAACTACTACTGGATAATAGACCCTAGATGACTTTGATAAGACCCTCGAATCGAAGACCAATCAAGCAAGATGAGAACAAATATTTGATGCCGGATCTGGGATGTGTAGAAGTGGAGCTCGCTCTTATGGGACCGGTCTCCCTCGTGCCATTCACTCCTTCTCTACTCTCTTGACTTTCTCTCCCTACCTCCCGCTCTGGGATTATAGTTGCTATTGGATTCGTGGCTATATTGGAGGGCTGAATGAACTTGACAAGAGAGCAACGTTCACTGAACTGACCTCGGCAAAAGAATGAATTAGCGGTCCGATGGTAGAAGTAGTTCCTTCTAGGCCACTAAGCTTGAACTCAAGAAAATGCTTCTCTTTCGCGATGCTCCAACTTCGCTTCGCTCCATTTGTCCGGTCGCACCTCCCACTGATCAAGGCTTTCCGACTGAGAAAGGCTGATTCCGCTTCTGACTATGCCAGAGGGAAGGAGCGAACTTGACGAACGCCATTGTTTGCCATGTGGCCTACTTCTCACGAGAGCTACGGGGGGACGAGATAGGCGGCTATCCGCTTCTACCGTAACGAGTGCCAACTGATAAAGAGATCTTCCTTCCGTATGCCAACTGAGGAAGCAATTCTTTCCGGCCACGTTACGAAGCGAGAATCGAGATCAGTTATCTCGAGGTGCGAGTTCATTCATTATCATATAAGACCTTCGCGGCAGTTGGGATGTCGGTCCCGGGTAAGTTTGATGGGTCAAATCAGCTCCCGTTCTCTCGGTTGGGCTCCCGCTCCCGTTCATATCGTAGCATCTAAGGGTTGGTTGGGCTTTCGTTCATAAGTAGCATCCGTCATTTGGGTAGGTTCCGCGTTCCGTTTCATTCTGTTCTAATGGGAGCGCTCGCTTAATAGTCTAGCAGCAGCAGCAAAAGAGGAGCGGAGCAGCGAGTTCCATTCACGAATCCAACAAAAATGTGCGAAGTCGAAGGAGCGAGTGGAACGAACGAGCCAATTTGTCATTATTTGCCATTCTTTGACTATCAAAATAATGACCATTGCTGTAGCCTATGCTGAAGTCATGGAACGTACTCAAGGCCATTGGCATAGGCACCGGCACTCGTCACCATTACTCGTAAGCGGTCACATGGGCCCACACCATCCGGCATTAGATCACGAGGAAAGGTTCACCTCTTTAAAGCCTAACCCGGAGTGGGGAGCTCGATCTTTCCACGAATGAAACTACTATAGCCAAGTCAGCTATCGGAGCTATTGGTGGGGAATTCCTAGGCCCATCATCGACCAATGCAATGCATGATCCTCTTGAATGCCTACCACTGATCTGCAATCATCCGTTCTTTAAGAGCAGCTCTCCACTCTTCATCTGACTACGAGATCTGACTAAACTGAGATGTGTTGACCAGGTGCGGAGCGAATGAGCGCTGGACTGAACGAAGGCGGGTGCCCGGAAGTGCTCGGACTCGGAAGGATGTTCTCTTTCATAAGCAAGAAGTCAGTAGCACCTTGATCCTTGATCCCTGTCCTCTAGTTGGTGGCATGAGGCGCCACCCACCATCAGCAGTCTTTTGTAGTCAATGTTTGGAGTCGTCATTGCCAGAGCAGATTACCCGATCCCCATCAGCATTTATGGCTATTCAAAACGTAGAAAGATCTACGGGGCAATGTGAGACTCAATATGAAGTTCGGGGCCATTTATACTCCAGCAGATTACAGCGTGCCCGGAAGAGAAGTTCTATTCAAAACGTTGATACATTTCTTGAAATATTGACGGTGGTCGAACCCGTCGGTTCCTTGGGCCTTTCTTTCGCATTGCCGCTAACTATGGAATTAAGTTTCGCTTACCAGAGTCCACATTCGCCAGTAGCCTGCCTAAAGGCGTTGACAAGCATGATATTCTAATTCTACTAAGGATAGGGGAGGTGGGCCTGTTGTCCCATTCTCCACACTAAGCTGTCAGTAAACGTCAAATAATTACTATGCTTATACATAATAGGAGATTATCTAATATATATATATATATATAATTTTATGAAATTGATTATTGCAACATATTACTTATGAAACCTTTTATTATTATGAAATCGAAATTGAAATAGAGAAACCTTGAATGAAGTTCTTTCGAACGTATTATTCAACTGATATTTCTATCTTCAAATTGCAGGTTCTAATCCTGAAATGGATTCTTGTGGGCCAGTCTCGGGAGGGATAGTTTCGCTCCTGGGTTCCAGGGATGGCTCCATCTCGGTTGTGGATCTAATCAGCTCCATCAGACCGCCCGCTCCCCTTACAAGATACTCGCTACTAAGGTTCTGAAAGAAGGCAGCTAAATCCGCAATAGAAGAGAACTCCAGATCTATGAATAGCCCCGGGATCGATTACTGGAACTAAACAGCAACCCTACCGTCACTTATCGAGAAGGAGTACTGGGACTGAGTAGACTGATTGTCTTTCCCCTAGCCCCTAGCAGCCTTTCCAGCTTTCCCGGTTGCAAGGTTTCGAGCTAACTACAGGATTTGCTTCCTAGCTACTAATACTCATTTTCTTATTAAAGTCGGCAGTGCAGTGCAGGGAACTTCGAACTAAAGATTTGCTTTCGCTCTAGTTTCCATCCGTCCTGTCCACTCACCACTTATCTCAAAAGCCACTATTTGAGATCTCTGAAGTGAATTCAAAATCAGTCTTTGTGGTTCCATTTCCCTTACGCTCGCTTTTGCTAATGCGACTCGGGAAGAACAGCTAGGAGACGATTAGCTCCAAGTGCCGAAGTCCATAGCTCCTATGATCGCGAGCTGCGGCTTGCTTTGTTCGCATCTCCGTAACGGCAAAGTAAGCGAGCTAGTCATACGAGCCAGTGCAGTGAGCTAGGCAGCTTGCTGTAGTTGCTACGGTAAACTGGAGTGAAACGAGTCAATCACGACATTAGACGACTGAGCGAAGGACTTCGTATCAGACAGAGCAATCTGATCAAATTCATTCTATCTTATCCCTCTGAGCGCTAAAGCAAAAGCCTGGTGAATGATAGGAGGGCGGTGTTTATTCGTATTTTCTTATTGTGTGTTCTATCCTTGTGGAGAGGGACGTTTAGTCTATATTTATGGTATTTTCTCAGTATATTGTTGTAGTTAGTTGGGCTTTTCTGCTGGAAGGTATTAGAATGTAGGTGCGTACTGCTCTTTTTACTAGTCTGACTTCTTATCGGTCGTGGCTGAGGTTCGTTGCGAGACGATTAGGTTCGTCCGTGACGCTTTTGGGCGGTGCCCCGTATCCCTACAAGCAGAGAATGATCAAATCCGCTACACCCACCCTACGCCCTACTTTCGACCTGTTTCCAGCGTCCTTTTTGCAGATAGAGAAACTTCTAGTCTTGCCTAGGTTTATGGAAGGAAGGTTTCTTCTTTGAATCCGATGGTGACTTTTGTTTCACTGCTATCGTCAAGCGGTGCAACAAGAAGAGAATTAGCAGAATAGTCTCATCTACCTTCCTACCTCACCCACCGCCCTGATCCTGAATCTACTTTAGACTAGCTTTACATTACGAAATACCACTCGGGGAGTTCGAGGGAAGAACCCAGAACCCGATCTACGGCCGAATAGCAACTCGTACGTAAGCATACACACTTCGAGCAGAACTCAAAGCGATCATAGCGCTGATCCCTTTACCTACCCATTCTTGCAGATTCGGGCGCGTTGCGTGGTTGTTTTGCAAGATCTCGAGTTCATAGAGTGGGTCAAACATGTGTTCAGCTTGATTCGTTGGTGCAGTCACTTCGTTTGCTTTGTGTGCTTTTTCGGTTTTCTAGTAGCAAGATCTGGCTTTTGGTTTGAAGATTGAATCAGTGGTCAGCCTGTGCTTGAACGACGGCATTCCAAGAAGCAACTTCCTATGGTATGGGATGGCCCCCTTTTGATAAATCAAATCACTCGAAAGAAAGTAATTTCACCGGAATCTTTTTTTTTTCAAAAGAAGGGCGGTGGGAATGGTTAACAACTGAGCAATCAGGGTAAGGCACCACCCTAGCATCAACTCACCCTTTCGGATAGGATCGGTGGGATGCCGTAGCGGCAAGAAAGATTTTGTTTCAAGTAGCTAGCTTTTGCTCTGTCGTATTGTCAGCCACTTCACTCGAATCCCTGACGAGTGATGTGGAGAGATGAAAGGTTCAAGGAAGTTCAACGGGTGATCCTTCGAAAGAGTAAGTACAACGAGGTGATCAAAATGTCAATTCGGAGAGAGGAAGATCGACTAGCCAACCAAAGTAGAGGACCTCCTTGAGATGGGGAGAGAGTTTGACCATTTTGACCATTTAAAGGAATGTTATTCAATAGCGCACCAAATGCGCGCAATAAAGCAGCGCGCTAAGAAAGAGGAGCAGAGGAGGTTGACTCCCAATTATAAAGCTGAAAAGCACAGAAAGAAAAAGTAAGGTCTTTTCTTGGGGACCAGGTCAGCCATAGCTTCTTTGATCATGCCGGAATGGGGAAGAAAAGAATGCTAATCGTTAGCGAGAAGAAAAAGCGAGAGCCTCCGCTCTCTCCACAATATCCTAAAAGACCTCTCTGCTATCAGCCCTATCTATCAACAAATTATATAGGATAGGATTGGAAGAAACTATTCCTTCCCTATGTTGGAAAAGATTATCAAATATAAATGGGGCGGAGCTTACTTAGCCTTCCCCCCCTTACTATACTATAGTTCGTTCATCAACACAGATTCAGAAACTTTTGAGACCTGTTAGGTGAAGGCTCTGGAAGAGATAGGGTTTGAGACCTGTTTCCAGAGATCGGACCTTCTGACTTAGCCGACCAAGAGGGGACCAAATACCATGGATCATGGACCTTTGTACGGCTTCAAAGAGTTAAAAAGTGAGGAAAGAGAGACATGCCAGCCAATAGACCTTCTCTGACGCGAGCTCCTACTCGTCTTAGAAGTCGAAATCGGCATCGGGACTTGAATAATAAGAATAAAGACCCGAATAAGCAATAGCAGCACTCGTCACTAGCTTCTTCTCTGTCTTTTACTGCCGTCCTCGAACTGGAGTTCGTTCAAAAGCGCATAAGATTAGTTGAATAGTCTGAGCCAAGGCAATGTCAATTGGTTACGCAAGCAATCTGTCTCTGACTCCCCCTTCTTTATTAAGATTAAGGGGCCCAGTCCGTCAGTGGTATATAAGGCCCGAACGTATAGATAGCTGTCCGTCAGTTTGCTTGCTGGCTTTTCAGCTGAAAAACGATTATGACTATGTCCTAGTCTTTATCTAAAGTCAAGTCAGTAAGTTGCTTAACGTTTTTTGGCTGGCTTACTTTGAGGGAAGTTAATGAACATGCGACAACAAGTGACGCGTCAGTGCCTGGAGACTGAACAACATGGCCTAAAGCAGGGTAAGGTGACGATGGGGGTTGCTCTGTGTGAAGGTGAAGAACCTTTGTGATCAGCTGGAGGCGGGTATGAAAAACTATGACGCCGGTAATCTTAGTCAGATCATGATGGGTATAAAGTCAGAATATGATGGGATAAGGCAGTCTTAGCTACTGCATCATAATAACCCTTCCTGATTTTTCGAAATCGTTTAAGGCGCATTTCTTTTTGCTTTCGAATCCGATTAAGGTGAAAGCGAGGGTTCCAGGTGGATCATCCCTCTAGCCTCGTCTTCCCTTCGTGCTAAGGCTAAATCGAGTGCGGATCTAGTTCAGTTAGCTCAAAGGTTCGAAAGGGAACAGGCTCCCCAGGGCCGGGGATAGGAGAACAGTTTATTTCAGTACGCCGATAAACTAAAAGGCACTTTCCACCTCAATTGTAATAGGACCCTTTAGGCATTCTACATTCTCTAAATCTGCTTACTTCCCTACTAGCAGAGGTAAATAGCCCTATTCCGCTCTATAAAACCCCTTATTATCAAAGCCTAACCAAAAGATTAGAAAAAAGCTTGTGCTTGTTTAGTACGCCCTGTGCCTAGCAGAGACTGGGGATCCTTAGCTATTTACAGCGGGAGATCTTAGTTCCTTATAAAGAATGGAATAAGTTTTTTCTAGAACTGCATATATTATTGCACTTACAGCCAGAACAGAATGAATTCCTCAACTTGTTAGTCAGTCGAGCAGGCGGAGCACCATCAGTTAATTTGTTTACGCCTAAAGCAGCTCCTTTGAATGGGAATTTGAGTTAACAGAATGAGCCTAATCGGATGCAGCTGCAGTTCTCGTG
Organism: Zingiber zerumbet; assembly: GCA_037833815.1. Taxonomy (NCBI): domain Eukaryota; kingdom Viridiplantae; phylum Streptophyta; class Magnoliopsida; order Zingiberales; family Zingiberaceae; genus Zingiber; species Zingiber zerumbet. The sequence goes on along the minus strand of JBBMJZ010000082.1, from coordinate 2,039,684 downwards.
AATGGTTCTGGTGCCCGTTCTTCTCTAATACATATCTGGTGCCCGTGAAAGTCATCCTAATGTTAGCGTTAAAACTCCTAGAAGCAGGTGCTAATATTCCGAGTGATGGTTCAGTCGAGTGACTCATCTTTGGAATTGAACCCGTTGCTGGCTCAGTAGCTGAAACAGATGAGTTTTGACTTACAAAATACTGCTGATGGGTTTTTTAGGCGGGTAGATCTTTCGTAGTTTTGAATAGAACTTCTCTTCCGGGCACGCTGTAATCTGCTTGAGAGAGTCTGTATCTTGTATCTCTTTTTTGTATCTGTTTGTTGTTAGAGAGTGTTGCTGGGACGAAATTGCGATAGCGACGTCTTCTCACTTAAGGAAGCCCTCTAAAAACGTCAGCAATCTTACTTATCCCCATCAGCAGTATTTTGTCGTTATCACTCGCCCCTCGTCCCTATCTCTTGACTCGTACGGGAGACTCTCGATATCCGCTGCTCCGGGTAAATTCACATAATGATAATTAATCAAATGGTGTCGGTTTCGTAAATATGTGTTCTTCCTTTTACTATATCATGTTGTACTATAACATGGTCAGTGTCTGCACTATATCATGTTGTACTATAACATGGTCAGTGTCTGCAAAGCAAGGGAGCAACCCTCTATGGTTCGTTGGCCAGCCTTGTTAAAAGCCCATCTTTAATATGGGAGCTGTACTTGACTTAGCTGCTCCCCGGAAAAAAAGCGGTTTTTGACTTCTATGCAAAGCAGTACTTATTATATATTACTTATATTAGCTGCAAAGCTGTACTTGACTTATATTAGAACTTATCTGCAAGCAGTTTTTTACTTATACATACTTAGCTGCAAAAGTGGTTTTTGACTTATACATACTTAGCTGCGAAGTCTTCTCTTCCGATCTATTCTACTTATATGCGATGCGAAGTATTCTTTCTCTTCCGATCTATGAAGTCTCGATCCATTCATTCGGTCTAGCTGCCTCGGACCCCTGAGGTGTGGATCTCCTCTGCCCCTGCCCCCTTTTCCTTATTTTATTCGAATCCTTTTTTCTTTTCTATTTAGTCGTGCTTTAGCTTTAGGTAATAGGAGGTTCCGGTTCTCACCTCGTATTCTGCATGGTTGTTAAGACTTCTTTCTTTCTTCCTGTTCGCGCAAGAATCCGAGATTTGTACTTCCCGGGCTTTCTATGTCTCTCAGTTCGCGCTCTCGTGCCTTTCTACCTCTAGGCTTTCGTGCTACCTCTATGGGCTTTCGTTCGGGTACTTTTTTTTCAACTGCTGTACCACTGCTCTACTAAATCAAGATGCGAGTAATCAGGTTTACTTGGAAATAAGAGGCTAGCTGGACCTCTAAGAGTATGAGCTAGCTGGACCTCTAAGAGTATGAGCTAGTTGGACTTCCTTTTCTTACGCCATGTCAGAGTGGGTTGAACAATTCTCACTAGCAATAGGTTCGTAGCGGACGTCCCTACCAAAGCAAGATACTACTATTTGTATCGGATGCTACTGAGTAAGACTCCCTTTTTCCTATGTCGAGTAAGACTATGTGTTAGCCGCATAGTGGGGTTTTCACATTAATTTGATTATAATTCCCGAAGTGGAGCTCAGCTCGATCCCGAAACCGCTTCAGTCGACTACGCATACGCAAGATTAACTGTATCCATCGATTAACTGTATCCATCCGACAAGAGATTAACTGCTACTACCCATCTTTCTTCTTTTTCCAGTAGTTGCTCCCGTTGTAAATTGATTAATTCTGTTCCGGGTCTCCCCGCGTCCCTTTCTCTAAGGTAGGCATTCCACTCGGGTAGGGATTCTACTCGTTAAGGTAGGCATTTTCTACTAGTACTAGGCATTTTCTACTAGGCGCATTCCGGGTAGGCATTCCAGGTGGGGATTCTACTCGTTGGTTCTATTCAATTCCCAAGACATACATTCTTGGATGAATAAGAATGGCTAAGTCAACTATCCTTCTATCAAGATTATGCGTCTGTGTATCCAGTACTACTCATAGAGTTTGAGATCCTCTATTCAGACTAAGATAAGGAGCCCTCCGTACAATCCCCAGGGGTACTCGTAGTTCCAATCAATAATTGGAGATGGTAGTTAAGTTAATTGGAGAGATACTGGTAGTCACGTTCCAATCACCAGAGAGATGGTAGTTACATTCCTCGGAGCGGGCACTTTCCGCTTCATAATTTAATGTTACCAGGGCTTCCACCTACTTACTCATCTGGCTTAGTAAGCTAAGCATTCGTCCTCGGCTCGTCCCGTCCCACTCAATTGTTTGCTTCCATGCGATCTGCTCAATTGGTGTGCTTTTTTCTATTCTAATTAATAAGAATTTAGTTTGCTTCCAATCAGGATCGTTCCAGTTAGCAAATCCGACCAGTGAACTACTTTCCAACTATTAAAATAGTGGAGCAACCCTCTCTTAACTTGACTAATTGGAACTTGACTAGTACTAATTGGTATGTCTCGGTTGGTAGCTAAGATTGCAAGCGTCGCTTGGTTTGTTCTGTTGCTCCTGCTTTCTAAGGCATAGCATTTAGTGAGCTGGAACTCATCTCATATAGAATTAATACAAATAATGCAAATTCAGAAGCTTCCAAGAATACTCATCTGGAATTGAGTTAAACAAATTAATAAGCTGGAACTAGGAGTCTGCCGTTCAACCCCCTACCCTAAGTGAATTGTACCCTTTCTTTTGAGGAAGAGTGCGAAGGCCAAAACTAAGTACCCCGCACTAAAAGCTAAAAGAACCATCTGCTGCTTAAGCTTAATGAAACTAATTTGAGTTATCTACACCCTATAAGAGCTATCTATGCTATCTTCACCCTATCCTATAAGAAGAAAACTAGATGTTGTATCTGCAGCTTATAAGCTCAATTCAACTAATGCCACGTGGAGAGCCTTTCTTGAATGCAATCATCCTTGATTGATGACTTTCAGCGGTGGAGAGCCCTTCATGCAATCTTATACTATCTTCTTTATCTATCTTGATGAGGAGTGCCCTATCTATCTATCTTGATGTGTAAACTAATGGCTCAGCTCAATGAATGCATTTAGGGATATCTTTGAGGAAGTTCAACTCGAGTTAAACTCATTTGATGCTTTTATGCATTCAATTCCTGTCATGGAAATATTAGGTTACAAATGAGGTACGTCAGAGTCTCGCACATCTTCAGTTCAACTCATTTAATGCTAAATAAATTCCTGTAAGGCGGTTACAAATGAGGTACTAAATTGAATGTTAAAGAACGGGAACACTCATTCAACTAGCTCAATAAATTCCTTTCATGCACATTTGAGTGAGGTTAATTGAGTGCATCTGCAGTTAAACTCATTTTATGTTCAAGAAATGCGCATATAGGTTGAGGATATATTCTTTGAGTTATCTGGAGTTCATTCTCAGCTCACTAAATTCCTAACGAGTCATCAACTCAATCATTGACTCTATTTCCTAAGTCTCATTTCACTAACAGCATTCAATCCCCAGGGTACTATACTATTACGTTCGATTCTCTCTCATCTGAAGCGAAACCCCTACCATACCTGGAAGGCTCACTCAATTAATTCCTAAGGGCAAAGTTTAGCTAGCTCATTTCATTTTATGCCTAAGGGTCTATTCGAGTCTCAAGGTTTCGATCTATTCAGATCTGACTACGGACAATAACGAATATGGAATTGAGTGTTCAAAGCATTAACTCATCTAGAACACTCAAACTCTAGTTTAATGTGCACTGAGTTTAAATACCCTATTGAATTGAAATGGTTCAATGAGTAAATATCCCTTTTTTTCATTCCGCAATAAAGTACCTCTTTTAGAGTTTCGAAGTCACCAGCACTTGTTTCCTAGCTCATTGTATTAAGAATCCGAATAGCTCATTCTATTAAGTAAGACCACGAGCGCGACGCACGAGATTCTGTTCTTCAATGCGGGTTCTATTTCCTTTCCTTTCCGGATGAGTTTGTTTTTTCAAAAAAGTTTCAATGAATTTATTGAAAACAAGGAGCTCAACATTTATGTCTGACGGAACTTAATATAGGAGTCAGAATCCCTAGTTCTATCTCTCTCATCTGCTGCGTAACATTGATTTCCGACGTCATCAATCCAATCACTGTTATCGTAATTCAGAGTCTCTGTAGCTCAACTTATTTGATTCTATTTGATTTTGAAAAGAAGTGTATATTTGCTTCTCTCTTTTTTTCATAACTTATTTGAGTCTTCAACAAATGCATTTATGCTTTAGCGGATAGGTTTTTTTGTCGCCAGGGTTCTCTTTAGTTTTTTGCATGAGGCCAGGCCAGGGTTCTCTTTAGTTCTCGCATGAGGTGTCTGGCTATTCCCATCTCAATAGTCAGATTCTGAGTCTGACTAGCCCTTTCTTAAACTCAATTTTCTAGTGTCTTTACTAGCTATAAGTCTGAAAAGTCCATTTGACTAGCTAGCAGTCTGAAAAGTCAGTTTACTATCTACCTTTCCTTTCTCCAAAGCGTCTTTCTCTATCTCCCTTTCAGAAAAGTCCATTTGACTAGCTACCTCACTTCCCTATCTAGCCTTTTTTTGTCCAGTATGAAAGCACACTACTCTCTTCCTAGTTCTTTTCAGTGTCTGACTATCTGTCAGGAACCTTTCTGTCAGCTACCTTTCCGTGGGGTAGCTTTCTGTATAGACGTACTCTCTTCCACCTGAGGAAGAAAATAGTTTCTACCTGCTACCTGAAGAATCAAATCCGGAAGCCTAGTTCTTATTCTACCTGTGAATGATGGTTTCCTACCTGTACCTGTGAATAAGAGTTTCCATATTCTGAATAGTCTATGACCGGATTGACCCATCTTTCTTTTTATCCCACATGTTACACCTTAGTAGTATTTCACTATCTTTTCTTTGACTCCTACCTGTCCTACCTGACTAGGATTTTCGCATTACTATCTGTATCTATCTATCTATCTATCTATCTCAGCTGAGCACTGTATCTATCTATCTCAGCTGAGCACCTGCTTATCTGATCTTTCCCTCTCTCTATTGAAGAGATATCTGATCTGTCTGTCTGATCTTTCCTTCTTAGCTGACCAATTCAACCCGAGTGAGATCTTCTCTTTCTATCTTATCTATCTCCCGAGTGATATCGTGAAGTGAGATCTTCTCTTTTCTTAATGGAATTTTACCAGAACAATTTTTCGTATATAATTTCTTATTTAATAGACGTTTACGAATATCTATTTCCTTATTTATAACTAGGAAATACTGGTCCCAATGAGTACTTGAATGGACGTATGTATCGGCCTTTCGCGAGTCCGCGTCTTCCCTATATCTCCTACTGAAGCTAGCTCTGAAGGAGTCTACTTGTAGCAGCACCTAGCTGTAGTCTACTTTTTTCACCAGCAGCACTTATAAGAATTTTGATTTTGCTCATTACTCTTAATGCAATGCTTCCTCTCATTAATATGAATTACTGCTTCTTTGATTAATGACTCTTAAGTTTTCCTTTCCTCATTACTCAGCGGTCTCTTTGGTGAGTCGAGACCTTTACACTATTCTTTTTTTTTCACTTGAAGTACAGTTCCGACACTACGGGTCATACCCTTTTTATGAAAGTCTAAAGTACGGGTCCCTTATTAACTTTAAAGTAGACTGTTCAGGTCATACCCTCTTTATGAAAGTAGTCTAAAGTACGGGTCAGATCCTCCTTATATTAATTCTCTTTGCTACTTGCGAGACAAAACAGACTTCGATGAACCCCTACTCTATCAAAGGTATGGATCTCTAGCACACTCTTTCGGAGGTATATATTTAATGCACACACATGCCCTAGTCGAACCCCTATACACTCTAGTGGATTCGCATGACCTAGTGTTCAGCTAGTGTTGAAGTTTCACTGATCGCTACCTAATAAGGTCCCCGGATGTCCGAGTTGTTTTCTCCATGAGTAGTGAGCGACCCTATGAAAGATAAGTTGAGCGACCCGATTGAAGCTCTTGCTGTTGCCTCTTTGCTGTTCTTACGTCTTACGTAACGCATGTCTCTCTTGCTCAGCTTTCGTGCGTATGGTTCTTTCCCATCCCAGGGAATTGCTTAAGGCTATTCTCCTAGCATACGATTTTCTCAGGATAGGCCCCTTCCCTTACGTTCAGCTCTCCGCCAATTCGACTATCGTCTCACCTATCCAGTGGGTACCCTTCCCAACTTAAAAGTTCAAAGAATGAAACTTTTGTTCAGCTCTCCGCCCCTAGCCTACGCTCAGCTGTCCTTTCTTTGATACCTAGCCTACGCTCAGCTGTCCTTTCTTTTAGGCAATGAATGCCCATCTAGTCTGCTTTCGAACTCCTCTACTCCTCTAATTAGACTCTCTATACTAGTCTACTCCTAAAGTCTATATAAACTCTCTTCCTCTAGTATAGATCCCATGAGCACATGGAATAGAAGCTATCTAAATTTAACACCTCGTTTGATTGAACACCTCTATTTAATAGAAGCTATCTAAATTTAACACCTAGATGTATCCCATGAGCCTATCTAAATCTGCTATTCAAGTGGAGCCTCGTTCCCAGAGCCCGAAGTTCAGTGTCGATACCATTCCCTGCCCTTGCAGCATATCCCTTCCTAAGCTCCCCAGCTACTCTTGAACACAGAGCTAGCCAGCTACTCTTGAACACAGAGCTATATCTGCTATTTTCTTTAACTAGGAAAAATATGCTATTTTCTTGACTTTCTTAAGTGGAGCTCGTTCCCATAAATATGCTATTTTCTTTACTTATAGTGGAGTGGGTGGAGCTCGTTCCCATCGTTCCCAGAGCCCGAAGTTCAGTGTCGATACCATTCCCTTTCCATGCATGATTCTTCCGCTATCATACTCTCTCTAATTGAGTACCGCTATCATACTCGAATTGAAAGTCCATCTCCCTCGTACAAGGAAAGTACATCCCTATCTTTTTTTTTCCCGGTGAAAGCTAAACCTCCTCCCCTCCCATTTCTACCCCACGGACTGCTATTCATAGTAAATTCATAGTCAAAGAGTTTGATCCCTCCTCTGATCTGACACGAAAGGGCGGCTGAGGACTTGCATTCGCCTCACTGTCCCTGGATCGACTTCGACTCAATAGAGAGAACTTGATTTAAAAGCTCCTGGATCGACTTCGACTCCTACTCCTTATTGAAAGGCTATGGGACGATCTCTTAAGGCTATACGCTTCTTCCCTATTCGATCTTATACGCTATAGTATGGACGTATTCTCTCTCTTTCGGGACTCGGGAAAGGTACGAATGAGTAGGATCATGCTTTTTTTTCACCTCCATCTAGAAAGACTAGTAGGGATCTCATGTCCCCAGGGAGTACCCCTATAACAAAAGAGTCAAGAGTTTCGCTTCCCTTACTCGCTACTTTCTTTATTTAACTAAATTTCTATGAGTAAAACAAACTTCAAAGGTTAAGAGACATTCGGTTAAGAGACATTCGGTTCAGTTTCGTTCTAAAATCAATTCCCCCGGAGCGGAGCACATAGCTGCTAGACTGTGAAAGCTCAGTTAAGCCGATCCAGGAAGCGACTTCCTCTTCTGCTTTCTTTTCAGTGGATTCCTAATTCCTATTCCGAAGTGGATTCCTATTCCTATTCTGCTTTCTCCTCAGTGAGCCCTATCTACCGAGGAGCCTACTCAACCAAAGCACTCCCTAGTGAGAATTCATGGACTGACCCGGTAAAAGAGTGAGAATTCATGGACCTTGCGGTAAGAGTTAATTAAACCGGAGGTTAAAGAGAGGCCTATCTAGACCAAATCAACCAACTGGCGATCCCCTTGGGACTAGGCTTGACCTCATGCAAGGCAAGAACTAAGGATTACACTTCGCAAGAACTAAGATAAGATCACACTTCCTCTGCCTGCTATGGCACTATATGGTTCGGTTCATTCGCAGCTGCTGGAGCTCAAGCTTCTTTTATGCTCGGGAACTCTCGGTTCGACGTGGGCCCTGCTTTCTTTCCTTAATGGAGATCTCGGCGCGAGAACAGAACTAGAGCAGCCTAGCCCAACTCTATTCTTTCCACCTTCCCGCCTAGCCATAGCTAGACAGACTCTACTCTAATCTATGCTATCATGGAATGAGTGAGGTAGAACTGCATGAACGATGAACGAGACACTGTCTAATTAAAGTATAATCTTATGTTTTGTTAGAACTGCATGATTGACGATATCGGATCTTCTTTTTCCGATGATCCGATGAAGAAGAGTAAGGACCTGATCAAGTCCCTGAGCCGATAGCTGATAGCAGCTAAATACGAATACTATAGAACAGTAGCAGAGAAAGACGAATGAATACTATAGCAGCGAAATACGAATAGTCCTATACCAATGAGTCATTGACTAAGAGAGATTACTCTTGCCCCAATCTCCTACGTTTCATTTGCTTTTGTTTTTTCTCAGTTTGTTTCATTTTGACTATGTCCCCACTGATCGGATGTATTTTATATACACTCCTGATCTACCTTCTGACTGAGAGTGCTATGACTGTGCTATGACTGCGACTGTTCTATGAGAGTGCTATGACTGCCTGACTGCTTTCTCCCAACTCTTTGCTTGCAGCACAGCACCACCATTCATGATTCTTTCGCGGAGCATAGCTTCAAGCTCTCGCCTTTGATTCGGATTTTCTTACTCGCACTCACTGCACCATCATTCATCTACTTGAACTGCTTGCTCACTGCTTCTTTATTATAGTGCCTTGATCTGATCTAAGCTCTCCCTCTCCTCCCTATGGTAGCCGAAACCGAACTATTTGATTATTCATATGAATGACTGAGCAAAGCTCGGAGATGGAGATTCTGAGTTGTGCTTCCAGAGCCCGATTACTAGATTGGACTGGACTAGTATTGGATAGGACTAGTTGCAGTCGCATGGTACTGTACTCTACTCCCCGACATTCCTTGCCCAACTCACCTCCATGTCGCTTTGCCAATGTATAATATATGGGCCTTCCTGACGTCACACGTCGCTTTGCTCGTCCAAATTTGATTTGATAAAAGCGAATTTAAAGTCACACGTCGCAAAACTATTCTTATAATTAAATGCGTCCAAAATACATATGATGGGTTTTTAAGTCACACGTCGCTGTCGCTCGTCCGTTCCAAATTAGATTTGATAAAAGCGAATTTTAAGTCACACGTCGCTGTCGCTCGTCCCTTCTCACTCTATCCGATGCATGCCCACACGAGCGTTCGTTAGCTGCCCGGTCAACGTTTCCTCCAACCGCCCAATCAAGAACCCATTAGAGGCTGTCCTCGCTGGCTTTCAGCTCCTCGCTTTGAGAAAGAGTAGCTGACCATGAGAAGAGAACTCAATTTAGTTTTTCGCTGTCGCTGTTGTGCTTATTCGTTCCGAACCTCGCAGATAAGATTAGTTGACTGACAACAGTGGCAGAAAAGTAAAGAAAGCGGCTTACGAGCTCGTGCTCTACTCTGGGTAGGTGCTTGTGCGTGCAGCGAGTGGAATTATAGAGCCCAGGGCCATAGGTCTCTCTTTTTTAGTAGTCCTACTTTTTCTATATATATAAAGATCAAGGTGCGTAGCTCGGCTCTCTACATGAATGAAGCGGTGTAATAGTCCACATCCCACCTGTCCTGAGCTTCTAAACCTATTAGAGTCTGGTCGATCAGCTCATACTTGATAATGGTCGGTAGGATTGCAGTTTGCAAAGAAGGGCTGACTGATTGCTTTGATCGATCACTGCCAGTGACGGACTCTCTCAACTGTGACTCCGCCTTCCCTTGAACGATGCCCTGTCCTCCGACCTCGTTACTAAGCTTAGCTCGTCCCTCGAGTCGAGGAGGACTTGAGAAAGCTAAAGCTACCTTGATCTTCCCTCTCGCGAGACCGGTGGGATGCCATCGCTCCCTACTCTTTCAGAGCCTCTCCTTCTCATCTCACTGCACCTTCATTCCCGCTATCGTTCGCTGACCTTCATGATTCGACTGTGAGCTTTGCAGGGCCGGAGATTAGGTTCCTCTTGACCTTTCTTTGATTAGAAGAGTTGCAAGAAAAATAGAAAAGCGAGTGAGTGCAAAAAAGAAAGATAGGGCTCTTCTCTTGCTCTTCCGAAGCTACATGCTAAACTATGTGGAATGCGTTACTATATTTATTATATAAAGGAAAGAATGAATCGGCAGCGAGCGTTCTTAAGGACTACAGCCTTAACGGGGCAAAGCTTCGTTGAGCTATGGCAGAGTCAAGCAGCTTCTCTTGCTATATTAGGAGAGTTCAGATAAGAGACTAGTCCAATGCTCTTCAACACTAGTCCAATCAGTCCGACATTTGAGTCTTTTCAGATGCAGTCCGGCGGAGTCGCAATAGTTGAGCGCGCAAGCTAAGAGGTGCGAGGTACGACGCCCAGGCGGATCGGTTCTACGGCTAGAAGGAAAGACCACTCGGTGAGTGGGATCAGTTCGTTTCGTTCGTAGTTCTCCGATGAGTTCTTTTATTCTTTTATTATTATATTAATATATAGGTTCGACGAGCCTAAAGAGGCTAAGGCCGGGCAGACGAAGTGCGATCTTTGCAATCAGCAGAGTCAAGGCAGTCACAGAGCCAGAGATCGAAGAAAGAAGAGACTCAACAAGACGCCCCTAAACCGTAGAGCTTTTACAGAGTCATGCCTTCCCCACCACAACAAGCCCACCTTTAAAGAATGAGCCGCCAGAGCAGTCGGAGAGCGAGGGGAGCAGCCGTGAGAGCGGGTCGAGGAATGACGGAAGCCATCTTTGTGCCTATGAGGGTTCGGAAGCCTTGCAGGGGAGGATGCAGAGATAGCCTTATCCGCCAGATGGTGGAGTGGTATGGTAGAAGCAGAGTGGCAATCTCTTCACTCTCAATAGCTCAGTGCGTGCTGGAAGTCGAATTGAACAATCTACGGTTCCTAGGCCCTCCCAATGAGTACCATTCATTCCCAAGTTCAGTGCTTCTATTATAGTCAACTAAGGCCAAAGAAAAGAGAACGCTTCGCACCTGCTTTCCCGTTCCTACAGTTCCTAATCCAATGCAGTCCAACAAAAGTGATCCGATATAATAGCAAAAGTAGTGTCGCAGAGCAAAGTTGTTCAAAAATCAATCTTTCTTGTCCGACATAGCAAAAATGAGTGCCACGAAGAGAGATAGGAAAGCCGGATCTAATATTTGGAACAAGCACAGCGTCGTAAAGTGCGAGCTCGGTCATAGTTCTTTTCTCAACTCGGAATAGCGAAGATGCGGATGCACGGGTTCGATTCCCAAGTGTGCTTGTAGTCTTGTCGCCTATGAAGAGAGGAGAGGCGACCGTTAGGGAGGAGAGAAGGTTCTGAAAGAAAGCAACAACTCGTCCCGTGGGAGGCTTCGTAGTGGTAGGTGCGAATCAAAGTCAAGTAGCCGACGAGACAGCTGAGTCCGAGATGTTCAAACTGAGTGAAAAGCAAGTCGGGATAGAGAGGGGCGTAGCGATCAGCACGCATCCAGGGAAGCAGTGGCGTGGCACGCGTCAGACCTAGACAGACGAGTTGAGGGACGGAGAATAGGTCTCAAAGAGCTTCGGTGCTCCGTGCCAATAGTTCTCGGGCAAAGGTCACGGGTTATCTTCCCAGGGTCCACCTTCTATATCTATTTATAGTAGTAGTTCTATTTCTAGTAGTAGTCTTCGAAGAAAAGGACCGGTCTGAGGAGCGAGTGAGATCTCCTCGGGAATCAAGCAAGATCGGGTCTCCAATTGCATGAAACTCTAGTGGGGCAAGAGTCAGCTTGCGGATTGCATGACTAGTAGCTGCCCTTCCAACTTCAGCCAATAATCCAACTTTGCCAAGCAATGGAAGCTCGCTCGTGTTCAAGCTGTCCTCAGTCCAACTTCAGTAGAAATAAATGGCTATATTATAAAGTAGTGGCGTATAAAGTAGTTAAGCAAGTAGAAGAGTCATAGATAGCCAGAGGAAAGGAAAGGAAAGGAAGACTCGTCCGGAGCTATGCGACCCGCCTTGCTTTGCTTTGCTTGCTATTCACTGGACCGGAGCCGACTAGGTGATGTGAAAGGAATAGGGGCTGAACGAGACCTGAACTCAATTTCTTTTCCACTACGTGCCTTTTAGTATAAGGAACTCTGGAAGTGAGATAGCGGAAGAAGACGCGCGCAGAGTACCGACTGACCCTAGCAACCGATGCGACGGACCCTACCAACCGATGATAATGATGGATTAAAAGCGACTGCTTTCTACTAAAGAGAGAGCACTAAGGATTCACGACTGCAAGGTGCTACGCGAAAGGTAGGACGAATGAGCGAGGAAGGACTGAGTTAGACGAATGAGTTCATGTGGTTCAGACCGAGGAGAGCGAAAGAATCCGCACTGCCAATCAGCACAGCCTAAGCCTAGATTAGCCCGAGGGGGATCGACTGAATCAGCACAGTTGAGGAGGACTATGCAGGACTCATCCCTCTATTTGGCCCAGTCCCTCTATCAGGATGACCAGTATAACTTCTGCCTTCCCAGTTGTGTCCCTTCCCTATTAATCTTACCTGTCTCAGATCCGGGTGAATTAGCTTGGCCTCCCTGTACGGATTCCAGCTGAGCGGGTGGGTAGTCTGAATCAGGGGAGTGAGAGTGAACGGCGGAGCGAGCATAGGATGGCCATAATCACATGGGTAGAGTGCCTTTCGACTAGTGAGGAGCGAGAGCGGCTTTCTTTCTCTTTCGACTAGTGAGGCTAAGGACTAGTGAAGTGAGTCGGGGATCGAGACGTGAGGCAGAGTCTACGGCTCCATTACCATTACCATTAGTAGAGAGCAGAGGGTAGTAGAGACGAGAGGAAGCTGTGGCATGTGGAAACAAGTGCAGCGCAGCGCGGCAGAAGAGCAGTCGAAGCTCGGGAGGGAGGGACTTAACGCATCAAAGAGTGAGAAGGACTATACCTAACAAGTAGTGGCAGCTGGGCGAGGATGCCCCCATTCCCAGGCCGAAGTCAGACGAACCGTAGCGTAGTTGGGAAGCACTCAACGAAAGCTCGGCAAGCCTGAGAAGGAGAGGTCGGTGCTCCGTTCAAATTCGAAGGTTCTCCGATGAGTTATATTAATTATAATATAAGAAAGGAAAGGATTAATTGAGTACGAGGCGACCTTGGGAGAAGAGCAGTGGGGAGGAGGCGACCGGAGGAAAGCGTCGTCGAAGCAGAGATCGCACTATGAGAGGGACTGCCCTGCCTTCACTCTTCAATACCAAGAAAAGAGAGAGCGCGGCCGACAAGAGTGTTCGAATCTTGCTATGCGTCGGCCAATGACCACCACTCAAACCACTACCACTCCTATAGTCTAGTTTGATAGTTGCTTCGGAGAAGTTAAGAGAAAGAAGGAGCGAAAGAAACTCTTAACTAGAACGCGGCACCTTAACGAAGAAGTTCTCGACCATTGATTGGATTGGTAGGTGGAGAAGCAGTTCGAGAGCGAGAGGATGGACCGGGGGAATCTGAACTCATGCCAGGTATGATGAAAGAATCAAAGTTGCGCAGCCGACGAACAGCCGACGTCTTCAAGCTTCAAGAGGAAAGACGAGTCGGTGACTAGGATCAGTTCACTGATCGAGCCATACCAAAATTCGCTTTATCAAGAACTGGTGCTAAGATAAGAGGAGGGCACTCCACCGGAAGGGGTGCGGTGAGTCAGAGAGCATAGTTCGGCAGCTATCACTGAGATCCAAGAGAAGAGGGTGACTCGGGGAAGCTATGCGAGGATCATGCCTACCAAGAGGACCGGGATCAGTCGGCCTACCTATGAGGGAAGGAGTTCATGGACCGGATCGAAGAAGTCTAAGTTGCGCGGCAGAGGAAGGTGCCAGAGCCGGGTTTTCTCCGTTCTTGTGTCTGTCCCGGGCGAATTTCACCATGAACATCTCAATCTCAGGTCGAATTCGTCCGGTTCAATCAAAGAAAGAAAGAAGAAGGGAGCTTGGCTCACTAAAAGTGCATTTGAGAAACTCATCTGTAGTTGGTTTGCTTCAACTTCAGTTGCGTAGTAGAGGACAGACATCCCAATCGGGGGAGCAATTAGGTGCTCGGTGGCCAGGAACGAGCGACAGCGACGACCGGGTAAGATTCCTTCTTTCCGGTTCTTGTCCTATCCTATCTAATAGCTTCAGTAGTGCCTCTCTAGAGGTGTGCTGTCCTCTCCTCGACCTTCCCTAGTTCTAGTTCTGTCTGCTAGCAAGATATAGATGGCGCTTTAGAAAGATATAGATGGCGCAAGAGAATGGGAATGGGAATGCATCGGGAGCCTACCGTGAACCATCTGCCTAGCTCATCCGACCGGAAAGCAATTATAGAGCCCAGCCCTGCCCACTCATCAGAAAGAGAAGAAGACCAGGCGAGCCCAGTTCCTATGAGCGACTGAGGAGGAGGGACGACCGTGGGAAAGCAACAACTCGTCCCGTTCCGGCCTAATCCAACTGCTAAGTTCTTTTATTATAAGTATAAGAGAGCTGTCTAACTGAAAAGTAGAGTTCGCATAGCTGCGAAAGTTTTTTAGGAGTGAATCTCCCGTGGTAGGTGTGTAGCTTCGATGCTCAACTCAAGATTGCCCAGGGATGCGACTCGAACACTCAACACTCACGCGAGGGCTGACGAATCAATGCCTCATCCAAGGCTCCGGACAAGGCAGAGTCCACATGAGAGGTCGGGTCACACGGGGTTGCTGCTATGCCTACTATTATAGGAGAGCTCGGCATCGTCAGCGAATGGCAAGCTCAATTGATTCAGATTCATGAAGGGCGGCAGAATGGGTTGACCGAGCGAGTGAGACCGGTCCAGGGATAGGAAAGATGCGAAGATAGTGATCCGACCGAGGTAGGTGGAGAAGCAGTGGCGCTCTTAAGTCAATTATATTATTATAAGGTGCCAGAGATCCGTGAGAGGTGCGGTGCCTGAGATCAGGTTGAGCAAGCCAGGCTCTGAAAGAGAAGGGAGGAGTGAATAGGTGCTAGTTCCTATGATTGCTTCATCAAACAACAAACTATCACGCTAGCTAGACTATATGCTTAACACATTTGTAGAACAGAGAAAAGAAAAGAACATAGAACCAGAGAGCAAAGAACTGAGATGAAAACGGTCAGAGAAGAGAGTTCAAGTAAGAGTTTGCCAGGAACGAGCGACAGCGACGTAAAAAGAATATAGCTCTTCAAGGCAAGGAGAGAGGATTAGGTGCTTCGGAGGAGCAAGCAGTGAACTACTCGGGAGCTTGGTGCTTGAGGAGCGAGTTCAAGGACGCGGAGACCAATCACAATGCATGCATCTCTGATCGACCTATCCCACTATGCGGTGTTATAGTTATTAGATTATATATAGTAGTCGCGGGCGAAACTTGAAGTCGCTTGATGCTCCCGGTCTTTCTTTCGATCCGGGCACCTCCTCTTGGCAAAGTAACGAAGCAATCCGATCTTCAGAATCTTCGTTGGTTGCTATGCCGACTCAGAATCAATCTCAGAAAGAAGAGACAAGGGCAGAGAAGACTAGAAAGCCATTTCGCTTTTCAAAAGCAGAGGCGGGTGCGGCAAGAAAATCTTCCCATCAGCCGACAGACAAGTGGCACGCGTTAGACCTAGCGCTTCACTATAGCGAGTGGAGCAAGCAGAAGCTGTAGGAAGACTGTGATCAGGAGATGATAGCCAGCCATAGTGCCTGGGGAGGTTGAGGACTCGGCTAAGGCGGGGAAGACGCAGCCGCTCCGGCCTCAACTGAGCTCTCAAGCAGCGGTGGTAGCATACTGTGCTCTGCCTCTGCAACCACGGAGTCAAGCGACAGCGCGATCTCCGCAACCACTTAAAGCGTGATCTCTGCAAACCTAAGAGCTATTGAGTCTTTAGCAGTGGCAACAGTTGAGCTATGCGACCGACGAGGAAGAAGAGTCCGTATCCTCCGCTATGCGACCGACGAGGAAGAAGAGTCCGTATCCTCCGCTATGCGACCGACGAGGAAGAAGAGTCCTCCGCTAACCGGGGCATGCAAAGCTAAATCAAAGCAAGAAGTCGCTTCTGACCTATCGAAGCAAGTCCTTCTTTGCAAATCACGTGGAAGGTCAGATGATAGCCGGTTCACGTTCCAGGATAGGAGCGGATAGGGTCCAATGCAGTCCGACTAAGAGCTTCAGTAATCAAAGTCAGATAAGTCAGATAAGTAAGGTAAGACAGTGCTCATGGGAAGTATGGGATAGGGTAGGGCCAAGAAAGATTCATTCCAGGATAGGAGCGGCAGAGGTGCGGCCCTGGCGGAGAACAATCTGGGAAGAGACGAAGGTCGAGCAATGAATCTCATCTCGATCACGCAGGTCTTGAGAAAAGGGGCGAGATCTCTGCAATCCTTATCCTCGGAAAGTTGCTTCAAACAACAGAAAAAGTAGTCCGCAGCAAAAGGAGTGCTTTTCTTATTGAGTCGGGTAAAAAGCCAGTTCTCCGACATCTAGTGGCTGAAAGATCGCACTTTGACGAAGCCACTACTTTTCTTTTCTTCTTGAGTCGGGTCTTCAGCACTAGTGGTATGGGTAGGGCAAACGATGCCTGGGGAACAAGAGAAGAAAAGACGAAGTGCGACTGTGGGAGTAAGGTGTTTCACCTATTACAAGAAGCGGGGTTCGGTGACCGAGGCTAAGAATTCCAGCAGATGCGGGTCAGATTCCCAGTGAAAGGTTCGATTCCCCCAGTCGTCAAGTCAAACTAGGGAGGGTGCAATAGATGGCAAAGCTCAGTAGCGGCTCTTTGCTTGTCTTTGCTTGTCTTTCAGACCCTTTCTTCTCGGATCGACCAAGAACTGGTGCGGTACTGTACAATATATAGGATAGGTCTTACGTCGCAGGCTCGTTCCTCTCCGAAGCATGCCTACCAGCTCTTCCTCTTCAAGATCAAGAGTTCATGGACCGGATCGACCAGGCAAGTGAAACGTAGTGGAACGCGCCAGAGACTCATAAAGCAACTGCTCACTAGGACCGGACACTAAACGAAAGCGAGGGTGCGACCAGTCTGTCTGGCTCAAGAGGGTGAGCCCAGTTGGAGGAGCTCCCTCTATACGGTAAGCGGAGGTAGCGACGCTGAAAGAAGATTCAGAAGGGCGAGTTCCAGGAGTCAGTCTTCTTCTTCGGAGCGAGTTCAAGGGACAAGTGCAGCTACGTGAAAGGGAGCTACACGCGGCAGAACCGGGATCGAACACTCAACTCAAGCTTTAGAAAGATATAGATGGCGCAATAGAAGAGAGCTCGGCTAGTCAATAGAAGAGAGCTCGGCTAGTCTAGTTGGTTTGCTCATACGATTCATAATCTTTATATAATATCATAGTTGGTTTCGGGTCTCAGTCTTTGAGGGAGCGTGAATGGTCATACTAGATCAGAGGCTGCGAATGCCCATCCCAGGTAAGCGACTCAACTCAATTAGGCTCTGAAAGAGTAGGGGCGACCAAAGGGAAGAGCGGGTTCACGAACGAAGAAATACACGAGGAGCGGGTGAACGATCTTTGAAAGCCGAGAGCGCAGTGGAACGCTATGGAAGCAACCGGACGAACTCACGAGCCCAGGAGGAGCTGAAAGCCCCGGACAGCACAGGTAGGCTAAGCAAAGTCTATTCTTAACGGTGAGGACTAGAAGTTCCGGAGGAGCAAGCGATAGCGTCGGGGCAGGAGCGAATGCAGTGACGCTATACGGTAAGAGCACAGCAGCTACAATCAAAGCAATCAGAGGATGCTTTCTTATTTAAATTCTAATAGAAAGGAAAGGTAAGAGCTACAGAGTTGAGCGAGTTTGCAGAGGAGCTTTGCGAAATCTTTGCAATCCACCTGAGGACGAGAAATGAATGTGATCCGATATGAGTTTGGTCCAGTGCTCTAGTTCTTTATTCATAATGAATGTGATCCGACAGAGAAGTTGCAAATCAAAGCAACGAGAAAGCAGAGCTCTTCGCGATGAAAGGCGTGACGATGAGCTGCGGAGTCCAGTCCCCGCTTTGAAGAAAGAAGCTGGGCTTTGTAGCTGATCTTGCCCCAGCCTAGCGGAAAGACCGGGCCCTTTTTCGGTGCTATGCGAGGAGGGCTCAGTCTCTTCTTGAAGGAAAGGGTACCCACTGGATAGGTGAGACGATAGTCGAATTGGCGAAGAGCTGCCTAAACTAAAGTAATATTGGGAAGGGTTCGATTCATTAGTTCATTACTGAAATTCTGATGTTGTTTAATTATAGTTTAAGTAGTGGGGCTCGCGGGCGGTAAGAATCAAGGTTGCACTCACGCACTTCATTTGTTCTCAGAAAAGCATCTCAAATCACTTAATTTCAAAAAGGAGTTGCTGTGTTGTCAGTCAACTAATCTCAGAGGTCCGGTACGGCAAGAAAATGTTGGGAAGCGAGCGAGTAAACCATTTAGCTAGCGCAAGCAGATTGATCGAATATAACTGTTCAAGGAGTACGAGTGTTTCGGGTAGGCGGATCAGTCGAATCCTTTATCCTTAGAATTGGATTTCATAAGACCGGTCTGAGGAGCGAACTACGTGACGCAGGCCTAGCTGATTGGCCAAGAGCTCGGGAGGGCAGTTCGAAAGGAATGAGGGCATGCGATCTCTGCAATCTCAATTGCGACTTCTTTGCTTGCAATCCGCAGCTGACCTTTTGAAGCAATTCGTCCCAGGTAAGACGACTCTCAATGGTGGTTTAGAGGAACTTGTTGAGCGGTGCGAGTTTCGCCTATATCTTGCTTGCGAGTGAAATGGTCGGGGATAGTTCTCTGATTGGATTGGAAAGATTCAATTAGCCATGCTTCTCTACATGCTTCTCTAGTTCAATTAGCCATGCTTCTAATATAAGAAAGGAGTTCAAAAGCATAGTGAGGCCTGGCAAAGAAGTGGGACCGGTGAGAGCTACAGTAGTGCTGTGCTCATGGGAGTCGTGGGAAGATAGGCTCACTCAATCCATCGTCTATTTTGGAAACTGTGGCCAGCGAATCTGAGTTTAGCCCTCGTGTGATTATAGGCTCGAGTTTTCTCTGGAGTTGTCGAGGTCGGTCAAAACCTTTCCTAGGCGACCTTTGGGAGAGAGAAGGTGCGTAGTCTCGCACGCATGCCATGTCGAAGCGGAGGAGAGGCTGAGTTCCGTTCCAATAGTCCCAGGCTGAGATCTACCAGACTCTATACGGGCAACAGTTGAGCGCAGCGAAATCTTTGCAACAACTCAGGCAGCGAACGGGCGAGCATAATAAAGGTGCTATGCCTCATGCCCAGGTCAGCGAAGGATTATCGTGGATAAGGTGAGACGATAGTCGATTGGCGAAGAGCTGAGCCGAAAGGCGAAGGGACG
>JBBMJZ010000082.1:1992384-2003873 GCA_037833815.1 Zingiber zerumbet | reverse complement strand
TCTCGCATACGCTCGAGCTCTATCTTGAGGATACCCTCTCCTTATCAGTCGAGCTCTATCTGACGATACCCTTCCTTTCTTTCCCTTCTTTCATGCCTTCTAAGTCTGTCCTGTCTGTCCTCTCAGTCGAGTCATTCTGGGAAGGGTTTAAGTCAGGCGGACTGAAGAAAGTAAATGAGTCAGAGCTTCACGGCAAGGGAATGAGATAGCTGCCACTAGTATATCGGACGTGCTATGGAACGGGAATGAAAGGAACGAACGAAAGATAAGTGACGCGGCTTTCAATACAATAGTTGTCAAAGTCGTCCGAGAGTCCCTACCAATAATGATTAGGCCTGTTGTCCGTCACGGCGCAGATCGAATAATTCAGACAAGTAGTCGCGGGAAAGAATCAAAGTATGGACCAAGGATAAGGCAGAACGAGATCATAGAGAGACTGACCCGGGAGCTCAACCGCTCGTTTCACTCGCCCGTTCCTTCCATAGGGAGCGCTACTGCGCGATTATTCAAGGCTCTGCTCTTCAAGAGGGGCGAGTGACAACGACGCAGAGCGGAAGAGATCAGCGTGGCCATCTCAATCTTATAAGGAAGAGTAGTTAAGGGGCGTCGTGAGTTCATCGAATTAGCGGGAGCCATGCCACGTCATCCAGCGTTCCTCAGTTGTATGACCGAAGGAGAGGGAAAGAGTAGAGTAGCGAACGCGCTATCCGAACTGAATGTGTGAAGGTGCCTATAACTGACTTTACTATTGGACAGTTCCAGTCCTGGTTCTCCCAATAGCGGATGGTCTAGTACTGGGCTTGGTGATCTTTCATTTCATGCTATGTTGGACGTTTCAATCATAAAGAGGATGGTGTCAAATCTCTACATGGGCTGAGGTTCCACTAATCGGGCTGAGGTTCCACTAATCGAACGGAATGGTGCCTGCTGTGATTGAACCGAACTGAGAATCCGAGTGCGAAAGTGATTGATATGAGTTGGCATTCGATCCTGGAATGCTTTGAAGTTGGTTTCGAAGTAGAGTAGACGAGAATCAAGTGCTACCGAAGAGTGCCGACTCGTGGGCAGTGGCTTCAGACTCCGAGGTTCCGAGACCAGACTATCGAACAGATAGAAATGTGGAAGTGAGAATTGAATTGAGGAAAGGCTCAGGTTCAATAGAGTCAAGTTGGTTGAATAAGGGTGAAAGTCAGTATAGTGCCAGGACCAATTGGTTATACTGGTTGGCGAGAAAGAAAAGGTTATGGTTATGACGAGTGAGAAGTGGAGCGAACTGACTATGAGAAGACGTGCAAGGGACAGAGAGGCGTCATGGTGCGGGCGAAAAGGACAGCACATCAAGGAAACGAAGACACTGGGACGAACGGGGATAGACTTTTGCTTGAGTGAGTTCACACACCATTCTCTGCTTTGATCCCACGTGCACAACAATGAGTTTCTCTTTGCCCGTGATCCGATAGGAGACTAGATCTTTCTCTGTAGAGCAAGCTCCCCAATATGTTGAAGAAAAGGTAATATGTTGAAGAAAAGGTGACCGAGAGACCTACCAAGAGGAGGCAGATCCTTGATGCTCTACCAAAAACCCTCCCAAGGACTCTTTCTTTGATAAAGCGAGTTTCATTTTTTTTGAGTAGGTGAAGTGCAATGACTATTTCTTAAATTAAGAACAAAAGCTCCGGTTTCCGAACCTGCTTTAAGAAGTGTATTGTACCGAAGGAAAGGCAAGACTGAACTCGAGAAATGAGCTCTTCCAAAGAGTCAACCTAGTAGCGCTGCGATGGGGATGTGAAGGGGCGAAGCAATGACGCGATCTAGAGTCAGGAGATCCCGCTCTGCTTGCTGTCCGCTTCCCATTGGTGAAGAATCAGAATAATTAAGCCGACTTCCCCGGATTCACTCGCTCCCTTGCGCCAAGCATAAGGAGAACGAACTCTCGTAGGCCCCTTTGAATCAAGAACTCAAGGAAAGACTCCCCAAGTGGTCCAAAGCAGCTGCGCAGGAGAGAGTCCTCCTCTATCCTTTCCCCTCTCACGCCTAGAAGGACTGTGAGGGCAGAAATTCGTCCACCCAATGAATTGAGAGGGTTCCCGAACTTCAGTGTGATATGATAAAAGAAAAAGCAGACCTTTCCATACATCATTCCCTCGCCTGCACACGCTACTGATGCTTCAAGGTTGGCTACAGAGTTCTCCGCGGAAGCTAGCTTAAGTTCAAGTCTCTCTCTGGTAAAAAAATCTGCTCTCCCTTGGTGAAGAAGCATTTCTTTCTTTCTAGTATCTACTAGAGTAGAGCGAAGGTGGTCAGGGCTTCGACTGAATGGAATGGTACGCTTCTCTTTTCTTTTTTATGATTCCCTCTAGCCATGAACTCTTTGCTGACCACTGGGCTCCAATTCTCCGTCCGCCAGTTCAATTATTTAGCTCTGGAGATTAGAGTCCTTCTTTCGCCAGCTCCTTAATTAGAAGTTCTCCCTCTCGTCCTTCTCGAGCAGAGACTTCTGGCTAAGCAGATCCCTTCCCTTGAATTCATTCCTTCGCCTCCTAAAGCTTCAAGTTCTTATAGGCACGACGTCCTTTGTTAGAGGCAATCAAGGCACTATAGTATAGAGGGCTGAGCATACTGAATCCGGCTGCTGCCCGCCCTTGCGATAGTTCATTAAGAGATCCGATCGAGGGGATAGGTGCTCGACTTCAAGGGTCAAGGGTGGGAGATTTGAGGCTTGCCAGAGTTATTGGTATTGAACCCGACTATGACGGCTCAAGCGTTCCATTGAATGTGTGCAAGACCCTTGGCAACTATGCTTGAGGTGTTCTTTGCGCGGTGGAGTCTCAGCCTTGAGGAGGTAGGAAAAGGGATAGAGCCTTGCCGAAGTGAGGGAGCCGAAGTGAAGAGTAGATCTTTCGTAGTTTCGTAGTAGGAGATTCACTATTACAATGCAAGAAAGGGAGTACAGAGGTGCGGAGCGTCAAAGGAAAGCACAGAATTTAAGGGACAGAGACAAGGACGTGCACGACTACTGTCTGACTGACTCTAGTCAATTTAGTGGCACCAGTAGCTAGCTGGCTTCCTAGGCGCCGGCAGATGCAGATTCAAGGAAGGAGCGAACAGTAGCATATGCAAGTGATCGAGCGATGGGCACAGTGAACAGTGGACGATCACTTCCTTTGATCCCGCAGAATGAACTTTCGCGCTTTGCGACACTCCTACTCCTAATGGTCGGCTCGTTCATTCCACTCGCTGCCTCGTTCACTCCGCTCCTAGAAGTGCTGCCTCTGCCGCACTCCACTTCGTTTCGAACGCTGCAAGCTCAGCATACAAATATTTACTGCCTGCCGCAAATCTATTCCTTTGAGTGCTGGCTCAGCTCCACTCCGTGACTAACGCATTCCGCTATTGTGCTCGTGGAGCTGCGCTTCACGTCGTTGCTTCGCTTCAATTGGCCGCTCCACTTGTCGCTCCATATTTACCCAAGATTCCGCTATCGCTGCAATTGGCCGCTCCATTTGTCGGCCGCTCCTCGCTCATGTAGCTATCGCTCCATTTGTCGGCCGCTTCATTTGTTGCTTCGACTTCGCACTACAGAAAACAAAGTAGGGACACGTGCCATCGTCAACTTGCTCACAAGGCAACTTATGGTCTTGCTTAGCTCTTCCATGTGTGCGCTGCTATCGGTCGAGCCCACCGTCCTTCGCTACTTTCCGAGTCCCGGCATCGATCGTCCAATTCGCTCCCGCTCCTGTCATTCGCTCGTCTAATCACTCTTTGGGTCGCTAAATCTAAGGTTGGCTCGCTCCGCACCTCTGGATCAAACCATGAACATCCCACGCCGCACCCTTGTTCGCTCCTTATACATTTGTGATTCCGCACATCTGAACTTATGAACTGAGGCATCTACTACTGAACCCACTACGCGGTAGCTAACTATCCACCACTGAACGCCTGCCCACTACGCGGTCGATTCAGTCAATCTCTCTTTGCAATGGGCACATCCCCTTATCACACGTATAGCTCTCTTGTCTACTCTTTGGCACTCCACTACTGAATCTCGGTACTATTGATAAGGAGGTGCCATTCAAAACTACGAAAGATCTGCCTTTCATCTGTCCTTTCTGCTTTGATTAACGCTATCTAGCCCCTCTGAGCCTACCACTCTATAGGCTATGCTCGCCACTATAAAGACAATGCACTCCCAGCAGACATAGAACCGCTCCGACTGATTACAAAGACACCCTACTCTCCTTCTTCTCGTTCGAGAACTACACTACACTACTTTAAATCGAAGCGTTGGAACACACTAAAGCTAGATTTGCAAGACAGCTTCTAACAGCTTCCAACAGGTAAAATGGGGGATAGGCTAGCTAACCTAGTCGGTTCTAGGCGCGGGGTTAGGGCTCCCCGGTAGTAGAAATCAGATGGGCCCCCTCTCCTTACCTGTGCGAGTCGCTACTAAGTAGGATTTGATCTTCTCCAAAGCTTTAATAAGAAAGATTCAGCCCTCTCTTTTAAGTTTAATCCGAGTGCAAACTCCTCATTTGTCTTCCTGGCACGGGTCTTCAATGAGTTAAGGCATCAGACCTTCTCGCCTTCCTGCCCTTTATGAGCTATACTGAACTTTGAGATTCCTCAAGAGTACGGGGCTGAGAGTTGACCTTTTGGAAGAGAGAAGAGTTGGCTATCCTTCCCTCTCTCTGTGCTTCGTTCACTCCTTCTTGTACTATGGCATGCATTAGGATCTGATTCTTATCGGTCGAGATGCGCTTACTAATTGAATAAGCTAGGGCTCGCCCCCAAGTCCCTTACTTTATGGTGCTCCTGAGTCTTCCGCGGCTCTTGGTGATGGTTCAGGGGTCCTGTCTTTTGAGTGGAATCCTTTGAGTGCCCTATTGCATTGGCTCGAGACAGATATTTAAGTTCAGGTTACAGAGTTCACTTATCTAATCTACTTATAGTTATGAATCGGGTGAGGCAGACTACTACTTAAACTTCTGTGCCCGACTGTGGGGAAAGACTCTAAGGTTCTTACTCATCCATCCCACTATGAGGCATGAAAACGAGGGGGGAGAACTGAGAAAAAAGCTATCGGGCGAGCGTAACTCATAAGGGTGAATCAAAGCCGACTCGGAAGCCGACGATCAGGAAAGCTGACGAAAGACGACTCGGTGAGGGTCGAACGACAGTGAAGACAAGCGACCAAAGGGAGCACTCATGAAGGAGGGTCCAGTGAAGCAATTCCTTATGAAGCCCCGGGAGCGTTAGACTCATGAAGGAGGCTTAAGCCCAGTGTAGAGGAGCGAAGATGTGGAGCGTTAGAGCGACAGCGACGTGGACCCGTTCCGTAAGTCAAATGAATCTGAAGTCAAAGTTCAAGGCGATGCTCTTTCAAGAGAGGTAGAAGCGTTGACTATGAGAAAGGAAGGGACTGTAAAGTGCTCGCTTTACCGTAATTTAGGGAGAGAGACGAACACTTCTGTTAGATAGAAGCTGGTGCCCTCAAACTCTTTCTCTCGTTCGCTATAGGGACGTAGCTATGAAACCAAACTGCAATCGTTCATGGCATTGCCTTCTCGTGAAAGGTTTAAAGGTAGGGACTTTAGACATATATAAGCTTTTGCCCGTGAAAGCTGGTGCCCGAAAGGCTCCGTACCGCTCCGTGGGGTGAATGGTTCAAGTAAAGAGTGATAGGCATATAATAATAAACGACGCCTTAACGCAATGCCATTAAGGCTGTGTGGAATGAATCCCGTACTCTGGATTCATCTCTTTCTTTGGTGCTAGGGTTAGCCAGAGTTCTAGGAAAGATAAAGAGGAGGGCCGAGGGTAGGGCCCCTGAAAAAGTAAGTTGCCTTTCCAATAAAATATAGTAGTGTAGTCTTTTCTTTCTACGTTTCTTTTTTTCATAACTATTCAAAACTACGAAAGATCTACTACTATAATATAAGTTGCTGGGATCGACCTAAAGGTCCGAGTGACAACGACGGGAGCGACAGCGACGTGACTGATTATTGGAATTCTTAAGAGTGGTAAATGAGAAGAGAGGACTAGAGCAACCGGAAAGCACTCTACCGGGAAGAATCAATCAAACAGCAGCAGTTCATGGAAAGATATCATTAACAGTAGTACTCGTGAGCGTTCGGTACAGAATGAAACTGAACAGCTGCTAATATAGTTAAGGCTACCGCGGAGAAAGTCGTCTATGGTCAAAAGTACTCTCCAGGTCCCTTACGAAGATCAAAGTGAATGGAATATGAGTGAATTCCGGAAGTTCTAGGTGCAAGATAGAGTGAGAAATACGCTACAGGGAGCGGAAGAGTTCGAGAAAGAGTTCTGCATTATATACTAAAAAAAGCAGGTGAGGTGCCCGGGAGGTAGGGCCCTACACGAGTCAAGCTTAAGGAGACCGAGTCCGAACCCTTGAAAGAGGGTGTAAGTGTTTGGCACAAGTCCATTCACGAGAAGCAACTGCGAAGCATATAATATTACTGTAATGCGGAAGGCTCTTCTTTTTATTAATACTAACAGAGGATACGCGGGAGCAGCAGAGAGAGCCCGTCGTTCTCACTCGGCCCTCTCACTATTTGTACTCGGTCGGGATGAGGCTATGCTCTGGGTTCTGGGAAGGTAGTGAAGTGACCCGAGGGCCGAGGGTAGGGCCCCTGAAAAAGTAAGTTGCCTTTCCAATAAAATATAGTAGTGTAGTCTTTTCTTTCGTAGTTTCAGTTTTGAATGGAAGGAGTCTAAAGAAATATATATGTTCGACTAAATCTTGCTGACGTTTTTTAGAGGGAGCCATTCACGCTGTAATCTGCTGAGCCCATTAATAGTCAGTTCTTTTGAGTGTCTTTTTTTGTTAGGGACGAGCGATTATTATCATTCTAGCGACTCAAGAGTACTTATAGTTTAATGAGAGCACTCTGTCACTTATTCTTTATGATTCGCAAAAGAGACTAACATCAGAGTCCCTCGTTCTGGTTCAGCGAGAGGAGAGGTCAAAGAGGAAAATAGACTCATTTCTGACAGCCGGCTGAAAAGCACGGAATGTGACGATAAAAAGGCAGATACCGTTCGAGTTAGACTCATTCTTCTCTTTTCATTGCTGTCGACGGTGAAAAGGATTGAACTGGCTTTGAATCTTATCTTTTCATTTGCTGCAGTTGGAAAGAGTCCTGAACCGCCTACTATCTTTAAAGATGAGTATACTCTCTCGGTCGAGTCCTCATTATTGTCAGAGTTAAGGACGGAACCATTAACCATTCATAATTTCTCTTCATTGCGCTCCGAGGGTAATATGCCGGCACCACTGGAAAGAGGTCAGGAGTCCGAGTAGGGTGCTTAGTTCGTATTCTCTCTTCCGGATCTAGCTTCTGCGATCGACCAACTCTTACCTGATCTGAAAGACTACTGTTAGCGGGAATAGACTCTGTGACGTCGTCTCCAACTGCTCTCTGAGTCTTTACCAAAAAGACCTCAACTGCCCATTTGCAACCCGGTTCGATTTCAGCCTACAACGCTCCGCTCTCGAAAGCCTTACTTAAATATAGGAAATGAAGTTCACTAGTCAGAAGAAGTGAGACTAGTTCACATCCTCTTCTTCTTATTCCAAATCCATCAATCCCACCATTCAATCTCACGGCCTAATCGGACTGATTCACCCCATTTGTGGAAGACTTCGAATGAGACCTGATAATAATGAAAAGAAAGTGCTTCTGTAGTGCTCTTGTGCGATGTAGTGCGAGAGAGGACTGGTGCGACAATGGAAAGGGCTTCACCCGAACTTGTCTAGAGATGAGGGGACCAGAGGAAAGAAAGCCAGAGTGCCTGCTGATCCGAAGATTGCTTTTGGACATGGACAGATGCTCCCCCGGTCCTATTTGGATTTGGAGAGACTTGAGCGGCAGCCGCATGAGCAGGTCTTGAAAGCTGTCGATTATAAGTCAGGATCTTCCCTGTTGTACTTTCCCAGATCTGAGCTACCTGTCTCACGTCGCTATCGCTCGTTCCTCTTAGTACAATTCGTCAGTGAGTACGTGGGAATAGCCGGCTTACCGGGGTTCTCTCTGTCTCCACTGCCCTCCGAGGACTCGTCCGAACGTTCGGCGCATTTCTTTCTCATCCGACAAGCCTTTCATAGAGGAGTCCAGGAGTCGCCTCTCTCTTGGGTCTTTTCTGATTGAAGCAAATATGGAAAGAGCCAGAGCAAGCACCCTTCCCTTCGGCTTGGTAACTGTACCCCCTCTTCTTTAGTTGGTTGGTCTCTCTCTCGACTGTTGACGATCGGGAATATGAGATGTGGCTTGACTGACTTTCGCTTCGATAGTGAATGGCTAACTTCCGCTTCGGTCTCGGTTACTAAAGAAACCTTCTTTTGGTCAAGAGAGAAAGAACTCGCAAAGCTAGAAGACGTCACTTCAGCTTCTTCCACGCTCTGGACAGTCATAATAAAACAGAGTAGCATTAGAACCTTGAAGCAAGAACTCTGACGGACGGTAGGGATCAAACCACGTTGTGCTGATGATGGGGCACGAAGGCTAAAAGAGTGAAAAACACCACTTCTTCTTTATTTTATGGGATTTTGCCCCTCGTTCCAGTCAAAGTCGAGACGAGAAGAGGCCTCCTCCAGTGACATAGGAATGGAACCCATGCCATTGAAGTCCGCTTAAGAAGCTCAGGAAAAGAATCTCTGGCTCCTTCGCCGCCCCTCGGATATTCTTCGTTCGCTCTTGTCCCTTCCCTCCGTCTGATTCGGGTTGCGATCGTTCTAGCGCGTTTTACGTGTTTGTTGGTTTTCGCTTGTTCAGGTTCTATTTCCCTTGTGGCTTTTTATCAAACCAAACCATTAGAGTGAATGGCTATCCGTATTTCAGCTGCAGTCGTGAATGGAAGAGCGCACTTAAGAAGAGCGAGAGGATAGAGCATTCATCAATACATTCAGCGACGTGTAGGAAGAGAGAGAATATATATGATGGTAATCACGCCTGGGTCGATACAGCCCCCGTGGAAGTCTTTGACATCGGGACGAGCCTCAAAGAAGAAATGGAAAAGGAGAGGGATGTCACGAGATCAAGCCAAGGAGAGAAAGAAGGCCTGTTTGAAGAGAGTGATGAGGGGAGCGATAGCGATTAAGAGCCCCATTCATTTGGCAGGTTGGTGGGGCGGAGGAAAGTTCCGTCTGGCCGAGAGGGCCGCGAAGGTTGGAGGGTCGAGAAAGGAGAGTTCCTCTTTTGATTGCGAACGTGCCACGCCATTGGTTGTGTTTTTGCCGCGGCGAGATTAGAAAGATGTTCCTAACAGGGTAGCCGTAGGCAAGGCAGGATTGAATCCTTCGCACCATCCATTACCAATCATGAGTGAGCGGGCACTATGGTGAGACGTGAACCGATCCCATTCCGACCTCATCGTCTTGCCCCATATGTACTGAACTGAAAGAGTTCGGGAGACATGGTAATCATGCCCTGTGAGCAGGCGCTCCAAATGCACAAGCAAGAGAAGAGACTCTGATCGCATACCATAGTCGTGAAATGGCATTGTGCCCTCACTACTAACCATGCGCAATCAAGGTCTTGATGGACCAGTGATTCTTAATGAGAGCTCGACACTTCCAAAAGCGGCTTCGCCATTTGCTTCGTTTTCCCCTCGGATAAAAGAGAGAAAAAAGAGACAGAAAAACCACTCACTAAAAAAGTTCTTCTTCTCTTTTCGACTCTTTCGATTCTCTTTGAATATGATCTTTTTGAAACGTGTCTACTTCTCTTCGCAAGAGATTCTTCTGTTGGCTGGTGTGATGCAAACATCACTGTTCCCCCTTTAGGAGAGAGGGTGTGTGAAGCATACTGGACCTGATCTGGTCGAGTTCGATAAGAGTCATTCACCTGGATGGAGAGTATGTCAGATAGAGCGAGACTCTATAACCATACTCTCAAAGCGACGACCCGCTTCATCCTCACCCCTGGACGGATTAGGGTCTCAGCGTGAAGCGTCCTCGGCTGAACTCGTATGCCCAAGTGTCTTCAATAAGAGGAGTGAACAAAGCAAAGAAAGTGCCACGCTTCTATTTTCGTACTTTCGAATTCGAAAGAGACAGTTATTATTCTAAAAAGACGTTGCTAGTCTCACTGACGGCTTGTCAGACTATAGTCTGATTGGCAGTCGTGAATGGAAGGGCCCCATCGGATAGTCTAAACATGGAAGGAGTATAAGTATAAATGGCCCCATCGGATAGCCACGTCACGTGAGTTCGTCCGGGGCCTCTCCTTGAGTTGACCACTTTCCGATGCATACCGTAGTCGTTTCGTTCATGGAAGGAGTGAATGGAAAGATCTTTCGTAGTTTTGAATGTCCATTTAGACAAAATACTGCTGATGGGCCATTCACTCTTAGGTGCCTCGTCTGAGATAAACAAAGTCAAGTGCCTTTCGCTCCCTTGGTTGAGTTCGTTCCTCTCTTCTCCCGCGTATCCGATAAGTCGAGTGACTTCCAAGGTTTTTGTCCCGATCAAGCGTACTTATTATAGTATATGGTGGCTTCATCCCGTGAAAGAGGGAGGCACCATATACTATACTTTTTCTATAAGCCTATAGAAGTTTCCCTTGAGGGATTTGAGGCTTTTGAGGACATGGCGTCCCTCTTTGTTGCAGAAAAAGCATTTGCATGTTTCTGCTGAACGAGCCTTTCGGTAATACCGCTTTCCTCGTTTTCTGTTGTCCTTAGAAACCTTTTTGATTATCAATTTAGTGTTTTTGGGTTTCTTATAGGATTTGGTTGAGCATCCCCATTGTCCTACTGGGTTTGCTTTTCCGCAACATAAATGCTGGGCTTGATTGGCTTATAAATATATAGGCGAGCCTGCGTGCATTCCTGATTCATTTTGTGTTTTGCAAACTCGATCCGTGGACCAAGGTTTGTATTATCAGGAAATGATTCTCGGAATTCTCTATACCATAGGGCGCCAAAGGGTTCTGGCAATTTATGGAAATAGAGGTCAACATACTGGGTCATACCACATTGGTAATAGTATGTTGCAAATTCGCAGCTATACTCATTGAGATAACAAATGTCACAGATTGATAATTGAGTAAGCTTTTGAATTGCTAGTGCCCGATTCATTTCGGTTCTAGTTTGGTCTCCGGTTTTCCAGTTAAATCCTAGAAATTAGGTTTTGATTCTTTCTGCTATTTTTCCTGGGAAGGTCGACTGATTTCTCTACTTGAATAACAGTCTCAAGAGCAACTCCTGCTTCTCGGACTCGGTTCAGAAAGAGTTCACGTCGCTGTCTTCCCCCTAAAAACCCATCAGCAGTATTTTGTCGCTTTGCTCGTACCTCCGCATTTCCTCTCCTTATTAATGGTACGGTTAGGGCAGCTAAAGTGAGGGCACCTGCTTCACAATTAAAGTATGTATAGTCAAGAGTCTGAGTTCGATAAAAACAAACACAATTAACGTTATCTGCCCTCTCCTGAGTCAGTCGAGCCTATCGGGGATACCCAGACAGTGAA
>JBBMJZ010000082.1:1971032-1981491 GCA_037833815.1 Zingiber zerumbet | reverse complement strand
CATCTATAGTAAGTTAATACCGCTTATAACGATAAGGAAAGAGAAAGTGCAACGTTTAAACCATTGTCTTTTGGAGCTGGGACAAGGTCGTAGAAGGAAATGCTCTCTTTTTTTAAGTTCAAATCGCTTCCCTTCAATAAGATCGTAGCGTAGAAATGACCACCAAGATGCTTAAAAGCGGCGCCCGACTCCCTAACCTTGGGGGTAGTGCGTCAGCCCTTGCCCCCTCTTCCCCATAAGCCTCATCTGCACCTGAAGAAGAGTCATCATTTGCCGAATCTACATCCTCCGAAGCCTATCAATTTAAATATGGAGTTCCTTCCGGGATTAATTTCCCACCTACCTTGGGATAGGTGGTTGCCAGAGTCTTTTCTCAATCGACACTTGAACGAAACCGGGTAAAATTGGCATAGATTTGGGTGCTTTGTCTTGATTCATTTCTTTGCTCAACTGCCGGTAGCTGGTGATTCCTTGTAAACTCCGAAAATGCTGAGTCGAGAAAGTGGTCACTGAACCGAATTCAGATGTGTATTTCGAGGTTCTTTATGAATCGGCTCTAGAGTAGCATTCGACGTCCTGGCTTCACTACCGAATTCCGGAGAGATCAAACTCGTGACGAAAGCCGGGACAACCCAAACAGTAATTTGATATTTAAATACTTCACGGGCCTAAAAAGAAATTAGTTATTTTAGAAAAATTGAAGTTCAAATGCTCCTAAGCTAAATGCACCTCCCAACCGTGACCCTACCGTTACCCATAGCAAATGAACCTCCCACTAAATGCCTCCCAAGCCCATCAGCAGTATTTGCCTCTTTAGGGGCGGAGAGCTGAACGTAAGGGAAGGGGAAAAGAAACTGAAAGAAAGAAACTCCCAAAGAGGTATTAAAAGTGGTAGGAAATGGAAAGCATGAATGGAAAGAGGTAGGATAGCTCAGTTAAAAGATTTGCTTAACCCCTACCGAACGCTATAATAAAGAATTAGCTTAACACTAAATGCCCTATACAATAGTACTAATTAGCTTAACACAAATGCTCTCAACAAGCGAAGCGTATAGAATCCGGTCACGACTGGCCCTACGCGTAGCAATAACAATTCTTCTCTCTGTTCGTCTTGCCCCTCGAAAGTCTTTGTCATAAGATCCCTCTCTGCTCTCTCGTTCGGTCAAGCGAAGCGTATAGAATCCGGTCACGACTGGCCCGGAGCGTAGCGATAACAATTCTTATCTCTCTTCGTCTTGCCCGGTCTTTGTCATAAGATCCCTCTCTTCTCTCTCGTTCGGTCAAGCGAAGCGGAGAGAATCCGGTCACGACTGGCCCGGAGCGTAGCGATAACCAGATCGGCTTTTGAGAGCCTCTACACATACAGCCCATCTTTAGGGAATAGAAACTGGTACAAAAGCCCTTCCAGAAAATGCTTAACACTTTGAACCAAAAATATACACGCAAATACCATCTTTCTCTTTAGGAAATGTGCGTAACAAGCGAAGCGGAGAGAAGGTAAGAAATGCTCCTACACATACAGCCCACCTTTAGGGAATAAAAGTACAAGAAAGAAAAGCCCTTCCAGATAATGCGTAACAAACAGGTTCTAAATGCCTATCACTAGAAATACCATCTTTAGGGAATAGAAACTGGTACAAAACTACAAGAAAAAGCCCTTCCAGAAATGCTCTTCAAGAAATGCACTACCATAATAAGCGCTCCTTTAGGGAATAAAAGTACAAGAAAGAAAAGCCCTTCCAGAAATGCTCTTCAAGAAATGCCTACCGACAAATGAGCGCACCTTGAGGGGAATTAAATTAACTGAAAGAAAGAAACTCCCGACAATGAGCGCACCTTTCTTTAGGGGGAAAAGAAACTGGAAGTCAATGGTGAGAAGGACTTCTAGTGAGAAAGATATGCACTATAGCTATTGTTCGGGCCGGGCATACTAATCAGAAAGCAATGAACCAAGCCTACGTCTGCTGCTATTCGTCTCTCTCGCTTACTATAGCTAGCTAGGAATGTAAGTAAAGATGAGATACCCTCCTAGGTGCCTCTACAAGATAAGAGAGGGCTATACAAGATAAGAGAGGGCTATACAAGATAAGAGCGGGAGATTAAAGAGCGGGCTATCCGAACAACTGGCAGGCTAGTCAGTTAGGTGCTGGCTAGTAAGTAAGGTGCGAACAAGTAAGTAAGGAGCCTCGGAACTCAACTACCGGTCCCTGCCTATGCCTCGGTACTCAATTCCCGGTGCCATCCTATGCGAACGAAACGACTTATGAGAACGAGCCTCTACAAGAAAGCGGGAGATTAAAGAAAAGAGCGGGATATTAGTTCTTGAGAGAGTGAGATGAGTTCTCGTAGGTCGTAATGCCTCTACAATAGTACTAATTTGCTTAACACAAATGCTCTCAACAAGCGAAGCGGAGAGAATCCGGTCACGACTGGCCCGGAGCGTAGCGATAACGAGATCGGCTTTTGAGAGCTGAGAGCATCAGCAACAAGGGAGTTATTCAAGCTGTTGCTGTTGTTGTAGCTAGGTCGTGTGTGTCTGGTCGTAATTGTTTGTTAGGAGCTGTTGTAGCTCGTTTTATGGCTGTTGTAGTGGGTAAAATGCCCCCAAAATGATCAAATTCAACTTCATAGAACACTGATTTTCCTAGAAAAAGACTCGAAAAATCAAGATAAGTACACGGGATGAAAGAAAGGACAAATGCCACAGAAAGAATAGCAGCTGCAAGAGATTCGACTTCGCCCTTCCCTTAGTGGAAGGGACTACTGAAGAGTGACTCTGGCTCGGGCCACTTCAAATCCTCAAGCTCGTGATCTTCTGCCGCTACTTCTTCTCCGACTTCGCTTGCCGTCACTTTCTTTTACCCAAGATGTAGCGGGCGCTTGGCCGCTTCGCTGCACTTGTCCGCTCAACTCTCGACTTCGCAATGAATATAGCCGAATACTAGAGCCGACTGCTCGTCCTGGACTGGTTGATAGGCATAGTCCTCCAAGCACTGGTCAAAGAGGCTAGAATCTCCTTTTCTGCTCTCGTTCGCGGATCGAATCTTTCTCTTCTCAGCAAAGCATCTCTCACAAACCTTAGTGCGGTCTCACGGGCAAGGATTCTCATCTCCTCCGGCTTGATGCGCGTCAAGCTCCTATCCTCTATCTCTCTCGTCCAAGAGCTCAGTCCTATATATGCGAAGTCGAAGAATGTGAGCACCTCTCCGACTTCGCTGATTAGGCGGGGACCGGATTGAACCATAGAACTGTAATACTGAGCCTGATGAGTTGACCCATTACGAAACCCCGCTTTACCCACCTTCTACATCTTTCTCTCTTACATAAGAAAGAGGTCTCCGAGATTGAGAGTCCCGCACCCTTACCTAAAGCAAGAGAGGAAGGGGCCGTATAGAATAGAACGAGTCGCCAGTAGGACTCTGGTGAATCAAATGGTTAATGGGCAGGGGAAAGAAAGGAATCTCCCAGCAGCCACGGAAAGGCAGGTCGTCTAGCCGAGCGGGCCCATCTGCCCATTCAATGCCTCACAACGCTCCTTTGATCCGCCTCCTGTCCTGCGCTTCCTCACTCAAGTCTGGATCCCGAATAGGCATTGGAAGGATTGGGCCTGCTATGATAAGCTCTCTTTCCGAGACGCGGAGGATGGTGGGGATCTCCCAATAGACGAATCAATGACAGGGAAGAGTTACCGAACGACTCCTAGGTCTCCGGACAATCAGAAGAAAGAGTAGGTCTAAGAAGCACCTCCAAAAAGAAAGAACAAACATGACTCTACGTGAAGGATGTGAGGACCGGATTAGACCAATATCAGACTGATCTCCCAATAGCCGAAGCCGACTGCTGATGCCCGATTTGAGGCTGACCGGGATGCCTCGGAAAGAAGGCTCTCCCAACAGACCAGCTAGGAGTGTTGCTAACTCGGGGTGGTAGTCCCTAGGACCGGAGATTGGAGAGAGAAACTGCCTCTACCCTCCCCTCACCTGAACCTGAAGGAGACGGTTGGGCTAAGAGCGCTTACGAGTTCTGCCTCTCGGGAAAGAGCGAAGGGAGCTCCACGGGGACTCCTACCGATGACGTATATGAATGCGAAGTCGAACTTCCGGGCTGCCGATAAACGCTCTCTACCGCATTTCTGCCTCTATCTCTACCGCTATTACTTGATTTGACCCGCTCCGCTCCACTACCTATTTGACCCGCTATCGCTGCAATTGGCCGCTGCACTTGTCGGGGCCATTAGTCCAAGGCCGGGAGAGGAGAGGCCCAACCAACCGATGAAGCCGAGAAGTTGCTTTTTCTTTAAGTAAGTCTAGCGTTCATGGCGGTTGTCTCGCGTCGAGTACTGCTACATAAGGAACTATCGGAGCATCGGCTCTGTCGCATTCGCAGCGAGATAGCAGAGTTGGCTCGTTCGGTTATTCGGAATACTTGTCCGCTCGCTGGCTCGTTCATTCCACTCTATTCCTATTATCTTATTGTCGGATTCACTCGCGGGCCTAATGGTCTCCACGAAGTGGTGTCCTCGCTCGTCACTATAGTTCGCTCCAATAAGAGGTCCCTATGCGAAGTCGAAAAGACGAAAGCGATATGACTCCTAGTTGAGGACTGGAAAGAACCGCTAGTTCAGGACAGTACCCAATAGACGAATACTTGATTAGCCGATAGCAGATCATAATTCCCTTCTAGTTGAGACGGTGAGACGAGCGGAGGACCATGTCCAGTTTCGCGAGCAGGTTAGCCTAGGCGGGTCAAGTGGATCTTCTTCGACTGGTCCCTCTTCAATGGGTGGCGGTCCGAGACCACCAGGCAGAACAGAGCCGTCTACCTTCCCTGGAGAACAGAGCTAAAGGAGAGCTAGTTAACCGAATGGGACTGGGAGACAAGTCCGCCTAGTCCGAGTGACTGGTGAAAAGGTCCAGCTTCCCCGTAAAAGCTTACCAGTTACAGCTTACCACTGGTTCATAGTTCAGGGGTCCGGTTGAGAGTTCCGAGTCGCCAATAGAAAGAAAGGATGATATGAGATCATAGGGCGAGGTGGAGAATAAAAGCGAAGTCGAAGGAAGGGTGAGTTGCTAAGGGTTTTTATTTTCTCTTCTAAACTTCTCGCGTCGATAAAGCGGTGCAATCCCATCCTAGATGCGTGAGGAGCCGAGAGTAGATTGAAGCTCCTAGACCCCCTCTGGGGAATGTTCAACTAACGAAGGGACTCGACTAAAGGTGCGAAGCGAGATCATGGTAGGGCATAGGTCGGAAAAAGGTAGTCTGACTCTCAACCCTATGATCAGGCACCAAGACCTGAGGTGCACTTCTTTCTCTAGCTGCACTAGTGGATGGAAGGTCCCCTCATTGATCCAGCCTAGCGCCAGGCCTAAGGCAAGCGCTCCTAGTTTTCTACCTTAGAGTAGAGCCCACACTATCGGGAGAGCGCTAAGTGACTCTCTACCCTATAGGTGCCTATTCACTATTCGCTTGGGACTCCAATCAAGGTTCTGCTCAGGTAGCTCAGCTCTCCGATACCGAAGACAATGAGTCCAGGTCTCGCCCAGAAGTTAAAGAGAGAGAGCGCCGCCCGAAGCTCTTGCTTCAAGATCTCATTTATTTCACAAGAGATTTGGTAGAGCTAGACTAGAGGTAAATAGGGACTTGGAATCGGAATTCATTCCTTAGCCACGTGCCTAGCCTCTCCTCTTTCTCTCAAAATAATGAGAGTCCCTCTAATCTCAGTTTCGGGATTTCCTTCTTGTAAAGCCAGAGAGTCTAAAGAAGGCAGATCAGACCTAGGATCAGATCTATCCATTCCTATTTCTTATGCGTGCCTCGAGTACTGTGGTGGGTCAAAAGACAGTGAATCCGAAAGAAATGAAGAATGAACTAAAAGAGGAGTAGACGTAGGGAAGGCCACGACTTGGGTGATAGGATCATCTCTAAGGGGATGCAAATACGAGAAGAGCTAGAGGTCCTCGGATCAGGTTGAAGCTTTCCAGAGCTAGATTCAGAACTGAGAGTTGGAGACTTTCTATCATGCCGCCTTCGTCAGCCCCGAGCTTACGGTGGAGCGTTAGCACACTCATCTAAGGGCAAGTGAATTTATGGACAGGCGGGCTCAACTATCAAAGTGAAATGATGCGGGCGAACCTGGCGCGAAAGAACCGGACCATATGGTGGGAAGTATGATAGCGGAGGCGAACCCGAAAGAGCACTCAATGAGGATAGGCGAATTAGGCCCGCGATAGCGACGTAGAGAGATGGAGTCGGGCGGATTTAGTCGGGGGAATCTCAGTCCCTCATTCAATGAGTGCGTGCCGGGCCATAGAGCACAATAAAATAAGGAGGGGGCCTTATCATTTTCACTATTTATTAAGTAATTAGTGACCCGCTTTTAGCTTGACGACCTCCGGGAGCGTTCACTCCAGCGCAGTGATTATGAGAAGTGAAAGTCGCCAGCGATGCGATTCGATCCGGAGGCTATTAGCTTCCCTTTGCTATTACGCTCCCGGGGCATGATCTTATCTACGTAAGGTGCGAATGTAATGACGAACGAGTAGGGCCGTCTCTTCTTATTGGTCTAGTCCGCCCTCTCTCATGCCTATCCTCCCCTGATCCGCCTCCACAGGGTGGCCCACCCTATTGCTGCCTAGACCGGATCCCGCATGGCGAAGAGGCCGGGCACGGGTGAGACAGAATCATTATGAATGGGACGGGGAAACTCCTTTCGTTGAACTCGCGAATGGGCCAATCAAGTATCCACTTGTCTGCTCGTTCATGGAACTCGCTCGGTGGGCTCGGAATAGCAATTTATCCATACGAGCCTGCTATTGCTTTCCCGTACGATTACTCAGCTATTCTATCAGTCGAGCTACTCTTCTCTTAAAAACGAAAGCCCACATTCCCACTCTTCTTTCACATATGAGTGTCTCTATAAGAAAGACCCTGAAGGTCTATAGAGATTCAATGTAACTGATACAGCTCGTCCCTTCCTGACGTCACACTAAGCTTTGCTCGTCCAAATTTGATTTGATAAAAGCGAATTTTAAGTCACACGTCGCAAAACTCTTCTTATAATTTTTAGCGTCCAAAATACATATGATGGGTTTTTAGGTAGTCACACTAAGCTTTGCTCGTCCCTTCCAAATTTGATTTGATAAAAGCGAATTTTAAGTCACACGTCGCAAAACTATTCTTATAATTAAATGCGTCCGTTCCAAATTTGATTTGATAAAAGCGAATTTTAAGTCACACGTCGCTGTCGCTCGTCCGTTCCTTTATTGTCACACGTCGCTGTCGCTCGTCCCTTACTTTAAAACCGAGCCATCGTCAGATGCCCTAACGGTCGTACTTATCGTCTACAATCTCCCTTTAGGTCGATCCCGTCGTTACACTCGGCCCTTAATCAGTCGAGAACTTATTAAGTGCACTCGTCCCTTTCTTAAGATCACCTGCTTCTAGAAGTATGTAGTGCATTAGTTCTCGCTATCATTCTGCCTATACTCTTGAATGATAGCTCTAATTTCACTTCGGATGGCCATACGGCCCTTGGTCTCATCCTCCGCGTTTTGACACGCTCGGGTTAACCACGTTTTGATATGGAAAAATTTGGAAGCGGCATAGTGTGGTCGTTTTCTGCCCGTGCCTTATTGCTACCAATTCGCCTGATTAGCTCTTCGACCACGTCTGTTGGCGAAGGCAGGTTCCTGATGTCAGGATACTTTTCTGCTTCCTTCTTAATGAGAGGGTCTAGCAGGTCGGCTAAAGTTTGCTTTTGGCTTTTTCTTTCCTCCAGCGTTTGCTCATACACTGCTTGTTCGACTGCGAGTACATTGAGATCAAAAGAAGGTTGCTTCGAAGAACTAGCACCACTTCGATCGTCTCCGACGGAAAGAGGAATTCTATCCATGGCAGAAAGAAGAAAATCGAGCAAGTCGGTAAGAAATGGAGCAAAGAAAGCGGCTTCAAAAGAAAAGCCCCTGTTAGAGTCCAAAAGGATACGAGTAACCAAAAGTACGGTGATACTGATAATCACTCGTTTCAAAAGAGAGAAAAACAAAATGCTGAAAAAGGTGCGATTCATGTTGTGTGATGGAAAAAATTATTCTTCGCGGCTGGTTCTGAATGCCATCTACTGTGGACTACTGAGATGCCTTTCATTGTCAACAGGTTTGGAACCCTATTATCGTATCGAGCGCGAACGACCTCTTTTCCTTCTGCCTAGGTCTGCTTCAACGAGCCTCGCTACTTCATGGAGTGAAAGGGGCCTCCAAGTAAAGGCGGCCGAGGGAACCGCCTGCCTAGCAACATCTTTTCTGGGTAAGTGACTCCCCTTTTCCGGAGAAAGAAAAAGAAAGAGCCCTTATTCGGATTCGAACCGATTAAGCCTATTTCTTAGGGCTTCAAGAGCGTGACTCTGATTTTGATTTATATACAAAATTTTCAGTGTCTAGTTTGCCACAAGGCATGCAAGCGAGGAGGGCTAGCCTATGTGGAGTCAAGCTGCAGGCACTCGACAACAACAAGAGAAAGGCCAGTCACTTTACACCTAAAAAATCTATTCATAATAGAACGCTTCTCATGGCATCTGACTTGGGAAATGACTGAATCAATAGAGAGAGATCAGTCCTTTAAGCAGCCGTTCTCGCGTCTCTAAGAGGAAATTCTTCTAGAATACTTAGAATAAGGGGATATCTTCTTTCGAAATACAAGGTAAGACGGAGTCCCGAGATGTGGTTATAAAAGGAGGCCTAGCAAATACGGATGTAGAGTCAAAGAAAACACTTTGAATAGTTCCACTGAGGTGTATCAAACAGAGATAAAAAAAAACAATGAAGAGAAATGAAGAGGAGGATTGTTCATGGCCAGGCACGGACCTCCCATCCATCATCGGGCAAAAAGCCGAATCTCGTTCAGTGATCGGGCTAGGAGTCGGCTAGGTGAGGGAGAACTACCATCTTCGGAGTTAGGAGCCCTCAGAAAGAGCCTTCATGATATCTAAATTTGCTTCCGTCGCTGACTGTTGCACTTTCATTTGCGTATTATATGGTGCACGAAGTCCCTGTGGAAGGGAAGACGTTCTAAAAGAAAGGGTTATTGGTAGCTAGTAGCTATTGGAAGAGCGGTTTAGAACAAACACAGTAGATTTAGCAATCGAAAGAAGAGCTTTTTGACTTCGGAAATGATTTGATCCCTTACGCCTAGAACCATCTGCTCGAACTACACAAACTGCACAAGAGATTTCTGCCCACACGGCATGCGAACAAGGGCAACAAGGCCCTAAGATTGGCATTAACAAGGCCCGAGGATTGGCATTCCATTGCTGTCATTAGTCCAAAGGATGCTTTCACTTTTGGGGAACTCTGCCCCGATCACAATTCACAATGAGAAGAGACTGGTGTCACAATGAGATGAGAAGAGACTCGTGGGTACCTCACCCCCAACTAGCTCGGAACCCGGGATCTCGTCTATCCAATCTCGATCTTCTATCATTGAGTGATTCCCCTTTTGTTCTAACTGGGAAAGTGCCCTTGGTCAATCCGGCTATATCATATAAAGAATCAGTCCTTCGAGAGAACTCCAGCGTGCAGTTCAGCCAATTTGCATTCAAGCGGTGAGACTGACGTTTATTCAGCAAAGAAAGGGGAAGTGGGAAGTTAAATATATTCTAAGAATACTTAAGGGAAGTGCAACTCGAACAGAGATTTTCAAAACTAATAAAATAAGTTGTTAAGTTAATCCGGGTCAAATGGAGGGCTCAATTTAAGCTTATTAATTATGGCTCAAGCAAAATACTGCTGATGGGTTTTTAGGTCACTCAAACTGAGTCTAATATTAATTGCACCATTTAAAAGAATTTAGGAGGAGCTCCCTAATTAAAGGAGTTAGCATTTTCACTTCAATTTTTCTAATTAAAATATGCTTTCAGTGAAAATGCAAATACTGCTGATGGGAAGTATTTTATTGAGATCAACTTTAGCTTTGAAATTGAGTTTTTCATCATGAAAAAGGGAAGTTAAATATATTCTAATCATACTTAAGGGAAGAATAAAGCGGGAAGAAAAATTTAAAAAGTCTTTGATTTATCTAAATATAAGAAATCTGTTAGCATCGGAAGCTCTCGTCTTAGAATCAAAGTTCAGTTCATTGGCGTAGATGGAGCACCTACTAAGAAATAAAGAAAGATGGGATGCCTGTACGAGTTGCATGATGAGGAGGTAGGAGGGCAAAGTAGAAGTATCCAACTACCTAGATTGTATGTGGTTGTACCTCTGAAAGGGCCTCCATATAAGATATCACCCAAGTTCATAGCTACCCTTGCTCTTATTGCACCTGGGCCCCAATCTATATTTAAGGAACTATAAAAGTGCACATATTCGTCCCTCCCCCGTTAGGGGGAGCTATCTGACTCGTAAATCCCCCTCTACTTCGGGCGAGCTCAATCGGTTGATTCCCTGGATTATGGTATTGCGCTGCC
>JBBMJZ010000082.1:1902837-1970932 GCA_037833815.1 Zingiber zerumbet | reverse complement strand
CGGTAAACGCTGGGTAGCCAAGTGCGGAGCGGATAACTGCTGAAAGCATCTAAGTAGCAAGCCCACCTCAAGATGAGTGCTCTCTTATTCCGACTTCCCCAGAGTCCCCGGTAGCACAGCCGAGACAGCGACGGGTTCTCTGTCCCTGCGGGGATGGAGCGACAGAAGTATTGAGAATCCAAGATAAGGTCACGGCGAGACGAGCCGTTTATCATTACGATAGGTGTCAAGTGGAAGTGCAGTGATGTATGCAGCTGAGGCATCCTAACAGACCGGTAGACTTTTTCCTTGTTCCTACATGACCCGATCAATTCGATCAGGCACTCGCCATCTATTTTCATTGTTCAACTCTTTGACAACATGAAAAAACCAAAAGCTCTGCCCTCCCTCTCTATCTATCCATGGGATGGAAGGGCGGAGGCCTTTGGTGTCCCCTCCAGTCAAGAATTGGGGCCTCATAATCACTAGCCCATATGCTTTTCCTTTTCTCGCACGCCTTTCTTCGCTCATGGTTCGATATTCTGGTGTCCTAGGCGTAGAGGAACAACACCAATATCCATCCCTTGGTGGTTAAACTCTACTGCGGTGACGATACTGTAGGGGAGGTCCTGCGGAAAAATAGCTCGACGCCAGGATGATAAAAAGCTTAACACCTCTCATTCTTATTACTTTTTCAATATGAAAAAGAAAAAAAAAAATGAAAAATGAAAAGGTCGTCTTATTCAAAACCCCAATTATGAAATCCCCTCTCTCCCACTTCACACCTCGGAACGCACCGTTCTTATAGAGAGAAAGGCGCTTTCACATCTTCTTAACCCGAAATGGCTGGGGAGAGGGTCTGAAAGATACTCGACCGAAGGGAGAGGTTATGAAATAAAAGATACTCGACCGAAGGGAGAGGTTATGAAATAAAAGATACTCGACCGAAGGGAGAGGGGAGGGGTTACAATTTTTACGCAATAAAGGCCGCTAGGCGAAGGTATAGCTTAACTGAATGAAGCTAGTGTATTAAGCAAGTACGGAAAAAGGGAATTCAGGCGCTCGCTGTTCTCAAGTCAAGTCTAGTAGACGGTTATAATCTAGCAATGAGGCTATGTTGATTGAATGCCAGGGATTCCAACAAGACAGACTCGCATCGCAAGGGAAAAGCCCGAGTAGAATTTTATAAGAAGATGCTCCCCCAGAGAAACTTCGTTATTTTGGAAAAAGAAAGCCAGAGAGAAGCATTTGAGAGGGAAGGAAGGCTTTGAGGGGAACTCACGCGATGTGGCTACGGTTCAGTATTGCCTCTCACTTAGAATCTCTTCCAGTACAACAAAGACAAGCCCCCTAACCTTCCCGCTATTCCTGTGCTAAAGAAAGGGAATCTGCTCTGACCCACCACCCCGGTAGGAATTTTCAGATTTACAGTTAATGAATCCTTGTAATACAAGTCCTAGAACGATGGCTACGAACTAGGCGAACTGAATTGAATTGACTTGGAACTGTGTGTGAATGTACTGAAACAAGCAAGGAACGACTCCTCTTGGCGCGCAAACGACATCCAGCAAAAAAGAAGATCCGGCTGCTTTCTTTGCAGTTAGGTTAGCGGGTCCGCTCTTTCCTGTTATGCCTCTGAAAGAAAGCCAAATGAGCTTTGGGTTTAGTTGACCCCTTCAATTAGAATTGATCTTGATTTAGTGTCCTGGGGTTATGGAATTTCCTGGAAATTCAGAAATAAGAGTAAGTAGAAATCGTTGGAACTAGATGAAAGCCAGTGCCAGTTCATGAATGAATGAATGGCAAACGGTGCCGCTATGGGGTGCGGTTCCAGCATTGGCGGTTCGTGTTTAACGTCTTTCCAGTCAAATCCAATTTATGTTGAATGGCTGTTTTCGAGGCTTTTAGCCGGTTCAGTAATGGGATGACTTTACTTTACTCACGGGGTTTTAGCACATTTTGCTGTCACTGCTGAATGCGATTGGCCCCAGATAGATTGACACCCCTAATGGCTTTCCTCTGTGAGGAGATAGAAAAGGCCAATATCGCCCGAAAAAGGGGAACTCAGCCACGAGACGACAACCAGAAGACAGAAAAAAACAGAGACTGTTCCTTTACTTACTGGAAGGGCGAGACCAATCACTAATCACTAAAGGCAGGGACGGGAGATAGAATATTTAAGTTGGCTGGCATCGCGCCGTAACCCCAACACCCTAACAGAGAAGAGGGATTGGATTTGAGAGTTTGGGATCCTAAACCGATAACAACCACACCAAAGCAGGCGATTCGTAAGTTGAAGTTTGATGATCATGTCGTTATGGATGCGAGAGGATTTTCTGGGGGAATTTGGGTTCTTTGGAAATCTCACATTGGTTCAGTCCGAGTTGTTGATAGATGTTCTCAGATTATATCTATTATTATTAAAGATTCTAATGGTGTCTCATGGGCTCTATCAGCGGTATACGCTAGCCCTACTCCATCTATACGCGATTCCTTTTGGGATTTATGGGATTTAGGAAGCCTCGCCCTTCACTTCGAACTCGGGCTTGCTTAAGAATAAGAAAGATGAATGCCATACCTCGCGTTATACCATACATAGATAGAGTAATCCATCCCGACCTTGAATAGGAGAGAGGCGGACTCAATCCCAGTCGCATTCGATCTAGGTGATAACTATCACGAAATATTGAATCCTCATTCTAATCTAGGTAGTCATCCACTTCGAATCGAATAGTAAGTAAATCCGTACCCCAGACTATGGTACGTGCCGTACCTACTAATCTGTCTACATGGTGAATTGGCCGGCTTCCCCACTACTAATGACGAACCCCCGGTATTCCCATCAAGACTCCCAGCCTTGGACCATTCGGTTTGAGCCGAACATTCTTTTTCAAATGCTAACGAAGAAAAATGAGGCCTCCTCAGGGAACCAGCAGAAAGGCTCTCAAAAGCGGGCGCGTACCAAGCCAAGGGCTAGGGCTTTATCCGAACAAGGACTCCCGCGGGGTAGAAGGGAGGGCTTCCACAGACTACAATAAAAAAAACCTGCCGTAAACCGTGTTGCTGCTTGAGAGACTATACTGAAAAAGCGCGTATCGCCCATCAGGTGAAACCTTCTCGATCCCCTCATTTTAACGCCACCGCCTGTGCTTCAAAAGGGAGTAACTTGTGCCAATTCAAGTTTTAAAAAAAAAGCATTCAGAAAAAGATCGAGTTGGAGGGATTGTGT
Organism: Zingiber zerumbet; assembly: GCA_037833815.1. Taxonomy (NCBI): domain Eukaryota; kingdom Viridiplantae; phylum Streptophyta; class Magnoliopsida; order Zingiberales; family Zingiberaceae; genus Zingiber; species Zingiber zerumbet. The sequence goes on along the minus strand of JBBMJZ010000082.1, from coordinate 1,967,724 downwards.
GGCTAGCAAATCTGGCACCATAACAAGGCAGATCATCATTGTCTACCGGAGTAGGAGAGATTTCTGGAAAGTACGAGTACAACCACAGTTGAAGGATCCACAAGGGACCGCCTGTAGAGGAGATCGGAGGATTGCTTGCTTGGAAGCAAGCTCGGTACAGGTAGCCTAGAAGGAAAGGGTTCAAGGCCATTTCCCAGCCAGATGCAAGTGCTCTAGTCTAGCAAGGGGGATAAGCTCTTTGGCTATATTTTTGCCGGACAGACAGACTATGTAACGGCAGATCAAGTAAAGGAGAAAGGCCGTGTGCTCGTGGTTGGTAGGGGTACCTGTGCTTTGTCTTTCAGCACGAAGGAATTGGAGGAAAGTCTTGGAAGCACCCTTGTCACTGAAAGGTACTTTGAAGTCGTCTGAGGCTATGTTGGCAGAGATAGAGCGGCCTAAGACAGGCAGACCTGTCAAGGCTGCGATATCGAACAGAGTTGGGGCCATCGGACCACAGCCAAAGTGGAAGAAATTGTAACCACGGTTCCAGAAAAGCAAGGCAGCGATTAGGAGGTGTCGATCGTATTGGAAATCCATAGCGGTCAGCTGTATAAAACGCCAGATATTGAGCTTTTCCCAGTGGTCTTTCAATTTGGGTTTGAGTCCTTCGACCCAGGCCACCCAGTCATCGTGGCGTCTCGGCCAAGCCGGAAAAGTCTTAGATGACCATGAGGGGCTGTAAGTGATGGAAGATTTGGCAAAAGGGAGAGGCTCGGATTTGTCGCAGGGATAGAAGTCGGAAAGTTCGGCCGGCGGAGGTTGAACAAAAGCAGGTCCGATGATCTCATGATCAATAACGGTTTCCATACGGGTTAGGCCTTGTTCTTTGGCCTTGCTCATGATTTTGTGAAATTGTGCCATGGTGATTGGAAAAGTTTTGTGGTGATGATTTCTGAGCAAGGAAAGAGTTTAAGGGAGTTGGCTTTGAAAAGATGGAAGCTGAAGAGAAGGTTCTGAAAGAACAATTTGGAGTAGTGTGTGAAGGGATTAGCGCCGATGTGTCCTTTGTAATAATGGTGTGGAGAGTTTGGAACATCTGTTTTCTGCATGTAGTTTCTCAAAACAGGTGTTGGCAAATGTTTTGCGAGTTTGCAGAATTAATGTTCGATGGAGAAGATTGATCAGCATGGTGTGCAGGAAGTCTAAGGGGAAAGGAACTTTAGCAGGTATAAGGAAGTGCTTATTTGCAGCTGCTATCTATTACATTTGGCAGGTGAGTATCCAACTTCTATTGAAACTACTATTTAAATAAAGAAAAAGGCCTTTTTATGGTCTTTAACTATTGATGGTATTCGAGCCATCCCCGATGATGGATCTGATATACCTTTTCAGAACGTCTCTGATCGAGAGTATCGATCTCCAAATGTTGGAGGTGAGGGGGGACTCTTACGGATCGATGCTCGTACTTTTGGTTGCCTCTTGCTGTTTCAGCCTATTCCCCATAAGGTGAAATCCATATACCCATATCCCGAGCCTTGCTTATACAGTTGAATTACCTTCGACCTAGATAGGAGCGCGTTGAGCTTTTCAGTGCATTCCGAAAAGAAGCGACTGACTCGATAGGGGTGAAAAAATAGCTTTTAACGCGCGTTTAGCAAGCTTTTAACACAAGAACAAAGACAAAAGCCATTTGCCCTTTCTCGTTAAGAGAAAGAAGTTCCTAATGACAACTGATATGTTGAAGCGGGGTGGTGGGCGGGGCAGGAAGGAGCCTCTGAACAACCTGATGAACCGCGTTAAGTGTGCTTTTCTGGCGTCTTTGAGTTTATGTTATGAGCCAACCTTTTCTGATCCTAGTTCATAGTAGGGCAAAGAGTCCTATGCCCTCTATTCTGATGATATGGATTCGACTTGTCGGGTGATTTTTTATTTAAAAAGCGAGTTGCCCCTCTTCCTTTTAGTCGAGTATCTTTCAGACCCTCTTCCTATTCATGCAACAACAGCACATTCTATGCCATCTTCCTTATATGATTAACCGCAGACAAGGCCTGTAATTCATCTGCAGCCCAGACCAGCTACTCCTGTAAGCAAGGTTCGCAAGATAGTTTGTCCATCCTTTTCTACATCTATCGCTGAACCAACTGACAAGATAGGCCGGCTGGAAAAGTTCCCCAACGCCCCCTGAGTGACCAGCTAAGTCAAACTCCAACATGTTTGGAGCTAACAGCCGTACTAGGAACCCTATCTTACTAATATATATATATATATATATAACGTTTCGTTCGTGCACCTCACCCTATCGGTTCACTCATTCCTTTCGCTATCTTAATGGTATAGCATAGCCACCGCTTATTGTAATTTACACGTCTTCATCCCACTATTTGGAGCAGTGGGTTCGTAAAGAGCAGTGACCGTAGATCTCAAATCTATTTCTCGGAAAAGCCTTCCTTACTTACTTTCATGGAAATGAGCTTCTTAAGCCTGTGAGGGATTTAGAAAGATCTCTTTTCATGCCTATACGCGAGTTACAGGGTATTCTCAATGTACGATAGGTCAATCCAAATGCGAAAATAGCCGTTTTTTAGAGCTGTTGGTCCCTTTCAAGCACAGTTGGTAAACCAACCTGCCACTTTGAAACCCTATTACGTGGATCCTCCATGGCACCATATGGAACTGCACTTGGGATCTATCTACATCCCTTTCCCATCTCCTCAGCACTAAAAGATTCTTTTCATAAGACCAAGTTCCTTGGTGAAGAACCCAACCCTTATTGACTCATCTTCACTGCTTAAGAAAAACTTGAAGTGCCACTAAACGGATAACTGTAAGGGACCTACAATCCCAAGCACTGGCCATAGAGTTTCTCAGGCAGCGTATATTGACTTCCTCCTTTGCCATCACTTTCCCTATCAGACTGAGAGCCACTTCATCTATGCCCTCAGAGATGTCTTAATCCAGAATCTCAATGATGTCAGACTTCTCTAAGAGTGATGGATTGAAATAGTTTTAGGATCTCATCTTCCATCACCAGATGGGGATCGAACTTGTTCTTAAGATAAAAGAAATCTTGTTCTAAAAAAAAAGAGAAAAAATCGTACGATGTGAAAGCAGATCAAGAAGATAATGGGACAAAGAAAGAGCAAAAAAAGAAATTGGATATGTGTGAGTGAATGGAGAAAAAGATTGAAAAGAGAGAAAAGTCAAGCAAGAATTCAAAGTAGGAACAAAAAAAGTCCAATTAGAAAACCAAAGTCAAGCTACAATGTTAGTAGGCTTTTTGAATATAGATTTTTTCTCGGAACATAGGAAGGCACTCCTTTTCTCCGTCTTAGAGATATGATATTCAATGACCAAAATGATCTTGTCACGAGCTGGATTCGAACCAGCACCTCTGGGCAAAGGACATATACCCAGAGAACTACCTTTTATTTGACCCGTGACTTTGTTTACCCGGTTCGCCGAAAAGGCTACGTCCGGGGGGCCAAAACCAACCCGCGGCAACTAGACCACATGTTCACTCCTTTCTTTTTGATTGGAGTAAGCGCAGGAGCAGCTGTCGATTCTTCTATCACTATCTTTTCTATCTTGGAAGCACCCGAATGCCCCATTTTGTCTTTGCCTTCTTGAGATCAGTCTCACATTTCCCTTAGAGCACAATCACTCCCGAATCTACTAAAGCAATCTTCCGGGACCCCGGTCCATTTCCCTACCATAGAGATGATTGGCATATTCATTCTACAACCAAACTTCCCTGGCGGAGACGGTAGAACCCAGAAGAACGCTCAGAGACGTCTAAAGTCTTATGTGAAGGGTCATTAAAGGAAACCACCCCACTCCCTGCACAGGGTTGTTCCAGACCCCAAGCAGAGACCAAGTAATCAGTACCATCACTACCTCCACACAGATAACCACCTAAAAGAAGGGGTTCACCTACAGACATGAAAATGCCAGGTCTGTAATCCAAACCGAGAGTCCGTACAAAGTAGTTGCACTCCCACATTAGATTACAGCGTACTTGATTTTCATCAATCCGCTCCATACGGACCCTACTTGAGGATGCACCGTTGGTGTGGAATAAGAAGCCTTCGTCACCTAGTCTACTGAGGGGTGTATAGATGTGTTATATAGAAATCCTCTAAAGGAGTAGCGAAGCTGGTGAGTTGCCTTTAACTAGTGTTTTTTTAATAGGTAGCTTATCCGAGTTAGCTCTTGAGCTGGCTCTGCCGTGCCGTAAGCAACGTATATTCTGGTTAATCTGACTTTCTTTATTCCTCATCCTACGGAAATCCATACTTTCAGGATTCTTAGTCCGAGGTTCTCTGTCTAGGCGAATTTCTTCTGTTTAGTTAGAATAGCTTTCCTTTCCATGCTGTGGTATGAACACTATAAGGGATTGAGCTAAGCAAGCAGTACTCTTTGATGTAGTCTAGCTATGAAGACTGAAAGCAAAGTTCTGTTAGCCGAAGGGCTTCTTTCTTGTTTTCAAGAAAATGCCTTTTAGCAATAAGACGATAGGAGTGAATAAGCAGTTCCAATGCACTCTCTATAGGTCCCTTGTCACTAATCCGAATCTATAGGTTGTTCACGAATGCCCAGGCAGAAGCCGAAGGCCAATGACATTAGCTAACATACATTATTATTAGGAAGTTAGCTGGCTGGCTTGAAGAATAAGAAGAAGAACTCGTAAGGAATCTCTACGTCAGTGCCAACTCATACTGTATTGCCAGCTTTCCCGCTTCTTTGCCTTACAATGCTGCCTGATAGTTCACAGCAAAAGCGGATATGCGCCTTGAAGTTCAGTAAGGAATTCCCCAAGACCTTCTGTACGATAGATTGCTAATTTGACATCGTATGTGCGCTAATCAAGTACAGTGACAGCGGATATGTGACATCAACAGCTAAATCTTAACTCGAAGTTAACCCTGTTGAGGGTCTTTCACCGATCCTTAGGTATGGTTGACTTGACTGATTAGGCTCACGGGCCTTAGCTTAGATTGGACAAGTCAACTTCCCTTAATAAAGGACATAGGCTCACCAACCGAAACGACTTTGACTGAGAGGGGAAACCCCTTAAAGATGAACAAAGCGAGCTGAGTTGCCCATGCTTTATCCATCTGACCTGCTCCCTACTTCTCTACTTCGCGGGACTAACCAAAGAGACGAGCAACTCGCACTAGTCGTAACAGCAACAGGTTTCAGCATTCTCATATGCTTCCTAGCCAGAAAAGAAGGACTTATAGGTAAGTAACCTGTGTGACATACCCAATAGCTCTTCCAAAAGGGTCCTACTACTCCCATTCATGAACAACCTGTAAGGGTAAGGCCAATGGCATAACAAAGACTCATGTAGTTAAAGAGCTACTACCTAGCGAGGTTCTTTCAGAACAGCTACTAATACAATGGCTAGTTGAGCAAAGCCAATCTCCTAAAAGGTCCCAGGTCTAGAAGTATGGCATATGTTGTAGATTCGCCGACGAGGAAGTAGTCGATTTGCTTGATTACGTCTACTTCTAAGACATAGTACTTTCTATTCCTACATGAATGAATCTGTCACCATAGCAAAGTAGCTAAATCCTAGTAGTTGATGAATGAAGCTGAGCCAGACTACTTTATTTAAGAATTTCTCTTTCACTAAAGCTATAATAAGTAATTCCTTTAAGGAAGAGAAGCAGACTTGTAAGGCAGGGAATTCACAAGACTAAGACTTATTTATAAGTAGATTTCTCTTTCGCAGCTGATATGCGACAGCGGATCAGCGGCATCAACTATCAACTAATAACAGCGGATACGCGACATAGCTAGATTCTGGAACAGCAGATGTACTTAGGATTGCTTTTCTGTCAGACCAGTAAGCGGGTTGGCTGGCTGGCTGGAAGGACTCTTTTGCTTGAAAAGTCTTTCATTCCTGGTAAACAAAGAACCTAAAGCCTTCAGGAAGGAGGTTGTGTCAGCCAATACCAATATTCTTTATAAACAGACAAGCCAGTACTGGCTTCTTTCTGAAAGTCAAATAAAGTCTCCGAACTAACAGATCTTACGTCAACAGAGTACTGATTGAAAACAAGGATTGACAAGCTGAAATACCTGTCTTAGTGCCACAATACAGTATGATTCTCTCCTGGTATGCTTCCTAAGTTGAACTGATTGCTTGTCTCTATAAACAGTATCGGTTTTGTGAACAAAACAGGTCTCTTGTCTTGGTTTGATCAACCGTAAGCCCTATGGAAAAAGGTTGTTAAAGCCAAGAAAGTCAATCTAGAATAGTTTGCATAACTGATTGACTTAAAGAAAGAAGTGTTAAGCAAAATAAGAGAAGCAGAAAGTCAAGCTCATCGTTCGTTCCCCTATCAAGTGGGTAACTTCACTTCCTGTAAGTGCTCATATCTCTACTACTGCTAACAGATAGCTTGCTTGTATTTCTAAACAGTATAGGGACTGGTTTGATAGAAAGGAAAGCTAGCAAACCAGTGCTAGTTTGAAGTATTTCATTCCCAATGGAAACAAAGAGCTTCTACGCGCTAATCACCCATTTCAGTTCAATGAAGCTAATCCCTAATACTTGGAAGTGAACAAGGGTACTTGATTGCTACATAGCTTCATCAGCAACAGCTGTGATCTAGGACTTGAAGTAAGGAATTCACCTAGAGCTTCTATGCTTGAAGGCAGTAAGCCAATACTGTTTGACTAGCTAAATGAACTGGTTGTGTGAATAGCTAAACTACAGCTGGCATGCTTTTCTAATTAAACAGATGGGACTCGCTGGCAGGCATACTAGGGACAGACAGACAGGTTGGCAGGCTGGGAAATACACTCTTTGCTCTTCTGAGGAAGAAGAGCTTATTCAACTCGAGTTCGCCACAGAACCCATCTCTGGAACCGAAGCCATGGCCAAAGTTCAACCACGTGAACGCTACAAGCTAGTCTCATCCTTATGCCCTCTCCTTTATATCTCTATTTTGATTGATACCCTCTGGTTCCTTCTCTCCTTTTAAGGACGTTAGCAAAAAGCGCTTAACTTAAAGGCGCCGGCTTCTTTCCCTAACCCTAAAAAGAAGTGAATCTGGAAGTGACGCCGCTAAGGCTATTCTTCCTTTCTTTTCTAGGCTTTCTAGCCCCGTCCACTAGAAAGAGATGCGTGAAAAAAGAATACAGAAAAAGCAGAAAGCTAGTAAAGGCACTCGATTAACCGGTTTGTTTATAGCGGAGACCTTTATTCAAAAAGGTAGAGAGGAATCCAAAAAAGGTTGGTGCTAACTCTGCATCGATTCCGCCCATTGCAAGAAGACGGGGTTAGCCTTTCTTTGACTGTCTAATCTCGGGCAAAGGAACTGACATCTTTTTTTAACCATTCCTGTCTTTCCATAAACTGTATTGAAAAAGTCGATTAAGGGAAATTGGATTGATGCCAAAATGTCCCACTGTTCGGGAGGGGAATGCGCTCTTAATAGTAGTGCAAAAGCGAAACTTTCTGAGATGGGATGCCGAGAATCTGCTACCAAGTCAGTATGACTAGGAGTTGACCTGAGAAGGGGAATTTCCTATGTCAAGCAAGGTAGGTTGAGTCACCGAGGGTCCAAGCTTTGACTTTCTTTCACGTCTTTCAGCGCTGTTTTAAATGATTTATTCTGTTCTTTCTCTACAGTCGACTTCATTTCTTTTCTTTCCAAGCTGTCCGACCGAAAGAATAAAAGAAGCGCGTGACACAGGTTGTCTTCGGCTCATAAGAAGTGAAATCTGCTATTTCTTCGTATGCTTTTGTTTTGGCACCAGCGTCAAAGGCACGAGAAAAGAAAGCCCTTTCTCACCTTTCCTGATTAAATAATCGATATGAAAGCGCTTTCATAGGCCACGTTGACTAGGTTGATCTTTTGTTCAATGAGTTGAGGGGCATATGAAAGATTCAAATCATTCTTTATGCCCCAAAGGAAAATCTTCCCCCATCAGCATTGTCGTTCATGGCTATGAAAAACGACTACTGATCTACCAACTGAGCTATCCCGACTATTTCCCATGCTAATATTGCAGTAAGTCGTCGTTCATGGACATCAGCAGTATTTTGATAAGAGCATTTGACTCGACTTTTCAAATAATTAAGATCAGTCGAGTCAAATTAGTGGGTAGTTTTGAATGCCATTCACTATATTACTGTAATCTGCTGAGAATCAGAGCAGATTACAGCGCTCATGGCTATGAAAAACGTATACTGATCTAACCCTAGGGGAAAGTGTCTTTAGGCGAATGCTTCGTGGTAGGAGAGAAATGCCACCGCCTCGTTTCACTTGCCCCTCGCCCTCGAACTCTGTCACTCCCTTCCTTCCACCTCTCCCTTAGACACCTTTCCCTTCTCTATTCCATTCCCTTAACTGAACTTGTACACTTGAGTTGAGTCATAGGCTTGGTGATAACTTTCCCCCTTTGATTACCAGTCAATGTCAATGGTCTAGCAACTCAATTCCATATGGTTCAGGACAGAGATATAGCTGAATGATCCTGATCTACCTTTCCTTTAGTCGCCACTGTCATTGATCATTCTCTCTTCCTTCCGATTCGCCGCCTGATCTACAGTTCTATCATCAAGAATTTCATCATCATCAATAATCAAGAATCTTATTTGAGATCGTTCCCTCATCGGCAGCCAGCACAGCACTTTGATAGCTGACATGGATGAAGATCTTTATTCCACTCTTCTCTTATCGGGGTAGGCTAAGAGAGGGGTTTCATTTCACATCTCCGCACGCATTCTCTTGCTTCGTGGGCTGGACCCCATTCATTCTTTCTTTAGTAGACTTTATGGAAGGCTGTCTTAGTGTGATGAGTCTTGAGCCCTCACCTCACTTCCATTTCGAGATTGTATGCTTATTCGGTCGCCTCTCTCCAATTAGGAAGACCACACCTTTTCAAAAGTGGACGGGTCTCACTATTCCCACTAGGCTTGACATGACAAAGAAAGGATTCAAAAAGAATGGTACAGGCGGCTCGCAAGTCCTTCGCCACTAATTACTTGAGACCTATTGGATGGGTCCATTGCTTGACTTTATAAGGAGGAGGTCCCTCAGCCAAGTGTCTAGTCGCATAGTCAGCCCTCCCCGTCGAAGTGCTGTTCAGATCTAGCGCTCCCCTCGCCTCATTCAATTATCCCTAGCACTCCAGCGCTAAAGATCTTTCCTCTTGCCGCCTCCTCGATCAGATGCTTAATGGTTCAATCCTAACCCTAACTCAAATAAAAGAGAAGTCGGGAACTTGATCATCGAATGTAGATCAGTAGCTGTCGCGAGAGCTCTCCTCTTCTGGAAGCGTATCATTCGTCGCAGAAGGCAAGAGATTCAAACTCTACCCCTGACCAGAACCCACCGCCTGACCGCCCCGTGGATCAACCCCCTCGCTGAACTACCGCCCCGCTCCCTTAAGTCTGGCACAAGACCTTGCATGGGAGTGACCTCCGAACCGAACTAGACTCTCGGGATTACCTACTCCTTTCCTTAACGAGCGGACAGAGCAATCATTCTATATAACACTTTTCTAAACAATAGAACTCAACTCAAGTCAAAGAAGCAAGAATGCTCTTGAATTCGGTAATAGGTCCAATCCTCTTTCTAGGAAAAAGAGAGGAACGAGCGATTCACTAGCGTTACAAGAAGAGCTGTAGCCCGCGACGTATAGAAGAGAAGGGGCTTCTCACTTCAGATCACTTCGTTCCACGGGTCTAAATCAAGTTCTGCGTGCGACGTAGAGAGAGGAACACTTTTCTTATCTCGCGGTTCGAACTCATTCCATACTGAAGAAGCTGCGCCAAGGGTAGGGGTCTGGGCTACCCTCTATCTATCTTAGATGTAGAGTTACTGGTCCCATAGGGGGCACTATCTTTCCTGTCAAATGCAATGCAACTAGGAGGAGCGGGCGAACTCCGTGACGCGCTCATGTGGAGGTAGGAAAGAAAGAGGGCTTCACACGCACCGTGCTCTTTGGCTTCTTTAATCAGTATCGAGAGCCAGCTAAGCCAGTATAGAGAGCCAGCTAAGCTCAGCTCAGTATGGAGAGCCTGCATGACTCAGATCCTTCCTGCCTTCTAGCCTGAGACGGAGCCTTCCTTACTAACTTGCTTACTGACTTGTGACTTCGTGACTTGCTGACAAAAAACCTCGTCTCACTCCACGTCGCTCTCGCTCGTCCCTGCTCTCCTTCAGTCTCGGGTTCGGTTCGGGGCCTTGGCTGGTTCCGCCTTTACTCTCGTCCCAGTCTGAGGTGAGGTCGGTAGCAAGATAAGCCCTTTGGATTCTTGGAATGAATCTATTCGACTATCCGATCTTGGTGAAGATCAACTTTCTTACCTAAGTTCAAGCCCTATCCCCATCTGGTAAGCTCAAAGTGCGTAATTTCATCATCATCCATCCTCCTCCGTACCATAAGCATAAAGGAACGAGCGAAGCGACATCCTCAACCTTAGAGCCCTGAGCATAGTATCCCCACCAAATTCTCTTTTATTGTATCTAATCTACTTCGTTATATTCTATGTAGTTCGTGTGCATCGCCCCACCCCTCTTGCCAAAGTCTGAGCATGAAGGTATCAGCCTAGGTGTGGGCCCTATCTCTTTCTCAAGTATCTCACCGAGCCAGCTGCTGCATCTTCTTTCTTTGTCTTTGGCCGCTTCACCCATGCGGCCAGCTCATCTTATCTTCTTGCATAAGTTCAGAGTTAGTAAAGGGACGAAGGAAGGATCAATGCCATTCGCAACTTTCTTCCTCGAAATAACACTCATCCAGGAATTGATTGTTAGAGTGGAGCGTATGCGACTAACGAGCCTCGCATGATTCTAGCTTCCAGTCGTAGAGCTATGAACCAAGGAAAGAAACTCAATCCCTATGGCATCGCGTGGAAACATCAGCCGAACTCGCTGCTCTAGTGGATCTCACCTAAGGCGCTAGCTTTCTCTAGTATCTTCCCCTTGCACATCTGTCCGAAGAAAGGCATCCGCGCCAACAAGAGAACTGAGATTCTTGCCACAGCCACTACTTCAAGGGAAGAATCCTCCGTACTAGGAGTCACCCCATCATCTGAATAAGCTCAAGACTAGGGGCTCCCGAACTCTATGCTGTCGAAGGGCTAGTTTTGGGTACCACAATGGTGAGAATGAAAGCGCGGGCACGGCACCGTAAAGGCTTGGATGCTTACCACGCTCAGTCTTGAGAGCCCCTTGCCTACCTACCCGACACGACAGCCCTCTTCCCAACCTCTCGCCAGCGTAATCCTCAGAACCTGAACTAGCAGCAGACAAGGACCCGAGCTCGTGAGTAATTGCTCGCACTTCTTTATATAATAAGATATGAGCGAGTACCCATGTCATCAAGAACTCTCGGATTCTTTACTAAGTCGAAGAAAGGAAGGTGCGGAGCGAAAGGGAAGAAAGTCAATCAAGTACAAATAAGTACTGGCACTCCACATGCGATGCGCAGAAAGGGCAGAAGGTAGAGTTGCTCCCGACCGCCTAAGCGGAAAAAGGGATGCATGGGCAGAGGACCCTCCCTCTTTCTACGATTACGGTAGGCGAGAAGGAACTGCTTTTCTTTATGGCCCCGTGAGCGAAGCCGGTCGAAGTAGAAGTCTTCTGCCAACCGATGACTAATTCCCAGGAAAGAGCCTAGCATGAACTAGATCTTTCTTGGTCAACTAATGCGCTGTGCTAATGTGCTAATGTGTGGTACCCAAATATTCGGATTTAGGCACCTTTTCAGTAAAAGAAGTGTGAAGGAACCGGACTCAAAGAGGTAGGTAGCCCATGTCTATGTTGCTAAGTCTAAGTTTTCAATCAAAGGAATGCCTACAGAGGTGAGAAAGGAGGTGCGAACAAGCGAGTTCAACTTCGTGAAAGGAGCCACAGCGATTCATTTCATTCCAAAGTGGGAGCGCTAGTGAACCGACCGGCAATCTTAACCCGTGGAACAAAGTGCGGCAGAAATGGGAATGTCAGTTCATTTGTACTACTTTTCCACGTATATCAGATTGAACGTCGACGACTTGATCAGTGGGTTTTCACTCGGGGACTACTTTTGCTACTATATGAGCTCAACTTTTTGACTTTTTCAGTCGATCCGCCCTCGGGGACTACTTTTGCACGTATATGAGATCAAACTTTCTCACTTCAGAAGTTCTTTAAAGTGGGTTTTACGAGGGAGAGCTCATTTGTACTACTTTTCCACGTATATGCGCTCAACTTTTTGACTAGCCACTCGAAGTGATAAGTGATGGAAATCCCTTTTGACCCGTCTCCGTTTGACTAAGAATTCAATTCACTCGCTCCAGAATCAACTACTGGACTATACCAAGCCAAGCCCACCCCAAGCCCTCGGTCTGATGACCTTGTGAGTCAAGACTGAATCAACTCTTCCTCACTCTTCTTTAACTCGCACGGCGTCGTTTCCTCTTTTGCATCGTTTCCTCGCCAATCGACTATCGTCTCACCGTGGGTACCCTTCGCCAACTTAAAAGTTCAAAGAATGAAACTTTTGCTCAGCTCTTCGCCAATCGACTATCGTCTCACCTATCCATATCCATATCCAGTGGGTACCCTTCGCCTACCGGCTCAGCTCTCCGCCCCTTCCCTTCGTTCAGCTCTTTCGCCCCTGACTCCTACTTTATCCCGAACTTGATTTAGGGAAGAAGCTTTGGCCCATGAGCGAGCCAACCTTATTCCAAATCCAAGAAAGTGTGGGCTATGGAGCCGGTGTTGCCTGACTTCATTTTGCACAGGAGCGAGCCCACTGATTGAATATACAGAAAGTGGTAGATCTAATACAGTTCTGAATGAGTACTAAGTCGGTTCCAACCGGGCATATCTGATCTGATCAAGGACAGTCAAAGCAAAGGGACAGTAGTTGTCGAGATCGAGCCAGTTGGACAGCCGGTGCAAAGCAAAGGGACAGTAGTTGGAAAGGTAGAGTGGACAGTGGAGTTATAGTCTAGTCTGGACAGTTGGATTGGCAGGAATGGAATGATAACCGAACCGTGGCAGGCACTTAACCGAACCGTGGCAGGCACTTAACCGAACCGTGCTTGATAGTGATAGTCTACTCCAGGGCCGAGCTCCCCTAGGACAGGGACTACCGACGAGGAATGATTTTAGATCATTTGTACCGCCAGTCTGATCAATATAGCTTTGGCAACCACGATCACTCTTTGCGCTATTCTCTAACTGGGCCTAGCTTTAACTGCCCGACCTAGCTTTGGACAGCCTTATTGGAGACGACGGACGACACACCAACTATAATGAAAGGAAGGGGAATGATTATTAACCGCATATCTGATCAATCCAGCTTGCGCAACTAAGATCAATCTTTGCTATCTTTCTCGAAATAGAAGTAGGACGAGCAGAGATCAACTACGAGACGAGATCAACGGACCAACGACGAGGAAAGACTTTCTTTATTAAAGAGCAAAGAAGATCAAGAAAGCTTACGCAACTAAGATCACTCCTTGCTAGACTTATTGAAATACAATGGATGATTGCTTTATGGGGGCAAGAACGACTAGGCGATGATGCATGCTCTGCGATGATGGACATGCACTGGGATGCCTGGAATGCTAGGCCTTACCCGCACTGGTTGCCTTGACTGGCTTGACTTCCTAGGATCGGGACGGAGGCTACAACCATGCTAGCTGATGGACCGATATGTTATGCAGGGAACGGGGCTCGGGAAAGAATGCCTTGAATGCCTGGCTTCCCTAGGCTAGGGGCGGGACATGGTGACTTGCTTCCTGCCTTGCTGGCTATGGCTATGGGCGTGGCGAACCATGCTGCTTTGAATAACCGAATCAAAGTGTGCGGAATCTAACCAATCAAAGAACGGAACGGAACTTAATAAAAGAAAGTGAAATCAAGTGTGTGTTCAGAATGTGCAATCCGCGTAACTTCTCAATCTGAACTGTACTGTTACGAACGGAAGCCATTGAATTTAGGTCTTTGCTAATGGTGCTGGATAGAGCCATTGAATGCGTACAGATATGAACAAGAACATAGCGGCGCTTACCAATTATGAACCGTAGTTATGATGGCTAGATATTTGTTCAAGAATGTACTATAAAGAATGTTATTTTCCATAAAGAATAAGGAAATCTATCCAAGCCTATTTTCTCATTGGGACGGGGCCCCCCTTCCTTGCTCAAAAAAGAAAGTAGTTTCAAACGCAGTGAATCACGGGTCTAAATTCTGTACTAGCGCTCCAACTCGATCTTTGCCCGCTCCGCAGAGCTGCTCACAAAGTTAGCCCGTTTGCTCGTTGTTCGCACCTCGCCCTGATGAGCTCTATGGGTACAGTGAGGATCCCTGCCAATTCTCACCTCTCACTAGAATAGCTGCAGGTGGCAACTCAACGCGTATGCCAAAGAAAAGAAGAAAATCAAACAAGCGAAAAGAAGCAAATCCAGAAGAAGAGCAGGAGCGAACTCAAGTTTAGCAGACTGCCTCTCCCACTTGTTGTAGACTTAAGAGAAGAGAAGCGTAGGAGCTTTATTAAGATAAAAAATCGCGGAGAAGGTTAGAATTCACGCACTGATGGCAGCACATTAGTTCTCAGTCTGGTCAAGGGACGAAGAACTAGTATAGGGAATGCTTGATAGGACGTACTGGCGGTTCATAGCTCTATGCCACCAGAAGCGATGCACCGAAAGGAAGACCGAGACGGTGCGGAGCGGAAAGAAAGGACGTTCATATCAATGCCAAAGAGAGAGCTCGCTCGGTCCTTCGCTCTATCCGTTATCCCTAATCTCCCCAGCCGATGAGACGACCAGTCTGCACCTCCCACCTACTGAAAAAGTGAAAAAGTCTAAACTCATATAAGTGGAAAAGTAGTCAAAAAGTTCCAACTGCCTTCGTATGGACTTGGCTTAAATAAAGTGAATCAGTTCACTCGTCGGAATGAATGGAACGCTAGTTCTTCTTCTTTCTGCGTAAATAATAGAGAGGAGCAGGAGCTCCATCCTGAGTTTGAGCGTTCGGATAGTGCTGGAGCTATAGTGAAGAAGTCACAGGAGCTATAGTGCTGGAGCGCTAGTTCATGAGTCAGAGGAGCTATAGTTCATGTATCATGTATCATGGGCTGGAGCGCTAGTTCATGAGTCATGGGCTTAGGAAGGCTCTCGCTAGGCATTCGATAGGAAGGCTTGCTTGGCTCTCGCTAGGCATTCGATAGGAACTTGTCGCTAGGCTTCTGTCTCGGTCTTGTCTTGTGATCGGTGTTCAGGTCCCCCATTCATTCGGTGCTGACTTTCTTACCAGAGGAGCCGTCCTTACTATGCTATGTCAGGTGAAAACTTCCATTAAACACGTATATGCGAGAGAAGGGCGTCCATGGTCTCTCGATCCCGATCCTCCATAGTGCCTTGGTGCTTGCATTCCCGTTGTGTGGACTCTTTCTCGAACCGAAAGCCCGGCATTGAACTGAGAACTGAGAAGGCTCAGACTACCTGCTTCCGAGAAGAGCTCCCGTGAGACATTTCAATCGCATACCTCGTTCTTAGTAAGATTGGGGTTAGTCGAAGAGGGCAAAAACCACAGAGGCAGATGAGCACATCCGGGTTCTAGCTTCTTTGGCATAAAGAAAAGATTAGATCGAGCTAGATAGGGATAGCAGAAGCAGACCGGAAACTACTCACGACTACTTCTAGTTCCAACTCAGATTCTGAGCCTGCCACTTCCACTGAGATAGCAGCGCTTAAGCCCTTCCTTAGCAACTCTCAGGTTATGATCCTTAGGCTCCCCCTAACAGTTCAAGTAGTCGTATTCGAGCCCATCACCTACCATCCACGTTGAGGAATCCACCTAGTTATAGGCGCCTTAAGTGAAGTGAATCCGGAGAAAGAGAGCTTGCACCTTTGATTGAGATTCTTCATCTGTAGGTCTGGAATTGACACTATACTATCATATATAAAGTGAGTTCTTATTTGTTCATGTTTTCCTTACTACCTCCGCTCCGGGAAAAGAGTAGATCGAGCTCCGCTCCGGGAAGTTGCTCGCAAGCAAGATAGTATATTCACGTCTACCTTAGCTTAGGGGAGAGAAAACCAAAGACCTTTGGCCCTCCTATCGCTTTCTCATATCATACAACTCGAGGTAGAATTATGAGTTGCGGCGTGGACCACTTAGTTATCTAGTAGCAGCTCATCCTCCCCCTTGGCACCCTATTAGGAAGAGAGACCCTGGAAGAATTAGGAAAAATGCTTCCGAAGATAGACCCGCTAGCAGAAAGAATTGGCTGATACTCCTCTCTGGCACCTCCTCTCCGACACCTAAGCAAGAGTCTGAGTCTGCTTCTCTCCAATCTGAGTCTAGCGATAGTACAAGGGATCCTACACTATGTTCTCAAAGAACTTGGATTTCAAGCACGCTGTCATAGACCTAGGTTTGGATCCTCACAACTATGCTATCACGTACCATCTTACACACAAAGAAGTCAAAGACATTGGTCTCATTAGATCTGTCTCGCCTCTTGGAATGGGGTTCGATTCAATTGGCTGGAGGACGGAGCTTGCCTAATCCTAGCTGCGGACGGTCTTCCCCCATATCCCTTGTGCTCGACTAGAGAAGTATGTAGAGATCTTCCCATAACCGTGAACTGACTCTCAACCGTGAACTGACTCTCTATATATATTATTTAATAACTCTGGCCATGCAAAGACGAGACTTGTGGACCTGCTCCCATTCTAATAGCTAATAGTATTATAGCCTCTTGCGTACACGAAGAATGATTGTTCTCGAAACCGGATTCAAAGAGCAGAAAAGAGGGGTCAGCCATCCTCTCTTTCCTGGTAGAACTTCGGGTAAAAAGGGGAGGATCGGGGATCGGTCTTCTTCCTACAGCCAGACTGAGAGAGTTGAGGCAATATCACTATAGATAAGAGGGAGGTCTTATACTTCTTTGTAGCTTTGTCCCCGTACTTGACTTATCCGCTATACTCTATCTAACCTTGGACTCATACTTCCATAGAGTCACCCCGTAGTGAGGTCGCTTCAGTCTTTGCTTAGTAACTAAGCCTCCTTAATGTCTCCTTGGAATCCTTAGTAGAAGTAGGCATAGGGATTTTGACTCTAGAGTCCAGCGCTACTTCTTGCTTCATCGGAGGGTAGGCTTAGGAAACTTGATCTTGATTTAGAAGCTACTTATTGGCAGAGTATAAGAACTGACCGATCGAGTTCACCGATCCGTGGGAGGACTATAACATCCTAAGGTGTAGGAAGATCAGATAACTTTCACGCATTGCATTCATCTAGTCGGTGCTCATCGTTTAGCATTGCATTCATACCATCTAGTCGGTGCTCATCGCGAATTTTGCCAGAGCCCATAAGAGTCTGGTACTAGGATCGCTTACCTTCTAGGTTCCGTTCGCTTACCGCAGAGTGGGCTTTAGAACAGTGGCTTTGGATAGGGCACCGCGTCCTATAATAGAATAGCTACGTAGGCGAGAGCAACTTGAGCTCCGTCACCGAAACCGACAGAGCTCGTTTTTGCGCCTTGCAATGCAACTCAGCCTCTCCACTGGTGCTAGGCCTAGGACTGCGAGCTCTCGATCTCTGGTCGCTGCCTCACTGGTCGCCTAGTTCTTGGTCGCTTTGCTCCCTTGAGGTTGTCTTTCTTCCGGCTCACCTGGCTCCTGGGATGTGATAGGTTGGCTGGTTTATTCCCAGTGATGTGATAGGCTTGGGTTGGCTTCCGTTCGGTTGTCTTTCTTCGTTTCGCTTCGGTTAACTTAACCGGACATCGGATCTCTTTCCCGAGTGGGGACGTAGAGATAGGAAGACCAGATACATTCTCTTAAACATGTCCTCAAGCTCATGGAACCAGCTCAAGGGAAGGGCTATAGTGAACGAGCTCCCGTGAATCCGTCAAGTCAAGGTCCCTTGGATCAACCCGAGTCAACTTTTAAGGAATGAACTCTTCCTTTCCGAGTCAACTTTTAAGGAATGAACTCCAACCCGACCGCATAAGAGATTAATTATCAGAAGTCAGAGGCCAAGGGAAGAGTCGTAATGGTTTAATCAGTAAGTCCATTCGCCGGGGAAAGAGTGAATTCGATCGAAAGGGGAACTCGACTTAAACTTCAAGTAAGCTCTTCTGAGTAGAAGAGTAGCCGAACCGAAGGGTATCAAATTACTCATACATAAACCTTAGGGAAGGTAGTTCAAGCTCTTAAGAGTCCAGTTGAAGTTGAAAGAGATGAAGCGCTTTCTTCCCTTCGGGTTGGGTTAAGAGAATGATAGTCAGATTCCCGAAGGTTAGGATTGATAGTGAGCTTGGGTTAGGTTATCTTCCCATCCCTTCCCTGAGGATAAATGAGGAGAACTTATTCCCTTGCTGCTAATGCCCTTTCCTTCCCTTAAAGGCTTTCCGCGAGAATAATCCTTTCTGTCGTCCGCTTCCCTTGGGTTAGGTTTAAGAGAATGCTTCATCCTTAATTCAAGTGAACCGAGGAGCGCATGAGTTCATATCCGGGTCAAGGGAAAAGAAACTATAGAGATTCTTCCCTAAGGTCTGGTCCGGCTTGGGGTTCCCTTCCGGCGTCGTAATGGTTTGGGTTCGGACTCGTTCTCTAATCTTCCGGTTCGGTTGTCCGTCAAGGTCCGTTGGATCAACCCGAGTTTCCATGAACTGCTACTGTGGAAGCAAAGGGTTTAGTTCCCTGAGCTAAGGTCCGGTTGTATTAGTTTGAGATTCCCATCCCTCCAAAATAGGTGAACTTTCCAAGATCATCCTGTGGCTCTCGGGAGAGCCTTTCGGTCGGAATGCGCTTAATGAAATGCCTCACTCTGACCTTTCCCGTTCAGTTCCTTCTAAGTAAAGAGTGATAGGGAAAATAGCAAACTCAGTGGAAGCGGAGATCAAAAATCATATTCTATTACTTCCCTAACCGCCTTACCGAAGCGAAGATTAATTGTAGTTCATCAGCTCTATGTCACATCGAGCAGAGGGCATAAGTGAAACTCAATTGGATTTTGCCTTCGGTTCGGATTGATAGAAATATAACCTAAGGTCCGGACACATTCCCTTGGCAGCAGTACAAGTGCGACTGATGAATAGTTCCCCTAACCTAACCGAATGGAAGGGTTTAGGTGCGTCTGCCGGGGTTTCAACCTATCTTAAGGGATGGGAAAGAAACTCTACCAAGAGGAGAGGCCAGGCTCAGTCTCAGAAGCGAAGCCAACCTCAAGGCAAGATTGATAGTCCTCTTAAACCTGAAGCGAACCTAACCTCAAGGGAAGCTCTCGGTCGATCAGTCGAATAGATGGGAACTAACAATCTGTACAATAAATATGTAGTAGGCTTTGGATACCGGATAAAGACAGAAGTGAATGGAAGGAGTGAATATAAGCCAAAAAGAAGTTCATATGAAGCGTAGAATGATTTTTCTACTATCCGATGGAGAGTCGGAATGAATTAGGCTTTGGATACCGCTGTCGAATGGAAAAAGAAGAAAGAAGTCAGTTCGCTTTCCATTTCACTCACTGCTTTGGATACCGTAGTCGTGAATGGCCCACTCTTTGAATTCACTCTTTTCCGAATGACCCGACTATCTTCTTAGTTTCCCTCTTGGGATTAACTCAGTCTCTTTCAAGAGGTGCGCTGCCTTATTGAATTGAACCAAAGGCAACACTACTGTAATATCACTTTCACCCTCAGAGACCGGATCTTTTCGTATCTTGTTGGCTGGGTCGGTCCTATCCCGGAGCCTCGTACGCGAAGCCTTACGCTCCAATAAGGTTAGGAGCCAGGAGCGAAGGCGTCCCTTCCATAGGCGTAAGAAACCTTCTATAGGCGCTCTTTCCATAGGTGCCGAGTCTCCTCTGGCCAGGTCCCTCTTTTGGAGTTTATATATGTTCCTTGGTCTAGCTCCTTAAGATATAGGCATCCGTGTTGATAGGCATCCGCTCCTTAAGTTAAGATGTTTATAGGCATTGAGTCCGGTAAGTATAGTAGGACTCTCAAGAATCCGGGTTTGAAAGGACTAGAATGGAACTCCTAACAGAAGTTCAAGGTTAGCGCACCTTACCGAAGTCAGAATAAGTCGGGGTCAGTTTGTGCCTAAGATCCTTCAAAATCAGTCTATCATCCTTCGTCACGACGTCTTGAATTAATAAAAGTCAGGTTGTTTTATCGCTTCAAAGGTTTTTCCCAGAGCTGACAGCGAAAGCTACGTCCGTAGCAGAGTACTTTGAACTTCCCTTAGGAAAACTCTCTTCCCATCGGACCGGCGATTCCCTTCTGATAGGTCCCGCTCCGTGGGCTTCGCTTCGGAATCTTCAGTTTCCCTTCCCTTGCAGCTAAGTTTGCTTCCGGTTCCTATGATCTTGCTGCGCTTAAAGTAGGCGTATCTTATCCTTTGACTTCCCCTATTAACCCAAGGGAAGCGAAGAGGGAAGCCTAAGCCGAGTTATAAGATAAGAATCTCACTTTCATGCAATAAATGTATACTCAAATGTTCCTCTCCTCCTTCTTTTCTTTAATTTCAGTTTTCCTAGTGTAGAGTGCATGATAGTTTTTTGATCTTTGACCCGTTGTGCAGTGAGATCCTCATTATCAGTTTTCCCCTTGAGCTTCAAAAATCTGTGTCTCCGTAGCATTTCATTACACCTATTTCTCTCCTTCTCCTAACCAGTGAGTAATATCCCAATCGCCAGCCAAGGTGTCCGGATAATCTGGTTCGGTTGGGTTAAGCCCTTGGGTTAAGAGATCCGGGTTCGGTTAGGGCAAAGAAAATAGTACTATAAGGATTCAGGGTTAAGAGATCCGGTTTCTTCGGTAAGCCAGTACTAAGGTGAGCAGGAAGAGCTCACCAGCCGGAACCCCAAGGGATGCATCAGAAGGTTCCCTAACCAGTTCATTCGAAAGAAAGGTCAACTTAAACTAAACAACAAGGAGTGCAAGGTCAACTTCAACTTAAAGGTAAACTACAACAACTTCAACTGGATCAGCTGGAGGGATAACTGAAACTGCCTAAGCTGGAGGTTCAACTGCTTCATAAGAAAGAGATAGAGAATGAAACCTTTCCGCTGCAGGTAATTAAACTTAAGACTTTACGCTTTTAGGCTTCCCTTCCCGCTCCGTTTGAATATGCTACTTTCACTGTACATAGCACCTGGTGGTGTCCATTCCTAGTGTTTTTTGCTTCGCCTACTAATGGCTCTTCTTAGGAGCTCATCTAAGATCTAACATTTTGACTGCAACCTAAAGCCGGACGAACTCAACTCACTCTACTCTAATAGCACATGGAGCTAAACGTACGAGGAGAGACTGGATAGGAAGTATGAGTAACTAAAGCCCTCTGAATTAACAGTTTACCTCCAGCTCCAGAAGCTGCTCCTGTTGATGCACCAGCTCCAGTTGATTCTCGTGAGGGTAGGGTATTCGACACCAGCTCCAGTTGATTCTCGTGAGGGTAGGGTATTCGACACCAGCTCCAGTTGATTCAGATTTCATAACTCGTCCAATCCAAATTAGATTTGATAAAAGCGAATTTTAAGTTAGTCAGACGTCGCTATCGCCTATTACTGAATTAAGGGCCTTTAGTCACACTAAGCTTTGCTCGTCCGTTCCAAATTAGATTTGATAAAAGCGAATTTTAAGTCACACGTCGCTGTCGCTCGTCCCTTCGGTTAGGATTGGATTTGAAGAGTGATTTTCAACCCTTAGGTTTGCATCCCTGGTTAGGTAGGGTTCTCCCTTCGGAGAGTTTAGGTTGGCTTCACTTAAGATAGGTTTCTTCCATTCCGCTTAGGTTATCCTCGCAT
This sequence comes from Zingiber zerumbet, assembly GCA_037833815.1. Lineage (NCBI taxonomy): Eukaryota > Viridiplantae > Streptophyta > Magnoliopsida > Zingiberales > Zingiberaceae > Zingiber > Zingiber zerumbet. The sequence continues at coordinate 1,945,969 of JBBMJZ010000082.1, read as the reverse complement.
GGTTTCTGAGATCCGGATTTCACTTACCGCTCCGTGGGGTCAAACTACTATCTTCCCCTCGGTTAGAGTACTTAATCTTAGCTTCTCCAGATGGTGTACTTTGAACTTCCCTTAGCATAGGTGCAATCCAATCCGGTTAGGTCCAATCCATAGGGTTAGGTTAGGTTAGGTGCATAGGGAATGTCCCCTACTGAGCTCACCTGGCTTGCTTCATATGGTTAGGTTGGGTTTCAACTTCCCGGTTGAATTAAATTAACTCTACTGGGATTAGCGACTCTAGGGAGGAAAGAGAAAGATTCATTCGATCGAAAGCTAAAGGAAAGGTGAACTCAACTTAAACAACTACTTAAACATTTCTGAAAGATAAGATTCGGAAAGAGACTCTTATTCCAGAGATTAAACCCTAGGGAAGCTAAGGGAAGCTCTCAGGCAAGGGATTTTCGTTCGCGAGAGAGAAATTAATAGGTTCGATGTACTCTCAAACCGGAAGAGAAGAGAACGAGTCCGAACCAATAGCTCGAACAAGAGGTTCTTTTTCAGCTACGACTCTTTCTCTTAAGAAAGCAATCCGGCGGGCTACGGATCTAAGCAGAACTCAGAGGGAGGAACACACTATTTAATGAAACAAACCCCCCACTTTCTAAGATTGGCTAATCCCTTCTTTAATAAATAGATCTAGCTAAACAACGGACTCTATGACAGCTTGGCAAGATCGGAAGGCATTCTATAATATATAAAAAGGCCTTCAAGGTCTCTCCTAAGTGAAGTAAAGACGGGAGCAAAAAGAAAGCATCTATGAATGATGTAGAGCTTCGATATCTAGTCTAGCAAAGCATATACCCAAGTTCTATGAGAAAGGCAAGAATTCCCTTCTTCTAAGGCTTAAGCAGCAGTTAAGGATTTCCATTGGAAGCATAATCGGACTCTCCGCGGCACCAGGTAATAGGGATTGAGGGAGGAAGTCAAGCTCAGGCTCAGTACCAGCAGATGCATACGATGAGGAGAAAGCATGCAAAATGGAGAGGTGCCCCATTGCTTTAAGACGTAGGTTGAGAATGCCCTTTAAGACTAATTGATCCATGGCTAAAGGAAGTGGTGGAGGGCTTGGTCTTCAGTCTTGAGCTTGTAACAAGCATTAGGGTTGGGCGCCATTGGTCGCATAAGCGGCTAAGAAAAGAAGGACTCATTCTCACATTTGGATCTCCTATCGGGCAGAGGGCCAGCACTCCTCTGTAAGGCATTGCAAAAGTCAAACCTAGCTTTCTTAGTAAGACATACAAGTCGAACTGGCTGAACTCCGTAATCAAAGGAATGAGACGATTGCTTCCAGGGTTTGGTGTTCAGTGAGTGAAAGGGATGAGGAGCAAGGTCAATCAAATCGATTTATGAGTCAATGCTCGGACCAGGCTCAAGGCCTTTTCCAAATAGGTAGGAGTAGTGAAAATCTATTTGTCTTAAGCAAAGTTGCATTTCGATGGCTCTTTAGCCGTAGACGGAGAAAGGAAAGGGGTTGGAGCTTTCCAAATAGGAAGAGGTTAGAAAGAAGCTCGACAAAGAGACCAAAAAGAAAAGAAGAAGATGCCGTGCCTCTTAAGGAATGAACTTAAGGAAAGGACTACTACTGCCCTATCTGACTCGGTCGGGATTCACAGGATGAGCTGCAGTCTAACATGGTAAGAAAAGAGTGAATGCGCCCCTTTCCCAACCCGAACTAAGAAAGATAAAGGCGTAGCTCCCGGACAGGAAAAGCAGCTACTTTTGAAGAAGGACTGCTTAGCCGTGCGATGCGTGGTCCCGTAGGCCGCTTCCGGCTCGTGCCAGTTTCTTCTTTGAGTTGGAGACGACCTTCATCAATATCATGCATAGCGTCTTGTTGAACGCAAGAGCAAGTCCATTGGGTCGCGTATGCCGTAGATAAGTTCTGTGTGATTTGAAACTTATCGTTGTCCATGGTTTTTCGTTTTTGAATAGAGAACAAAGGTTGGATTTACTTCCAGCTTTCCTAATCAAATCAATCTTTCTTTTTCTTGTATGTATTCCTAAGAAAAGGAATTTGTCCATTTAGTTTTTCGAGGTCTCGGGTGTGGAAACACATATAGGAACTCTTGAATGGAAATTGAAAAGGAATGTAGCTCCAGTTCCTTCGGAAATGGTCAGATCTTTGGCGCAAGAAGAAGGGGTGATCCATATCATCTTGACTTGGTTCTGAAAATGACAATACATGTCATTTTCCTGGGGTCAATCCGACCTATTGGGATCTAGGTGAAAGGAGTGGTGAGGGACTATGTTCAGGACTCTTTCCAACTGCTGCTAATAATTATAGAGTGAAGGCTCTCCAGTGGTCCGGAGAAGCCCTGCCTCCTAGCCCTAGGGAGAGAGCCAGGAAGCTACACGGGTCAGCTTCAAGAAAACCTTCAACTTACGTCGCGCCACTCCCCCAGTCCCATACAAGACTATCAGAGAGGCATTCATCATATAAAGACTATGATACAACTACAGTTACTGAAATAAATAAGAAACTAAGTTACTGAAAAGAGATTGTAGTCCTCAACTCGAGATGAGGACTAAACCATCCTGCTATCTCCCACTTCCCACTGCTTCCCATGCCCACTTGACTAGATCGAAGGCCCCGTAGAGGTAGAGTGGCATCATCTGCTCGCCGACCATCAAGTTCATTTGACAGAATCAGGGCGGAGGAGAGACTCAACGGAGCCTAGTTCATGGGACACCAATAGAGCAAAGGTGAGTAGGCGAGGATAGGACGGGAGAGATGCGAAGTCGAGGCTCGGCTCGACTGATAAGGAGAAGTTTGCATGGTGGGAAGGAAGGGACCGGACTATAGTATAGGTGGGTGGAGTTCAGAGTCTCACGAACAAAGCTAAAGTAGGGGGCACCTATCATGTATAAGGGCTCAAGTACCAATAGTAGAAGTAGCAAGAAAAAGAAAGCGAAGTAGAGCGGAAAGTAGTCGTAGTCCCAGGAACAAGAAATGGAGTTATAGGGATAAGGCTAACTGGGAACGCAAGCAAGGAAGCACGAAATGGGATAAGTGGTTCGGGAAAAGAGAACTGAATAGGCTTCGGGAAAAGAGAGTCCCGAGAGAAGACAGGCTGCGAACTCAATCCTGGCACCGAACGAAGAGTACTATTAGGTACGAGTGAAAGGACGTGAGTAGGTTTTTGCGCTATTCTTCTTCTCTCTCTCTACTGTCTCTCGCTTGCTTTTTTTGTCATCTATTTTGTGCCTTTCCACTTCTTTTCTTTCCACATCTCTTGTTGAGGAACTAAGACCCGTGACGAGCGAATTGGATGAGGCGCAAGCAAGGTCTCTATCTACTGAGAGGACACGTCGCTGCACTCGTTCATCAATTCAGAGCTGGCCCAATCAATCCTTTTAATAAGAAAAGCAGCCGCCTACCTTTAGTGTTCGCTGAGTTCGACCATTGGAGAGGCTCCCACTTCAAAGAATGGTCTTCGATCCGGGCTTAGGTCCTTGAACCTGGTCTTAGAGAACCGGGAAAGCAGATGGGACGGAGAGGCTCCCACTTCAAAGAATGGTCTTCGATCCGGGCTTAGTTTCGCCTGCACCTGCTTCTCTGCTATCAGCTATAGGGTGGGGTGGTCCTTCCCAGTTATATCTCTCTCTGGCTACGCACCTATCTTATAGTATAGCAAGTTCATTCCACTCGCTTCTTCGACTTCGCGTTGGTCTCCCTTCCTGAACGTAGAGTCATCTTCTCTGATTCTCTTCCGGTCCTCCGAATCAGTCGGGGAGCAAGCCTCAGATCATGCGGAGTCAGGATTGGATTCATCCGGCTCTTGCGAGGGGCAAGGAGAAGAGTGGATTAAGGAACCACGACCAAATAGCTTGTATTCAAGTCTGGGGATCTGACCAAGTATGAAAATGTAGAGATTCTTTCGTGCTATAGCATCATATACTTGATGAATTGGACCGACTTCCAACTCGTTAATCGTCTATCTGTCCAGTGCTAGGATTCATCTGTCCTTTGCAGTCCTCTCCTCTTCATCTCACCTGTCTTTTCCAGTCCCCATCACTCGGGCTCTCGCTAGTCATTTATAGTGGAACTGGTCTAATCTTTGTCGGCTCGCTCATGGGCCTTAAATAGGTGGTTAAATTCCTTACATTTCGTCGTTGCACTCTAACTTCCCTCGCTCGGTCCTCACTATTTAGAATGAGGTTGAAGCATGACGGATCTACCCCGATTCAGGAGCACTACAGATAGAGAGGCGAGAACGAAGGGCTCGGAGAGAATGACTTCAACGCCGCGGTCCTATCAAAGGATTCCTATTGAATCGATCAGCGGAGTGCTTCTTCGTGCCCCAGACCCCGCCCATTAGCAACCACTTCGACTGAGCATGAGTAGTGAAATGCTGATCAAGCTGGAGAGAGCGAGAGTAGAATTTCATAGTCAACCTTCTCTTATCAATACCATAATATATAAAGAAATGATTGGACCACGGGGCACGAGCGGGACTTAGCCGGGAAGGTAGTATGAGTCCCTCAGACCTTTCCATGCGTCCAGCCGAACGAATCGAAGTTCAAGTTCAAGTCCCGTCTTCTTTGTGAAAGGAGCCAGCGAGTGGAATGGCCAAGTCTTGATTTTGGCCCGCAGCGAGTAAAACGGAGTGGAGCCAGCAGGCAGAAGGATTCAGTGTAGCGGCAGAGGCAGCACTCAAAGGAGAAGAGTAGCGGTAGAAGCCGTCCAGCGTTAGAAAACTGACCGGATACGAAGCGGAATGCGTTAGCAGGCCATTTCTTCCCCTTCCTTCCCTAGCTCTACCTGGCCCTATGAGGAAGCACTCTTATTTCGGGGCCTATTCATCGGTCGTTCCGGTCCCATGGTACGCGTAACTTGGACTCATATCAATAAGCAACTATCGGACTTTCTCTTCAGTAGTAGCTAATTGCGGAACTGAATGACGACTGCAACCAACTGCTATGGATTGGCACATTCACGAGCCAGCGAGGTAGGAATCCGTTAGTGGATGGGCATCCAGAGAGGCATTCATCATATACTGACTCTAAATAATAAACTAAGTGACTGAAAAGAGTAGGATCGAGATTCGGACTCAACCTTCCTGCATCTCCCAATGCATTCCCTTCCCAATCTAGCCTATTCCACTAAGCCTCTTCATTAGCTCCCGATCACTGGCATGAAATAGCCTGATCTCGCCCGCCTCATCATTGGCTCCCGATCTTGGGCATGAAAGATAGGCATGAATAGATAGGCCGCGTAACTGAATAGCACATAGTTGAACTCGCTGGCAGACTCGTCCGGCAAAGGCGTAGAAATAGGTCTCGATGGGCATGAAGAATGTTCTCTTCCTCTTCCATTCATTCCCTCAGTCCGAGATGCGCATGACATTCATGACATGAGTGATAAGAAAGAAATAGAAATAGATTGAATGAATTGAACTGAGGAGCGTAGCAGAGCGACGCGAAGTTGGAGCGACATCGGAAAGAGAAGCGACTGAACAGGAAAGCCGACGGAGGCTCAGCTCAACGGGAGCGGTAAAGCCAGATGGATATTATAAAATAATAAACGTGAGCGAAGACATGAGCGTCCATTCTCATCCACTCTCTGCCAGTCACCGTTGCTATTGCTACCGCTAGTCCCGTACTACTTTGATTTTAGAAAGCTTGATCGGATACTAGGCACTGCTTTGTCGGCTAGCTCCTTTCATAAGAAGAGTGAAAGAATAATAGGAAGGACAGAGAAAAAGAGCCACGGCTACCAGAAATGAATCTAGCTCCGCTAAAAGAAAAGTCGCAAATAAAGGATTGATGCTCTCACGTGTGTCTACCACAAGCATTGAAGTCCCCTAATCCTCTATCACAATCCCCAGTCAGCAATACTGGGTACTATGCCTGCGAAACGGTACTCCAAGCGATAACGGAGAGCCAGCCAAGCGCCAGATAGATATGTATAGGGAGAGAAGCATGCATAGTCACGACTACGCTATCAGAGTGAGAAGCTTGAGTATGGTGCATTCGATCTAGTCGCTCCACACCTCGACTCTGAATCCAGCGATTCCATTACGGGGCAGTCTTCCTCTACCGAATCTCTTTCTTGCCAGTGGTAGAGGTTCTTCATCTCACTAGTCTGAGGGATGTTATGACTCGACTTCGCTTTTCGACTTCGCATGAGATCGCTTGGTCTGTCTTTCCCGCCGAATCATCATATTTATTTCATAAGATCAGACCCGCCGAAGATCATTAATAAGTGAAGCGAGCAAAGAGTAAGGATTCATGAATTCAGAAAGATCGGATGGGCCGGGTGAGAAGTAGTGCTCACGTACCTACAGCTATGGCCCCATAGATGGAGTGAATCAAGTAGGGAGTGAGGTTTGGAGTGAATCAAGTAGGGAGTTTTGCCATTGCTTCTTGTCTCTTCGACTTCGCTATGTCAACAATGAAAGAAAAAGTAGTATATATATAGTACTAAAGATGATGACTAGTAAGCGTGATATGGACTTTGATTCTATATCTTCTTCTTTCCCGACTATTACTTCAGTAGTAGGATCTGATAGAACGGGGCTAGTGTGGATTGGATTGTTCATATAAGGTTGGCTCGCGGCTGCCGCATGTAGCTATCGCTTCAATTGGCTGGTTCAACTTGCCATCTCCTTTATGGTTGGCTCGCTCATCCCGCTCGCTTGGTCCAATATGTCTTGCCATTCGATGAGGCGGGACAGACCTGATATTTATATATAGTAGCAATCAATCTAGATAGATATGATCTGAGCTCTGGTAGGACCAAAGCTCATCTCATATTGACTGAAGCCCCGAGGAGTGAGTCTAGTTTCTTTGCCCTCCGCCTGGGGGACAGGCTATCAGCCGTGGACTCAGCAGGGCTCCTCCTCTCTCTCATTCCCGATCCAAAGTACCGTTCCACTAGCAGTCCAAACGGGCTTCCCAGGGAAGAGTTTCGATTGGCTGATGGCTGACCTTGGATTAGTTTCGAGCTTGGCTGATGGCAGAAACCGTCCTTCGCACTCGCACACACCTACCTACTGGGATCTTTGCCCTACCTAACTATACCTGCGAGAACTACCACGGGAATTGAGAACCTGAGATGAGATCAGGGGCCTTCCCTTTCGCGGCCTCCGACCTCTACTACGCACGCAATGAGCCATTGGGATTGTGCACGCACATGCTCTTCGCCGAGTCCTCTCTTATCATATCAGCCCTCCCTAACCAGACGGGACGGGGGACTTCTCCGCCGAGCTTTCCTGGTCTGATCTTCCTTAGGAGGCCAGGCCTCGTCTCCATCTCACGCACGGACTGGACAAGATAACTTAGAGTCTCACGGACTACAGACAGAACTACCCGATTTAGAGAGGTGAGATGGTTCTCAGGAGCAAGAGACCTCACGACCTCATCTGCACCTACGCACAGAGCCTATCTATGTGGGATCCGGATCCGGTCCGCTCGCTGCATCGCTGGTTCCGCTCGTTAGCTTGTGTGGTTCCCTCTGTTCTCTGCTCTGGTTCTTTCGGTTGTGCTCCCGCAGCCGTTCATATGAGCCTCGGTCGGTCGGTTGGGCAGGCGTTCAACTGTGGATCAGTCCGTAGCGCTCCCGTTCCATCCGTTCTATCTGTGGATCCGTCCGTTCGTAGGGTTCCGCGTAGCGTTCCGTTGAGTTGGTTCTCTGTTCCGTTCCTTCCGTTCGGTTGTTTCGCTCACTGCTTGTTGCCAGGTAAGTTGAACTGACTTAACTCCTTCAAGAGCAGACAGTGCTTGGAAATAGAATAGTGATTAGGGACCTCTAATCTCCTCTCATTATCCTTTATCGGGGGGAGACCTCTCTTTCAAGGGATCTTATTCACCAACTTGATCTGTGGAGGCGCTGCTCCTCATTCACATAGGAGCGGCAGCCAACCTTATTATTTCCAGTGACGCACTATAATTCGTTAAGTAGAGGATCCAGATTCACCCAATGGCGCTATAGGAAATTATTGGAAGAGAGCTAGCAGAGTTTGGTCAAGAACTACTTGCTCGCACGTGCCCACATCCTCCATTCAATCCTCTGCCCATTAGGATCGGCACGGGCGGGACACATCCAGTACGCGAGGTCTAGAGATTGGTCTGATCCGCAAACCCAACATTCTAACTTCACTTTAACACCCGCGGGGCAAGAGGGAGTAGAGGGGCGAGTTAAACTAAGCGGAGGGATTGATCCATGACATGATGGAATAAGTTTAGCAAGGTCCAAAAGAAGGGAAAAATGAAGGAAAAAGAAGGCCCGAGGTAACGACGGGGAGTCAGATCCCTCTTTCGGGTCATTCTTCAAGACTCTTCTTATGGTTAAAATAAGAAATAAGCCAGAAAAGAGGCGCTAAATCAATGAGAAATTCACGACAAAATACATTCCATTCTTTTGGGGATTTGCAAGCGATATTTCGAATATCACAGTAGCTTAACACAGAGATTGAGTACCTAAACGAGGAAGGGCAGCAAGGTTAGGGCTCACCTCGTCGGAGAATGAGTTGCCCCATATCCAATCAAGAACCCTTGGGACCTGGGATACCTCCTTACTTTCTTTGTGCTTCCTCATCCGACCCACGCCCTCTTTAATCTCTTCCCTTTGCGGATGATAAAGAAAGCGGGGTCCTTCCTCACAGAGTCCAGAGCTACTGTTAGAAAAAGGCAAAGAAGACTGACAAGGCTAAGCCCGGGCCGACCTGCAAGAATGACTCCTCCCAACATTATTCTAAGAATCACTCTCCAACTACTGTTTTGGGTGAAAGAAGATCCCTCACCCAAACAGATTCTTCTTTACCTCGTTTTCTTCATCCGCCTTTAATAGAAAACCCGATGCCAATTCCCAAGACCCCTATCCTCTCCCGGTCGAGCATATCGAACGAACTTCAAAGCTAAGATATAGAATAGAACTTAGATAACGAAGGGCCCTGATCCCTACAGGCATAAATGTGTAGCTGTCGCGGGGGCTCCTCGTCTCTTTCAACATCTCTGAGGGAAAAGATGGATTGGCTTTCCTTTCTTTTATCAGATGCTCCAAGTCAAGGCGAGAAACTTGCGAATGAAAGGCCTCTTGCCAATGAACTGATTTTGCCATCTCCTCTCGCTAACTAAGGCTCCATACTTTATATTTAATTAAGAGTGAACTTCCGCGTCTATCATCCGCAATCGCTTTAGCTGGGAAAGAGGATCTCATACTTTATATCTGGGAAAGAGGATCTCATACTTTATATTTAATTAAGAAGCAAGTGACAGTTCTCGGCTTAAGAACAGGTCTCCCCTCTCGGAGAAGACTGCTGGGCACGAGTCCCCTTTCCATGATAGAGTAGCTGGCCCAGGACTTAATAGCAGATAGAGATGCTTTGCTTATGCATGTGGGACCCTTCCTTATTGAAGAAGTATTCTTAATGGAAAGCCCTACCTATTATTGATTCCCAGCTGCCGGGCCGGGCCCTCATTATTAAAGAAAGGATTCCCACCACATCATCTAAGTTCTGAATGGTCTTGGTCAATCCACCTAAGCACTGCTCTTATAGTTCCATATCCAATAATATCTACGAGTACGATTCTGAACCTCGAGTGAGTCTCATAAGCAATAAGGGGACTTCGGAAATTGATGAATACGCTTGACAGTGGAGGAAGGTCGCCCCGCTCTCTTTCCATAAATAGGTAGACTTCGTACCTTGAATCCGCCCCTCTATCCTTGGCATTTTCTATTCTAGATATGTGGAACCATGCTTTGGAATCTGTTTTGGGCCCGACCTACCGCTCTCAATTCATTCCTACCTCTCCTGAAGTGGGGATCAGTACTCTTTAAAATAAAGAAAGAAAGATCTATTCTCTCGCTGAGACCTATTAATTATCAGCCTCCACGTCACCAGAACTCATTGTCCCCGGACCCGGAATACTTCCTTCCTGCGTTCGTGTCAAGTTAAGGTGGCATGCTTCTAATAGAGGGTCCAATAAAAGGCCCTCCCTCTAGGCCTCGGGTCATGTCATTTGAGAGGGATTCTTCCATCTTCTGAGCCATCCAATTCTACCAGGAAGAGCTGGAGCTGAAATATCCATCTTTCCCCTACTTCCTCCGCTTCCGGGCCCCTTACATCTTGATTGTGCCAGTTGAATATGCAGTCCTCTACGTCTTACCCCCTATTCATTGTTTTCTCTGTCCGTCTGTCATGTGGCTACTCTAATTCCTCTTCGGGAAGCATGAACTCTGAACCAGCTCCCTAGTCGCATGCTTGCTCTCTTTCTTTTCTTCCCTGTCTGAGCGGGGGAGATAGCTAGAAGTTCTCGGCTAGACAAGAGGGAGGTGCTGCCATTCATGTTCTTTCCGGTCTATTCCTACTAGTCGTCATCTCGGTTAGTGGCTCGGGCCTCGACTCTACTACAAGTCCCGTTAAGGATGGGGAGCCGGTAAATTACTAGTTCCCATTGCTCCCTGGCCTAGATTAATGTCAGGAACCGAACTGGTGACACGAGGTGCGAAGCAGTCCGAAGCTCTACCAACTATTTGCCATGCATCATCCTGGTCTTTTCAGTCTTCGACTTCGCTTCATTATTTAGTCTCTAAAAATCTCTTATTAAATAGGAGTGGATAGTTGCATGCCCTATGATCCATATCCGAAGTGAGGACCTACTTAACTCGAGAGTGAGCGGTTCACTATCCAATCACGATCTAGAGTACAATTAGATACACTACAGGAAGCATGGCGGAGAGATCAATGACACCAAAGATCAAGTGCTTCATTTCCCTTCCTTCACTACGAGTGATGTTCTTGGAGGTGCATCACAAAGACCTACGATTCATTTCCGGTCCAGTCCTCGCAGTCAGTCATGAGTCCCGATCTGATTCAATTCAGACAATGAAAACGTTGAGGAATGGGCGGCGACCTGCCACGTTGTCTAAAACCTGCCACGTTTGTCTACTAATCCAAGTGGGGATCTTGGACCCCTGCACAGGAAGAGGAGAGGGTAAGGGAGGTCCGCGCCGCATAAATGAAAGAGATTGTACGCTGACTTACACTGATTTTCCTTTATTAGACTAAAGTGCTAAAGTGATCCATTCTTGCGATGGTTCTGGATTCCTTGATTCATTCTCTTCGCTTTTCTTGCCCTCTGTGGAAATATTCTGATTCATTCGCTTTCTATCTCTTGATCTTCTTTCTCTATTTGCTCTCTTGCTTGCTTGCTTGATTCGACATCTCTGCTCTCTTGCCCTCACTCAGTTGGAGATTGATCTGAGATTGCCCTCTTTGTAGAACAGGCGGATGAACTTTGCTGCCGCACTCCACTTCGCATGAACTCAAGTCTCATTCGACTTCGCTTCTCGACTCTATTAAGATGCAATGATGCAGCTGCCGCATTCCGCATTCGCTTACAATGCTGGCTCGCTCTTGGGCCGTTCTGCCGCATGTAGCTTCGCAGCAATTGGCCCTACGTCGCATGAACTAGGCCGGCCTAGGCTATTTAGAGGGCTTCATCCTCCGTCAGGCGATATGAACTGGCTTGAAACTAGGTCTCGGCAGAGAGATAAGAGGTCCTTCATTCCCCGAAGAGCGAGGGCCTTCTTAAGCTGGATTTCAGCTCCGGAATAGGGCAGGACGGCCTTCCGTCAGTAGATGACCTATAGTCAGTTCCTGCTTTACCGCCAGCATTGACTTGGGAATTCGCTTTCTCTAAGAGGAGGCTTTAATTGGTGTGATCCAGAGGAAATCCCTCTATTATACTTCGAACTCAGGCACCAGACTTCCCTGACCTGAAAGCTAGCCCGGATGGGTCCCTTACCCTATCACATAGGTCCCCTATCTTTCCCTTAGTTCTATATCTATTTGCTCATGGGCATTCCAGGTCAGACTCCAACTCAAGAGGATCTAAACCTAAACACACTATTGAACTCTTGTAGGTCAAAGATCACTTTTATCTATACTTTAGAACAGCTTGTCGGGCATCACATATCTTGACTTTCTGCTTTAGGTGAGGGGAATAAATCACAGGTAAGGCCCCGCTCAGCAGCAGGGTAGGGAGATATTGAAGGATTGGGCGAACTTCCCCGAATTGCCCTAAGGCCCCACTCAACAGAGTTATTCTATGGCTCGTGCCAGTGGTACCTTCTGATAGGCTTTTCCTCTTCCCTCACTATAGGTATAGGTGAGAGACTCCTTCCTATTAGATAAAGAGAAATCAATCCTTCGAACTCAGTGAAGTACTGCTATTTATTGTAGATGCTTTTCCTCAAGGATCTCTTCACACCGGACGGGACATCGCTTAGTGAGAAGCATGCGGGCGAGTCAACCGAGTTCATTCCGTAGATGAGGGATTATAAGACAGAAGCATGAGCCTCGTGGTCCAACTCCTTCTCTTTGGGTCAAGAACTTGAATAAGAATATGTGCGAGGAAGACTAGGCATACATAAAGATAAATGATCACTCTTCTCCCAATAGGTAGTTAGGAAGCGAGTAGGAATCCCTCAGTCTCCAGCCTTTCTCAGAGGTGTGATGGATTAAACGTATGGCCTTCTTGCTTTTGTCTCCTTTCCCTCCTTCCCTTGCTTTTGCCCATTCAACTCTACCCTTTGCGGAATGATAATGATAGCATTTCTCTCCCCTCCAAAGCTTGAAGCAATTCCCTTGGAATCAGCCTTCCCGAGATTCGATATCCCCTGCCCTACCCATTCCACGCACATAAGTTCTTTATCTCAGATCGGATGACAAAAGGAAGAGATTCATGAGTTGGAGATCCATACAAGTAGCAACTGGTTCGCCCCCCCTCTGACTTTAGAGCACGAATATTCCATAGATCCGATCGGAGACTCTATAGAAGAGTTCTTTGGTGAGATACTTTTAAAATAAGTAAGACATATTTACGACTAAGAACTGATCAAGCAAGGATGCTAAAGGATGGCATGCTAAAAGGGTGCGGAGGTCCAAGAGAGTGACATCGCACTCACCAATGAGACTTGCTCTGGAATGGAATAGGCTCGGAAAGGGTAGAGGAAGTACTTCTAGATCTAGGTCCTTTAGGTCGCACTCAATTGACTTGATAATGCCGCCTATCAGATAGGTCATGGCAAAAGGATAATTCGCACGTGCCGAAGGCTTTAGAAAGCATAAAATAAGGGCTCTATTATTTTATGGTTCCATACATTAGATTAGGTCTGAGAGTCCCGGGGACGGTTCCCTTTCTTTATAAGAGAGGAGGAGGAGTGAGCCAGGAAGAAACTCTCAATTCACAAGGGCACGGGAATACTTGTCCAGTAGAGGTTTGAGTCCCCTAGAGGAGAGAGGCAAGGCTCTCTGCCAGTTCGTACTCCTTAGCTGGCATAGCCTTTCTGATACTCCAATCTTCTGAGCTCTCTCGTCTGTGTGGGGTTCATAAAGAAAGTCAGGAAGAATTACGATAGGAGTGGGCCGAGGAGGGACAGAGAGAGGTCCTGGTCTGCCTGCCCAGATATGAGAATAGAGGAGAGAACAGAGCATGATGAGCCGGATTCTTCTCCTTCCACTTTCTCTTCTCATTGATAGGAAATCGCTAGCTCAAAGGGGATCCACACACTGAGACTGCTCCTATTCCATCTCTTCTTCCTTTGTAAATGGATTAGAGGACTCCTTTCCAACTGACTTCTGCTACGGCCGGCCAGCTCATGCAGCTGCCTATGAGGGAATGATCACTATTGCTATTAGGGCTCGTCAATGCGAGTTGCTTCTGCGCCTAATATCTGCCTTCTCCTTATAGAAAGGAATCCCCAAGAGCCTGGTAGGTCTAAGGGACTTCCATGGGTCGGAGCAAGAGGTCCTTTTCTAGTCATGACTTGAGGTCCGGAAGAGATAGCACTTGAGTGAGGGTTCGGCCAACCACATCTCAGCATCTGCGTGTAGGAAAGTCCCATTAAGCATTAGGTTCAGTAGTAGGCCGGGGAAGGAGACATGAAATGCTGCGCATCAGGATTTGCCTTCTCTATGGGGATCCAGCTACTCCTACTTTTGCAAATGCAGCTATCACCGATAAGAGCGACTCCACGAATTCGCTTCTCGGTAGATGGGCCCTTTTCCACTGTCGCATTCGATTCATGATCTATTCATAGGAAGATGTGATAGTAGTTCGTGCTCAATGGCTTGAAGAGAAGAGGTCATAGGCCGACCCCTCAAATGAAGTGAGATAACGAAGTCCAGTACACTCTGCTGTCTCGTAGAGCTGTGCCCCACTACTAAGATAGGAGTTGGGTAACATAGGAAGGAAGAGATAGGAAAGGACTCATCTACTGTCTATATATAAAGAAGAAGTGGACAGGCCTAGAAGAGAAGGTTGATCTTTCACTTTCAAGAGAGAGGAAGAGCTCAGGGATTAGCCAGCCTCCTACAAGAAGAAGAGTAAGCGAAGTCGGAGCGCAGGTGAGCTAAGTATGTACCGACCGAGGACTCAGACTATGTTATGTAGAAAAAAGACTTGATTCAGGCCCGGCTAGCGAGGGAGGAGTCGCCCGGCCGTTAGTTAGGATAGGTCCTATATTTCCTGTTTCTGATTCATTTCCTTCTGCGTACGAGCAGTGTCCACCCAAAGGCATTCAATCAAGTCTCCAAACCTTCATATGAGCTAGAAAGATAGTATGAAGAGCCGGAGCACGGATTCCTATGAGGAGCCTGAACTCTAACTCCTGAACTAGAAGCAGTTGCACCGGAACTCGAAGCTAGGTATGGGTATGGGTACGGAGATGAAAGAAATGGGCAGAACAAGGAAAGCGGACTCCAGGCGATAGGAAGAAGAAAGGTACGAGTGATAACGACGTGGGCTCGCTTTAAAGTTAGGGCAGACTATAATAAGTAAGGGTAGAAAGATGCCCTTGCTTTCTTCTTATTTCTGAGATGGCTCCTTTCTCTGCTTCTCAGATGGATGGCTTTGTTGAGCTTTCATTGGATGGATTGGATTTAGCATGAAGGGAAGGGGGCTAAGGAGCTACTTCCCGTTCAAGTCAGCTAGCGACTCAGGGGGTTTGGTACCCTGGGCAGAGTTTGGAAGGTGTAGCTCTTTCTCGGTCTTCCTGTATTCTGCAGTAGGAAGAATTCGAATCTCCAAAATTCCTTTTATATATGGCAATTCGCGGGCAAGAACCCTTCAGCTCAGTCGACCCTCAACTGGTATTGAGCCTTTAGAAGAGGTAAACTCGACTACTAATAGAGGACTTCGGTTATGATCCTTACTATAGCCTATAGCTTTTCTAGCTCCATTTTACGTTGGCAAAAATCCTCACATCACATTTCGATGGTACGATTCAAGATAGTAAGTCGTGAGCTTCAGGCGCCGCAACGTAGCAGATCTCTATCTTTCTCTTTCAAGAATGGGTGGCCAGGGGTTCTTTCTGAATGGTGATGGATGGACGACCGAGATCAGACCGCTGGTCGAGAAAATATGTTAGTAATATTGGCCTAAGCCTAAGATGCGACGGGATCACTCTGGATGGGTCAGAGAAGAGTTCAATGTTCAACACGTGAATTGGTACTTTTTTCTTTTAATAGGAGATGGGGCTTTCCTTGCCCGGGATTTGTAGGTAGTTCCCTGTTCAAGGGTCAATGGTTTATGAGAGAAGGAGCTGCTAAGGCGTACATGGAATATTCGAGGGCAAAGAATTAGAATAAGTACTTGCTGGCAGTTCTGGAGAATCTGATGCCCTGAGACCAAAGACAATTCCTCTTTATCAAAAAACTTCTAGTAAAGGTAAGGAAGAACAAAAGTTGTTAACCGAGTCGTGGGCGGCAATGCTTGGGCAAGAGAGTCAATCCGTGTTTAGGAGAGAATCATAAGGTATTCGGGGCACCAGGTTTTTCATGTAATTGGTTTGTTTGTGCCGAAGTGCGCTTCTATTATCTATCAAAATACGTCTATCATCGTAAATTATTGGAGAAGGCCCCTTTTATAATATAGCCACGTCACGAAAGCCCGTCTTTTGAATGAATTAATCAATTTCCCTCCGTGGAGTGAGATCAGAACGGCAGATCTTTCGTAGTTTTGAATGCCATTCACGACTTGCTGGGGTGATAGAAAGCCCGTTCGCTTAAAATTTTCCCTCCAAAGATCAGAGGCCGCTACTGAAGGAATGGATATGCTCTACTTCAAGGGCTTCCTCCATTCTCTCCACAGTCAGATGGTGGGCGCTACGGATTCACTTCAAGAGCGGATCAAAGTGTTGACCTTCCGTACCACAGAACTAGAGGGGGTGCAGCTATCTTAATATATGATTGTCCCATCCCAACCGAACTGGGGATAAGAAGAATGGGACTATTCCGGACATCGAATGAGAGTCTTATTTGTGGGACTATGAATAAATCCAGTACTCAAAGTAAGGTTGGCATTCTTTTCTTATAACAGATGATAGTTCTGATGATGAGGGATCGAGCACTGCTATCATGAGCATGATAGTTCTTTGCCGACCAACCTAGACTGGAATCAATGAACCGTTGCATCCATTTGACTAAGAGAATGGGATTAAAGAGCCGCATTCGTTCGGCCGGAGTTTCCTTGAAGTCGTGCCTTAACTGGGAAGCTCACCAACTCTCATATAAAAGAAAGAATCCCTCTTCTGTAGCGGATGGTGAGGCGAGAACTAGAAACACTATCAAGAAATTCTTCATACTTCAAAGGAAGAGGCAAGAGTTGGAGAAGTTGAGTGTGTAGGTAATGTTTAACCAGCCCTCAGAGTGTAGGTTCCACAGAGCCTATCAAGATGCCGTATAGTCAGGATAGCCTGTGAGCGGGTGATCAGAGCGACTATTCGCGATCCAAGGGTGCCTGCTTGCTTATCAGCTAGCGATGGGTGCCGTCCTCTCCCACATGCGGACAAGGACTATGACCTTTATGTAGGGTGCAGAGAGTCTGAAGATTGAGCCT
This sequence comes from Zingiber zerumbet, assembly GCA_037833815.1. Lineage (NCBI taxonomy): Eukaryota > Viridiplantae > Streptophyta > Magnoliopsida > Zingiberales > Zingiberaceae > Zingiber > Zingiber zerumbet. The sequence continues at coordinate 1,929,085 of JBBMJZ010000082.1, read as the reverse complement.
AGCCCTTTGCTCTGCCTTACTACCTCATATGGAAGGAAGGAGAGGGGTCGTGGGAAGGGGAGATGAATGGTACAAGACCTAGCTAAGCCGGGAACCTTGATTCAAAGGGGTATCGGCGATCAATTTCTATGTAGGCATTGCAGGTCAAACTCCAGAGGATCTGAGCTTGAAACTGCTCTTCTTACAGGCCGGCGAAAGAACTATGCAAGTCTCTATCCAGGTGGTTTTGGAATCACTCAGTTGAAGAACGAACCCCTTGAGAGGGGCTCCCTCACGTATCGCGAACAACATTTAATGAAATTATGTCGCGGCTAGTTATTCAGTCTTTTCTTTAGGAAAAGTCAATTATTCAAGCTGCTCTGCGTACAGTTCGGGTTGCGAGGGCAAGGAGCAAGTGAAACGTCGCACTATAAATCATTCCCGGCCTATCTTTCTGTTGAAAGAATAAGGATAGAGCCTAGCCTAAGAAAGGTCGGAGACTCCCTCCCCATCCTCCTGCCCTTGAGCACGAAGAGTCGGAATAGACTTGGCGCCTATAGCACAGGAATCAATGAACCGCTACTGAGAAGGGTTTGAATACTGATGTAAAAGAAAGGTTTCTGACCTCCTTTTCCTTAAAAAGGAAATGAGAGGTTTCTCGCACAGGATGCCGTGCTAAGGCTCTTGTGCTATTGGTTCCTAGCTCCCTTTGGTGGTGATTCAGGTTCTTCAACAATAAAGATGAATCTTTTTCTTGTGCCCCAAAAAAGATCCCTGCCTAATGCAGAAGATTCTGATTACGTAGCCCCTACCACGTCCTCACCCTTAACGTTTGATACGGACAAAGATTCTACACTTAACGAACTGGCTGCGGTCACGTCCTCCTCATTATACAATGGTAGTTCGGTTTGCTACTTGAACTGGAAATAGTGCATTTGCCGGGTTCGGTTCGGGAGTCAAACATTTCACTTCCCCCATTCCTCTTGACATCTGATCTTTGCCTTTCCCCATTAACTTCCGGTGTGTGCATTGGTAGGACTAAAGAAAAGAATTCATATGCGGCTAGAGTCTTCTCGGAATGATATAAAGTTGGAATTGAACCTTAGCTTAGGGCTTTGATAAGTTTAAGAAGTTGAAGACGAAGCCACCCGAAAAGTGAATGGAAAGAAAAGAAAAAAGAGTAGAAATGGACCCCTAAAGCAAGCGACTAACAAAGATGCAAGATTCATAGCTCAGAAGAAAGACGGGAAAGAACCCTAGCCCTAGGCTTGATCTTGCGTACAAGCGCCTACTCTCACTAGACCTTATACGTATAATAAGGTAAAAAAGGAAGGTTGAAATCAGCCGGGACGAGTCAAACCGTACGCCAAGAGGTCGGGGTGCATAGTGCTCATTCTCCTTTCTCTTATTATTCAGAAGAATCGGGTCGGTAGTACTAATAAAAGTCTCCTACACTGTGTAGAGAACTAGAATAACAATCAAAACAGGCGCTTCTAAGGCTAACGTCGCCTTCTCGTCTCTAGGTCGGCACCTACTTTGTCAAGCTCTGAGATCTACAACTTCTACTTATGTATGCGCGTGGAGGGCTTCTTAATAGAGTACGCCCCACGGCCTTCAACAAAAATTTCTAAGATGTACCATTGAATAGGAGTGCTATCCCGAAGGGGTTGAAGAGTGAACTTTCTATGGCATAGGAGTCCTGGTACGAATTACTCTGCTTTCTTTTGCTATTGCTATAATAATGGGTTTGTGCCTGCCACACTTATCGAGTTCTTGGTTCCAATTTTATTTGGGGACCCTGCACATAAGATAAAGGAGCCTAAGGACCTATCATTTATTTGATTCTTCTTCCTCACTATCACGGAGCCTAGAGGTGATAGCTGCTACTTCGCTCCTCTCTTTCTTCAGATACTTTGATCTTGGACTTGCGTGTGTTGGTCTCTTATCTACCTCTGATCGCACTGGTTCATAGTGACCTCTTTTAGAGCATTGGATGCCGCTCCTCTAGTCTTTCCTAGTGCGGGAATAGCCTTCGTTCGCCTAAACCCACTGACTTGAAAAAAATACGAAAAGAACTGAACAATTTGAACTTCAAGCTTTGCTGAGAGATTGATTGAGATAGATAGTAATCCATGTATGCGCTAACGATTCAATATTACATTTATTCTCATTCTCTCTCCAGTCGTCGGTTCGAATCCCATATCGGGAAGGCGCAGAGCGAGTGCGTTCTGTCCTCTTATCATTCAAGAGGCAAGTTCACTCCACATGGTCGGACAGAGTGAATGTCTAATGAGGGAGTGGATCGAATGCTTGAACTAGTGCGAGTGCTTCTTCCTATTATAGTTCAAAGATGCAATGTTCTGGAGTGACTTGCGAGTGTTGGAACGAAGAGGGGAATTCTCAATCTAGTCTTATATGAAGTGGTGGGCTCAGGAGAAGATGAAGGATGATAGCTTTAGAGCATTCACAAAAGAGTGAGAACATGCCTAGCTATCCCAGCCTGCCAATGATGCGAAAGCGGATAAGGAGTCCTATCACTACCTGGGTTCTAACCAACGCTAACCTCTGAGGGTCTGGATGCAAGTGAGAATAATCTGCCCGGCAGAGAGAAGACCTCTTTATGCACGCCTAGCATTTTTAGAGTATGAACTGAGTTCCACTTTTGTATTGTTGTTTTCATCTCAATAAGTGCCCTGTATGAGTAGCATTCGGTTTGTACTTCTTAGTGGGAGCCTTTACTTATATTCTGACATGGTATGGTCTTCCTGTCTCTGACCTAGCTCTTCCATCATTTTTTTTAGTGAAAATGGAGATGGAAGAGTGGAGTACTCAAGTACGAACTCAAGAGGAAGGGAAGAAGGGTAGTGATGCGTTCACCTCTTTTTTGCGAGATTGGATTGGCGAGAGAGCTTCATTTTTGGGAGGTGTACTGACTCAACTCAAGCAGGGCGGATGATGATTATCTAGGTGAGGGGCTTGGTTGGATCTTAGAGAGTGGGCAGCTCCTGGCACGTGAATGAACTCAACTAGGAACTTCCCCTCCAAATAGGGAGTCTCGTCCCGTCACCGTATTATAGCTATCGAGGTCCCGGTCTGAGAAAGCTGCCTCTCCGGTAGGCACTGAGGAGTTGACGGAGAAGGGTCGGAATCTTTCCATCCGGTCTCAAATCTAGATCCCCATCATGAGATAGATAGGACTTGCTTAGCTCTGCCGCCTCTTTCCTTTCCATTCCTCCTTTAGCGAGACCTATACTGAATATCACTACTTCTTGATTTGAGGCTTGATCAGGCGTAGCTACCAATCTTCCTCTTTCCCGTGCTACCTTGACCTATCCTTATCCTAAGCGCTATAAGACTACTGGCAGGAGGGATCTTTAGCCTCTTACACTTCTGATTCGGTTCTACCAACTTCTTATTACTAGGAACCAAAATCATCCTAGGGCTTGAATCATCTATTGAGTGAGCCATGCCGCATCAATTAAACTATAACTGGGTGGGCACTTTCCACTGAGAATGATCCTGCTAACTTATATAGAAAGAACGTGAGCTTAGCAGATGTGGCGATTAAGCGGAGTCCCGGTCAGCTGGCATGAACTAATGCGAGTGCAGCTCTGTCAGCAGGAATTGGACCCTTGCCAAGTCAAAGTAGCTAGATCCCTTCGCCGCTCCTTTATTGATGTATACTTTCTTTATTGATTCGACCTGGCCACACAAGAGAATCATCATTCCCAACACTAGAGTGCTTTTCTTAGAGACAGGAAAGAGACGCTCACACATTGCGCAAGAGTCCACAATAAAAGAATGGAAGAGAGGAACTCAAGTAAGATTCTCTATATTCGACGAACCCAGATAATAGAGCATATGAAGATAGCCGAGAATGTGCTATTCAAGAGTCGCTTTAGAACAGAGAGATTGGGTTACTTATAGGTTGCCTCCTCACTGCGTATCCCACCCCGTATGGAGCAAAAGAAAGGAGTAGATTCAGTCTCTCCACCTTTTCTTTCCAGGCTTCCTTACCCTGATTGATGTATGCTTAGTTGTCTTCCCACGAAGAGTTGTCGAGATCTAACTTCTCCCCCCTCATAAAAGTAGTCTTATCGGATAGCCGATCAGCTCACTCCTCAGCCAAGGTATCTGTCTGCTTCCCAGGCTCTCAATCTAAAGAGAAAGGGAAAGTCAAGTAGTCGCCAGCAGGATGACCATCAGTGCATTGAACATACTGATAAATCCTTGCCCTTTCTCTCTCTTGTTCGGATATTGCTAACAAAGAGAGAAGCTTATGTTATTCAATAGCGGGGAAATGGAGAGGGAGGGGATAGGGTTTGTCGTAGGTGCATGGAATCAAGAACGTTTGAGATTCAACGGGTGCAGGGACAGGGAGAGTGAGAAACTTCATCTCTGCGCTTGAACAACTTATTGAGGTGCTCGGGCATGTGAACCGAGTCGCTTGATAATTGCTCCTTGCTCCGGAGGTCCCCAAGGCTAGGGTAGAACTGAACAAGTAGTGATCCTTGTGCTAGAAGATAAAGAAGTAGGCTATTCTTACAAGTATGGGTACGCCTGACTCGGTCTACCCCTCCTATCGATTCTACCTATCTTAATAGTTAATAGATATGAGCTCTCCAGAGATTAGCGAGAGAACACTTATGTGGGGCATTGGCAAGACTCATAGGACTTGACTCTCTTTTTATTTGACTCTTCCCTCGTCTTCTTCCTAATGAACCTCTACTCTTCAAGTCAAGTATTCCAATTCATAGACTTCAACTGATGAATCTCTTCCTGGGGGTGCAGAGGCGAGATACCTAGCGTATGAGTAGAAAGATTATTGACTACTTCCCGTGCCTATAGTCCAGGGTGAGGACCGAGGATTTCTCTTAACTTGAATTCGCTAGTTCCCGCCTGGCCTGCCACTTTAAAGTGTATTGATAGGCATGAAGCAGAATCCAATGAGCTAACTATCTTATTAAGCAAGCACCCACTCCAATCCAGCGTCAGAAGCGTCAGACATAGGAGATAGAGGGAAGAAGAGCGAATCCGACATCCGAGCTCTTTCTCTTTAGGTCATGAATGGGACTCCTTTCTTTTAAATTTAATTCACTCAAGGGGTCCACTTGAAACCATTAAGATGACCGAGTGAGATGATCTGTCTACTAGGAGTATCCATCTATAAATAGAGATTCTTATTTATAAAGGAAGGAAGCGCCTCACTCCCTGAGACCTATGATTCTTTGAACAAAGATCACTGAATAGGTGAGATAAGGCATAATCGACTTGAATCCAACCAAGCGCAAGTCAACTCTGGTAAAGCTCTAGATAGAGAAGTCACTACTCCACTCTTACATACTGTGTCAACCTCACTCGCAGCCGGGGGAGCATAGCCATTCACTACTCAAAGGGAGAGAAAGGAGAAGAGAAGGCCGAACTCCTGTCCCCTCTTTATCAATAAGTGCATACCTGTAAGGAATTGAAGCTCGCGGGTGCTGCTCCTTTAAGTTGGCAAATATGGAGTGCTCCACTATATATGGGAACTGGATTCTTTTCTGAGTCATATCATCAGTTCTCAGTCCCGGTACAGTGAGTAGAAGCAGTATATTGAGTAGAGGACCGGGGTAGCTAGACAGACCCTGCCTTGAGCGATGTCCGACCCGCTTGCTTATTTCTTCAGTGTAGGTCTGCTTATGGTTCCACTCCTTGATTTAATGTAGGAGGCCCGGCCCCGAATACTCAATATGGGAGAGGACTGATGTCTCTCAAAATAGTGTATGCGCTCAACTGAAAGAAGGGAGTAGCACCGACTACTTGCTAAACCCATACTCAGATAGCAATCCACAGCTAGCTTCGGATTGAGAAAGCATATCTAGAGCCCAAGGTACTCTCATTGAGGAGAGTGAGTTTCTTCTACTATATGATGGCAATTACTGACTAGGATGAAGGTCTAGTTCTAGGGACCAACCTCTTTGATCAATCTCTGCCCGCGGACCGCTGCTTTAAACTATTCTTACTTAGCTTCCTAAACTCCTCAGGGTGGGAATCCTCTTCCGAAGAATGCAAGGACAAGGGAAGCAGACAGAGCAGACAGAGCTGACAGCGAAAGCAAGGGAAGCTGACCTGGCGGAGAAAGCCCCCATCAGCAGTATTTTGTCGTTATCACTCGCCCCTCTCCCGTTGGTCGAGCCTATCCTTACTTCGTATATCTCCATGTACTTACTTTCTTATATTCTTATGTTCAACTTTATAAAAGTCGAGTTCTTATATTCTTATGTTCAACTTTAAAAAAGTCGAGTCAAAAAATAGAAAAGTCGAGTCAAAAAATAAAAAACCCATCAGCAGTATTTTATGGCCCTAGCCATTCACGCAATTACTGTAATCCGCTATGACAAAAAGTCGAGTCAAATTATTAATGATGTCCCCATCAGCATTATGGCCTTAGCCATTCACGACTGATCTTAATTATTTGAAAAGTCGAGTCATGAGATCAGCATTTGACTCGACTTTCCTAATCAATCAATTTCGGAGTTTTGAATGCCATTCACGCAATTACTGTAATCTGCTAAGGGAAAAGATCCAAATTTGTATATGCTTAACACATGCAAATCGAACTCTTTATAATGCATCAAAGCAAGAGAGAAGCGAAAGAGCAATAGGTCTCAGAATAGGTCATAATAAAAGACAGAAAAGAAGAGCGATAGCGAGGCAGTTGAAGCCATAAATGGAGAGAAGGTTCACGCCAGCCAAGGAGCACTCCAGCCTTTGATAAGCCAAGGAGCAAGATGTTATGTTAGGAAATGACAAGTATTCTGATTCAGTCTTCCTAGGTTCCTTGCAAGTGGTTCATGGGGCAAAAAGAAGACCCCTACGAAAGATCTCAGCAACTGTCGTGAATTGCCCATCAGCAGTATTTTGTCTAACATGGCTTCATGGCTTAACATTTTCTAATGAACTGAAACCAGATAATGATTGGACAGGACAGCTAACAGCCCAGGACAGCTTTTACGAAACTACTCAAGATCTAGAAATATTGACGGCTGCAGCTCTTTCGTAGTTTTTATAATAGCCATTCACGCTGTAATCTGCTGCGGTAGGCAAGGCCATTCCTCGGCAGCCTTAATTAATGTACGCGGAGCCATGGGTAGAATCAGAGGTAGTAGGGACGTGAGTCTCAGTTCGGGTTCGGGACTCTGCTTGTGCCAGTGCTTGCTTTCCTCTGCTTGCGTGTTGAATCAAGGTGCAGGGAAAGAGTGATTCGCAGGTGCCCCATTACTATATACAACAGGTTCTTAAGAGGTACGAGAGGAAAAGAGATTCTGTAGTTGACGTCTCGACCGGAAAGAAGAGAAAGGAAGATACGTACAGGGACGTCTCGACCCACGGGTTAAACTATAGGAAAAGCTTCTCTAGACTCGGGATATGAAAGACCCTCAGAGACCAGATATGAAGCAGCTGTTAAGAGTCCCATGATGAGTTCTGCTTTATAGTAATTGGTACCCGTGTCCCGTTCAGGTGAAGGTTCAGGAACCTTTTATTAAATGAGTTGAGTAGCTAAGTTGCTCCACCGGAAAGAAGTACATCAAAATAGAATCTAGTTGTAGGTGCCCCGGAGAGTCAATGATAAGAGGGAATACCAATAAGACGAGCTACAGCTAGAGATGAATGTTAATTCCTGTTATATTTAATCTAAAAAGAAGTTTCATTTTCTTCCTTTGACTTCTTCAAGTAAGGAAAGAGAGAAAGATGCTCTCTTTAGTATTTTAAGGACTGTGAAAGTCTTCTTTTTTCTTCTGTGTTGACCTTTGTCTAAGAACGAAAGCCAAAAGGCGGGATGGACTCAGAGACTCGACTAGTTAAAGGTGATCAAAAGTCAAGACCAATGCCGCTTTATCTTCCATAGATTGATCGGTAGGCCCCGCTGCCAAGGAGTAGGATTCTTTCGCTCCATCTTCATCAGGCTAGGAAAAGAAATAGGAAAGATGCCTTTCGTATATGCTCATTTGCCCATAGGCTCAAAATAGGTGGTCTTAATCTAATAGGACTTCGTTTGAACAGAGAATTTTCGTCTTCTTAGTATGAATCTTAGTTACAGCTATTCCTTAGTTATTGTGAATGTGGCCAGGTCTACGAGCTCTCCATTTATTAGCTTGAGGATGGATGCTTTAGGTCAGTCCCGACAGGTAGAAGTCAAGGTAGCAGCTCCTTGATTCAAACTGGATGAAGCTGTTCATTCATTAGAAATATGCTGACATCTTTTTTGCCTACCCGGCAGGTAATAGGGAGAAGGACTTCGACTGAGACTCTTGAAACATCAAGTGCGCTTTCGTCCCCAGAAAGGGATGCCCCAACTATAGTATTCTTTTCTTTGGTCTTTTTCATTTTTCAAAATTCTTCGATCATTCTTCGGAAGTATGAACTATAACAACAATCAGATTCAGATTACATACCAGTAATGAAAGCTCAAATAATTGAATTTGGATTTTCACTCGGACCTGCCATACTAACTTACGAATATTTGCGAATATTTGATCACAATAATTCGTAAAAGTGAAGTAGAGCTATCTGACTTCTACAATCAGCAACAGTCGTGAATGGACGTAGTTATTCAAAACGTAGAAAGAAAAGCAGCAACAGGTCTACAATGGTGTACCATTTACTCTTTGACTTTATATTCTTTTTTCTTTCAAAAAGTCGAGTCAAATTATTAATGATGTTGAGAGGTCCCCATCAGCATTTATGGCCCGTTTTAATTTCGCAATTAATACTGGTAATAATCATCGCCTAAAAATGAGTCAATCTTACGATTTTCCCGTAAGTCTAACTCGTCCCCCTAGGGCTATCTATAAGAGATGGATTTCTGTCCCTTATTTATAAAAGTTATAGTGCTTCGCCTTTCAAGTGTCTCGCTTTTCTTTCGATTTCAGATGGATCCTTGGGTCAGTTTTGTTTTGCCTTTTGTTGTCGTTGGATATTAGGTAAATGGAGTTCCTCTTTCTGTCGGGCCACTTCTATAACTGCTCCTTTTTTTTATCAGAAAGAGCGATCCAGGAATTCTATGTATATACCAGGAAAGCTCAGTTTTAGCCAGTTTCTTTCCAGAAGGGAAATGCAATCCAGTATCTTCAAGTTCCAGTAATAGCATTCCAAGAGTAGCAGTCTCAGTCTCCATTTTAGGAGTATGCGGATAAGTCCCAAGGAGTGCACCATCCGTAGTAGTAGTGCCTTATCTTGCCCTTGAAGGAGGAGTTTCTAGTGCCGGTAGAAAGATATATAGGCGGATACCCTTTTTTTCACCCAAAAAAGTAGTAATAATATAAGCATTTGAATTTCAACTTTGAAACAAAAGAAATTGAGTTTGAAAGCCAGGAAGGGAAAGTGTAACCAACCCCATATCATAAAAGGAGGGCGAAAAGCAGTGCACCTCGGGATTTTCCCCACAGGCTGAGGCAAAGAAGAGGGACACTAAGAGATAGAGAGAGAGTCTCCAGTCTTAGAAGATTCATTTACCTTGATACATGCACCCGTTGGAGCAAAATAGCAGGTTCCGTTTTTTGCTGAGACTAGATGTATGGTATTCACTGCACGAGATGGCGTGCAAGTCTGAACTAGAAGGTCAAAGGCCTTTCCCTTTCCATCATGCAATAGCCTCTGACGTCTGCACCATAGTAGCCACATGATCATGGCGACCAATTGTCATTCACTTTCCTCCAGCATAGAGACAGAAAGAAAGCTAGGGATCACTCCCTCGGCAGGGTCAAGTTACTTTCATTCAATATTAAAGAAGCAGATTCTAATGTCAAAGCTGAAAAGAGGGCATTATAAAAGGAAGCAGACGAGAAAACAGATTAAGAAAGAGATGGAATGGTTTTTGTTCTTTTCTTTCCTTCTGTTCATGGTCAGTTTGGTAGGGACTTCTTATATGTATATGTTGAAGCAGGTGCCCTTAAGACTGAGTTCTAGTTTCATCTGTCCTTCTTTCTGTTAGTACTTTTCCTAGCAGATTATTACCAGTATAATTGCGTGCCTGTCTTTAAACGTCAACAATTTAGAGTCTAAAAGGAGTCGTCATAGCCAGAGCAGATTATTACCAGTATAATTGCGTGAATGGCTTTGGGCCATGAACTCTACGGGGCAATTTACGACAATGCTGATGGGCCATGTTAGACAAAATTATTCTGAATTATTGGGCGAAAGATTCAAAAAAGCGTTATGAAAAAAAGAAACGTAGAAAGATCTAGAAATATTGACGGCCCAAGTTACTATATTAAGCGGCCCTTCTCTTGAACTTGAAAAAGTGATTGGATATCGTGGTTCTAAGTGTATTAGTGGGAGATTGCCTAATCTCAGGAACGCCAGAAGTCAATTTAGCTAAAATTGCATAGCAAAACGAACGAATTTCAAGAATAGACCAAAGGTAAATTCAAATCTACCCCTCACATTATCAGAGGCAGGAAAAGAACCTACCTGGGAAGCTTCCTCTATCTTCACTCATATCCCTCTTTCGTACCCAAGGGAATAACCCGTCGGCCACGTCGCTGTCGCTCGTACCTACTTTTCCTTAAGCGCTGGTTCTATTCACGATGGTTCAGGTTCGAGCAGCTAAACTAGTTACCGTGGAGTGGGAACATCTAAACATATTCCCCGATCGGAGATTATAAAAGATGTTCTTAGAGAATGCTTTCTTTCTGGCTTTCCAACCTTTAGTACTCAAAGGGGAAGTCCGGTAGGGCAGTCTACTCATGTACGACGCCCCTTTCAAAGATTTGACTAGAAGAAGAGGAAGGCGAGCTAGCAGATAAGATAACGATATTAGCCTATCTGATCTTTTGAACAGGCCTTCTCAATCAAATAGGCCATAGATCGAGATTCACTCATAAGACAATATACTGCCAGAAAGAAGACTATAACAACTCCTTACTAAGCAAGACGACTCCATCTCCTGACAGATGAGATTGGACTCAAGCCAAGGCAAGTGAAGAAGCATTAGAAGGTGAAGAAAAAGTGAATGGAAAGAGTGAAGAGAAAGGAACAGCAGCAGTTAATTCCTTCACGTACGCTACTGGCACCCCAGGAAACGTTTAAGCTGCTACTGACTCTACCGGAGCTAGAAACAGAAATTCAAACCCTAATAAGATTTTCTCACAATTTCGGCCCAAGCAACAAGATCTTTCTACGTTTTGAATAGCCTGTCCTAAAAACCCATCAGCATTTGAGTTCATGGATACATGAACGACTTGGTGCTAGCTGGAGTGAATGACAGAAGTTCAAAAGTGGCTTTTCCTTTATATTTGAATACTTAACGGGTGTCGGCACTCATTCCATTTTGAAGTGCCCCCCTTAAAATAGTTATTCAAGAAGAAATTATTCAATTCAAATGGTTATTCCCGGCTGCTTGACGGAATGAACTCAAATCCCGAACGAGAATAATGAACTCAAATGCTGATGGGAATAGAACAGCTGCTAACATGGATGAACCACTCTCTATCTCTGACAGAAGAATGAGTCCTTAGCTCTACCAACTGAGCTATCCCGACCATTTCCCATGCGGAATCAATATAAATGAGATTTGAACTTCAACAACAAAATACAAACTGAACTTCTATATTAGAAGACAAAGATTGCTGACGTTTTTTAGAGCATCACACACCTTTTGATGAAATCCGTGTGCTAAAAGAGTGATTTTTGCGATTGTATTATATGATTCTTTTCCGATCCGCTTTTTGCCATTAGAAATATGATTCTTTTCCGATCTTAATATCTTTTGAGGTAACGAATGGAATAAACTAACACGAGCTATCTTGCGAGACCGAACGAAGACTTTAAACAACTGGATAGGAGCAATGACTTAAGACTCTCCCGCGAGCTCATTCTATCTTTATAATGCTTCTCACGTCGCAAACTATTCAACTATTTCTATCTTTATAATGCTTCTCACGTCGCAAACTATTCAACTATTATATATTTATTTCGTCCCTCTCCCTCTCCCGTATGGTCGAGCATATCTTACCCTTATGGTCGAGCGGGAAATATATATCTCCATCTCCCTAAATTACGGCGATCCCTTCGGCCCTTTGTTTTAGCAATGAACTCCAGCTAGCACCAAGTCGTTCATGTATCCATGAACTCTTTCCTTACGTTAATGGCTTTGGGAAATACCATAACTCTTGGTGCTGGGGAGAGAGAGTCTTGTATTTGTAGTTGTATTTTTTTGTTTGAGAGAGGGACGTCTTACTCCCATTAAGGAGCGATAGCGACGTGGTCAATCCGGATAGGGCCGTCAAGAGCAGTAGAGACCTAAGAGCCCACTATCCCGTGCTGGCGCAACTACTGTCATAAATGGTAGGTCTGCCCTAAGCTAGAGAGTACCATTGCTTGACACGTGACGCCACGCTCGCCCACTGAGACCCCGTCCACTGAGTGATTGATTAACCTTTCCAGCCTCAGGCCTAGAGCTCAGCTTTAGGAAAGAGTAGTAGGGTCAAGCCTAGTAGATAAACCTTATCTGTTCCCTTTGTGTCACTTCGTTCACTCCTTATAATTATAATTAGATCCAGAGGGGGCAGCATCAAGTAGGCTGAGGCCTGAACCCCATCGTCTCCAATCTGAAAGAAGGAGACCCGTGCTTTCAAGATCTTTGCCCCTTTCTCAATCCCCAGTTGCCAGGTTCTCAACACGTACTGCTATGAGCGGCCCGGCGCCACGTCGCTATCGCTCGTACCTCCCCCTCACTACTGTGAAAAAAAAAGGAATAGTAAAGAACTCAGATAGGAGTCTCTGTCTCAGCACTATTATGATCTCTTCAAGTTCTACCTTCCAGCAGAGCTAGTGGAAGAATCATAAGTGGAAGGCTCAAAATATTCTGAAGCCCAGCGCATTTGATTCACATTCAATTACACTTTTATGTACGAGTAGCCGCCCTTTCTTTAATCAGAATCGGGCATCTGAAGCTCTATTAGGGATTGGAAGCTCTCTGCAGCAGCGGCATTGAATTCACAATGAGGAGACGCCGCTTCGATCAAAGCTTATATGGAGGCTGGCCAGCAGAGCAGATAGTCATTGCGCTAGGTAAGTAAGCCAGGTCTTGGTCCGTGGGCCGGAATTCCAGTTCAAGAGTCAGATTCCACTAAAAGCAAGCTTCATACAAATGGTATTTTCTCCAACTCAAGAATCGTAAGCTGACTCGCTACTCTCACTTCACCCCATTGCTTGACCCGTTCCGCCAAGAAAGAGAGTCTAGTCCAGTCCAATATCTACTATTCTATTATAGGAGAGGTGGTGAGTCAGCGAAGAAGGCTATATTTATTTTAAGTAAGCTCGTGCACTCCCCACTACGCGAAAGGAGCCGAGGATAGGAGCGCAAGACTTCCAAGACCACACTCCTCGGGCAGAGTTCAATTAAAGTTAACAGGCTCGACTCACTCACTACAGCTCGTGCAAGTTTTCTTCTCATATTGAGTGAGTGGATAAGGCCTCTCTTTCGACCACGACCAAGAAGGAGTCAACGGAGTGCCAGGTAAGAACTCCGAGTCAGGAACGAGTACCGCAAGAGCGGGATGAGCGAGCCGACCTTATAGAAAAGAAAGACAGATCATGGGAAGCCTACTCAGTCAGCCCAGCCTACAATGTTTGGGAAGCCCACCCCACTTATGTTCATGCGATGGAGGGGAGCGGCTAGAACAGAGAACTATGCCGGATCGGTTCTACGGTCGGTTCTATAATTGAATAGTTGGGTTCAGTTCAATTCCCTGGGCTGGGGGAGGCTGATCTTCCTTGCTAGGCTGGCTGATCTTCCTTGCGTTGCGAACTCGTCCCGTGGGAGGTTTGAGAATGAGTTCTTCTTTCTTTCCCGTGGAGGAAGGAAAATGAGTGAAAGACTATTGCTACATAGCTAGCAGTCCAACTGAGAAGTTCTTTTTATAGCTGCTGTCTAACTGAAAAGAAAAGTCGAGTTGTCCGGCGCATAGCAGGCAGCGAAAGGAGTGCATCGTAGTGGCTGGCTGTCCAACTGAACAAGGAGAGTCTTATGCCTAGCCTAGTCCTATGCAACAGTTGATCTCAGTAAGGCCTAAAACCAGTCACGCTCGGAAAGTAGGTTCTTTTTGCAAGAATTTCGATCTCTGAAAGGCATTAGCAGTTACCGAAAAAGGGCCAGCGGGCACCGAGCAAGGGAGACTGCCCAATTGTGCGGACCGGCCAGGAGCCGGCCCCTCGTCAAGTATTGCACCTAGATCGTCGACGCCTTGTTGGAAGGGAGCCCTTCGTCAGTGCTTAACTACTCCAGATCTGTATCGGGTTCACGCTCGAACCATACCGAATTGGGAATTGCATTTGATGCGGGACTACCAGCCAGGTACATATGGGCAGACGCACTCAAATCTCGAGTCACGTCCCGACCTACAGCGACCATTTTGCCTGGACCGGAAGAGGCATCTATTCATTGATAAAGACTGCCATAACATAAGAAGAACCTACTCCAATATTGAAGTGAAGCATCATGCCGGGTAAGGAATGATCCCTAGCCCGAGCCGCTTCCCCTGTAGTTGTCAGCTCGTTCTTGACATGACAGAGGTTAGAGTGAATGGCTCAAAATAAGCAGATTATTACCAGTATAATTGCGTGAATGGACTTGCGCCAAAGAGCTGCAGTCGTGAATTCAGGAGTCTAAATGGTATTGGACCAAAGAAATTCCCATTTACGCCAAATATATAGTGGGGCCGATGCATACCGTAGTCGAATATCTGAATGGCATTGCATACCGTAGTCGTGAATGGCTTTGGGCGTAAGTATTCACTATTCAAAACTACTACTGATCTATCCTCTCCCGTTGGTCGATCCCTTCTGCCCGACCGTTTTTTCGAGGCAGCCTGCTCTTGCTCGGGTGCCTTGAGTGCTGCAGATGGTGTTCGTGATGCTGGCGATTTTTGTGTAGCTGGTGGAACTGAAGATGAAACTCTGATGCAGCCGTTTCGGCTTACGACTTTTTTACTTGAAAGTGAGCGAGCCGGTTGAGTTTGTTTGGCGGGCCCGCATACTTCGAGTCACCATCCGTTGAGCCGAGGACGGTGCTGAAGAAATGATGGGACTTCTTCTTTCTTCCCTGATTGAGAATGCATGCTGGCTGACGGGTGCTGAACCTCCTTTGACTTTTATGGTTCGGGTTTGCTTTTGCCTGGGCTGGTGACCTTTCCGATGTTGCGCTGGGTGGCTGCCTCTGCTCGGGAATGAGTCCATATGTGGGTTTAGGAGAAGCATCCGAAGAAAACTAAGAGGAAGCAAGAGAAGCAGAAGACTAAGCCAAAGAAAACGCCTCCAAAACGAACTAAGAAGCATCCGAAGACTAAGAAACCTAAGCCAAAGAAAGCACCTCCAAACCAAAGTCAAAAGATTAGACAGGGGAAAATCCCATCTCAAAGAAAGAAGTTATCAGTACCCGGAGTCATAGTCAAGTAGAGGGATCTGGTTAGAGTAAGAAGTTTGATTCCGGGTTTTCTTTCATTGGTAAAAGTCTGAAGTCAAGGTTAGTGAATGCTGCCATCTCTTCTTGCTGATCGGAAGGGGATCGAGCGACGAGCTATTTTAATAAAGATTTCTTCTTTAATGTAATTTCATGCTGATAGAAGTTGGAGTGATCTCCGTATCTTCTTTATTATACGTAGAAATTACATTCCCGGGGATGATGAGGAAGAAAGGTAAGCGAGGAGGAGATAAGGGAAAGGAGAGGCAAAGAAAAGGCCTTCCTCAAAAAGTATGCTTCAACTTAAACTGCCACCGTTCCCGTTGGATAAGCAAAGGTTCCCTTTTCTAACATGGCTTCCTGATCAGAGCGAGGGAAAGCAAAGGCGCTACTGCCCAGTTCTTTTTGCATTCTTTCAGTTAATGCCCCTTGTTAAGATAAGAGGATTGTAGCGAGCGTAGCCCTATTAATAAGCGTTAGTGAGCGCAACGTTTCACTCCCATTTTCTTTTAAGGGCTAGGTCCTCAGATCCGTAGATTCTAGAGGTGTTTACTCTTACCATTAGTTGAAATCCCGCTATTAGTTATTAGTTGGTATCCCCCGAAGCAGGTATTTGGCAGGTGAGGGCAACCAGGCAACCCTCAGTTACTAGCTGTGGATAGGAATAGGATCCGGGTACAAAGATGATGGAGGTCCTTCTTCCACCTCTGGATCCAGACAAGTCGAAAGCCCATCTCTTTCTTCTTCTGCAGCGAACCAATACGAGGAGGCGCAGTCGCCATAGCTGCTGGTAGCGCTAGTTACAGGCAGAGATCAAGGCGCTATCCTATACTTCTTGATCAGGCTCCTCTTCGGCAACCATGAAATTTTCATGCCGGGATTAGCCCATGAGAATCTCTGGTTTAGTACCAATATATATATATATAGTAGGGACCCCATCTCAATCAGTAGGATGCCCTTTCCTGCATAAGGAGTGTCATCCGGGCATTTTGAAAAGAGGAAATAGCCTAAGGTCTGGGCTAGGTCTACGGACTTCTCCTTCAACTCATTCTCAGTCGCAAGTCAAAGTGTTCCGAGTCTTGAGATTATGAAATCCGAGGCCGGGACTGACCTCATCCGCGAGTGAAGGTGCGCATAGGACTGACCCTAATGGTTGAAAGGGCCCAGCCCATGTGAGAGAGAGAAGAGTGAATTCCGATTCCTACTATGATGATTCAAAAAGCTAGCTTAGAGGACAGTCAGAATCCGATGCTGAGAGCTAATGCAATGGTTTAAGGGTCCGTATCGATCTAAGGTTCTAATTTGTTGACTGTCCTCTGAAGGCAGGTTGTAAATACAGCTGAAGGGCGAACAAAGACTAGGTTTTAGCTTCGCTAGATCGGATGGTCTTTCAAGCAACTCATCAATCCCATCCAGGAAAAAAAGCATAAAAAAAAGAAAATAAAAATGGCATGACCTTTTTCAAAACTGAATTCTCCGGGTAATATGTCAGTTTTTCTTGATTTACCACAAAGAGGGAATTTGCAGTTCTAACACTATTTACAAGCAATTACTGGCATCATTAAACGCATTAACCGGTCTCACGCATTAACTGGCAGAATTCCCCGCATTCGTTAAAGACACAGGGTAGACCAAAGCTACACTCGTCACTACGGGAACTAATAACCTTACCGATTCTCTTGACCCAGGCGGAGGTAGTATACTTATCCCCGATGGGAGAGACGTTGATTCAGTCCTTGTGGCTTCTTGGTCTCTTCTGTCGCCTCATCCATGCTGGGTTGCCAACTGCAGCATGTGTACCTTCTCTCCGGCTGGTGTCGAAGTTGAGTGAATTCTGACTATGGTTTCGTAACCCGTGTCTCGTGCCATATGTATACCTCGCTTCTATGTCCAGGCTTTGTCTTGCTAATCCTTACTTTATGGTTGGTTCTGATGCCAGGTATGAGGCTTTCTTACTATGTGATTATCCTACACTGTGGGACTTTTTCACTCTTCGTGCTTTTGCTTGTACAGGGTGGTATTACCATGGGGAGAGAACTGGATTGATGGGGTTAATGACTCTCAAGGAGTTACTTGATTCAATAGGTAAAGAAGAAGTTACCCCACCTTCGATACGCTACCACTCACTCGGCCAGGAACTGCAAAGGAGTGAATTCTTTGGAACTCCGGAGTTGAATGGTATACAGGACACCCAAAGGAAAGCAATGAAACTTCTTCCTAAGCCCCTGTTGTCATGGTAGCCTTTAGAGTAGTTGCTTGCCCAAAGCCGCTTTCATACTGGTCACCTAACTCAACCTAACTCATGTTTAGGCACTCCCCCTACTAATAGGAAAGTGACTGTCCTCTATCCCTAGTTGTAACTGACCTTTCCCGAGAAGAAGAGGATACTAGGGGATAACGCTAGTAAATGGAAGTCCAACTACTACTTTACCTAACTCAACTATGCCCAGATAATCTACTAAAGAACTTCATTCGTTGGCCGAAGCCGGCTCACTTCATTCTGAAACTCCTCTTTCTATACTTAATCAGAAGAACTATAACTCTTTTTTTTTAGACTTTGTCCTAGAAGCCCGGGACTAGCAACCAATAGGAGAAGAGGACCCTAGCAACAATAGCAAGAGCTGCAAGAGCAGCCCTGCCTGCGAGTAGAAGAACTTCGATACTAGCATCCGTAGAAGGAGCAGGGTACATTTCCAAGAGGACCCTTCCTTGCTGAGGAGGACAGTGTTTGCTCCATACAAAGGCGCCTCTTGGGGGGCGAAGAGCTGCCTAAACTAAAGTAATATTGGGAAGGGTACCCACTGGATAGGTGAGACGATAGTCGAATTGGCGAAAGAGCTGCCTAAACTAAAGTAATATTGGGAAGGGTAAGGTCACTCTTAAGTTCATTCCCTTCATATGGACTTCGGACTTGCATACCTACGTCGTTCTACAAAACTACACTACGAAAGATCTTGGAATTAACTCTACCGTAGTAGTAGGCTCTCTCGCTCTCCACGTCTAGCCGTCGCTCTGCTCGTCCCTTGTTTTTGCTCGGTTGGTTGTCCGGTCCGTTGCCTTCCTTGTCCGGACCTTCGGAATGTTGGTAATCTTTGTTAAGCGGTTCCGCAATAAGCGTTGCTTCGCAAAATTACAAACCTCAAATAAAGCCTCGAGAAGGCCGTCAATACTCTGCTCTTCTTTGACACCGACTCGTCTCTTATACTTTTTTTTGCCACAAATGCTATCGAATAAGCCAAGAAATGCTATCGAATAAGCCTGGTCGAAAACGTGCTACTCCCACTGGTCGAAAACGTGCTACTCCTACTGAGACTGCTTTTGATTCTCCTATTTTGATTTGTCACTTTGCGGATGCCATCAGAGATTGACAGAGGGCTACTCGTTGATTAACTCTATCCTGCTCTAGGACATTAACATTAAGGGGAAGACTTCGTAGATTCACTGTGCATTTGTTCTGAAAACAGCGCACTCAGCTCGGGTAATAGGCATTCTCCTCCTTTGCTTTTGCTGGCATTCTATTAGAAATGGAATAAATTGTGAAAACCCTATTTGTCCAAGCCCTATTCATGTGCAGCCCCTATGAGCCTATTCTCTGGCCGTGGGTGTGGATATCTGATTCTACTAGTGATCTTCTTGTAAGGGTCGAGTGAGAAATAAGAAAGTTATTTGAGTCAAGTCAAGTTAGATAGTATGGGCTTCATTCCTCTATTCTGTGCGTGGTTTATGCTATTGATGAAATTGCACAACCCCCCTTCAACTATATAATGCAACCTTTTCATGTGAGCACAACCATATATTATATAATGGAACCTTTTCATGTGAAATGGATTCTGAAACGAGATCCTTCCTCCAACAGGCATTCGATTCCGAAAGACCGGATTAATGGTCAACGACTTTGTCTCCTTCAAATCATCCTTCTCCCCCGCAACCAAGCTAGGGCGGCTTATGAGATGGGATGCTCACTAATCGACTGCTTCTCTCGAGATGCTTTTCATAGCGTAAATCTCTCTTGGTCCTTTCGAAGATTCGTACGCCCATTGGGTTATTTGAGCACAGGTTTCGGCTTGACTTCCTTGGCCTACGGAGAAAGAGCAGCAGAAGCAACAAAGCTTAAGGAAGAGACTCGGTAGGGTCAGGATCAAATGAACTAGTAACTACTGTCTTCGTGCCATGAACTATTCAAAACTACGAAAGATCTCCTGAAGCAGAACCATAACTCGTAGAGGGCTATAGCTATATTGGAACCAAACCTATTGAATGTGTGAGGAACGAGTGATAACGACGTGAGCCATCTCAGTCTCTTCACTCATAAGGGGACACTCTATGGGCGCTTCAACATTACATTTGTTTAGTACTTGAATTGAACCGGCGAACAGAAGGAGTGAAACCAGAAGGAGAACAACTTAACCATAAGCTGACCCAGCTATTGCTTTCCCGTACGATGCCAGCTACCCACCAGCTTCCAAATTCAAGCAAGCCCGTACGATGCCAGCTACCCACCAGCTTCCAAATTCAAGCAAGTATATATACGTAGTCCGATGTAGCCGACCCGAGAACCCTAATAATATTTTCTCACTTGGACCTCCTCATTCGGGTTAGAGTGAAAACGTTTACGCCTGCTGCTGCCGGCAAGAGTTGTTGTTCTTGCCACGTCGCTGTCGCTCGTACCTTCATATATATATATATAAAGAAATTCTGTGTAGCGAAAAATTCCATTCACTATTCACGTCACTACTAGTAAGGTAAGTATTCTATTCACTATTCACGTCACTACTAGTAAGGTAAGTAAGCATCTTTTCTTTGATTTGGACTCCGTATAAAGAGGAGAAAAAAAAAAGTTCGTGAATTCCTGTGCATCGAGAAAGCACCGCAAAAAGAGCAAGGCAGTGGACTTAAGTGAAGTTTAGTTAATAAACTATTAAATAAAAAAAGTTTTATAAACTATTAAATATAATATAAGTAAAGTGAAGTGGAAGAAAGAAGTTTCTTAAGTTAAGTGACGTTTAGTTCATTTTGCATTTCCCGCGAAGCCGGTCTTTTGTAATTAGCTGTAAGATTCTTTCCTGAAAGCTCTTTAGTTTACTTTTACTTAAAGGCCGAGGTAACTACTGAACTGAGTAGTAAAGGGGTTCAATTTCTGTGCAAGTCCAAAAAAGCATCTACTATCTGCTTAGCATCCCCATCAGCATTGTCGTGAAACTCTCGGGTGACCAATCACAAGAAAGAAGGGCACACTTAGAAGGGGAAAGAGAGGGGAAGATCACGGGATCCAGCTTATCTTATAAAGATGAAATTAGTGCTACCGAACGATAGATGAAGGTCAGACTCGTCAGGGTAGGGCATTCGATAAAGACTATGGCACCAGGTTCCCTCTAATGTGCTTTTTGTCCCGTCCCTAACCTTAACAAGAGATTTGGAAGTTTTTGATCTAAATGAAAATAAGTAATTTTAGATTTTCCCTAAGGGACAAATAATAAAGATACGGCTTCAATTGGATGTAATTGGATGTGCACTCGCCAGGCAACCCTCTCTCCTCATAACGTGTAGCCTTCCCCTCCACAGTGGTACAACTGCCACAACCCTTATGCTATTTCACGTCGCTGTCGCTCTAACAGTAATATCTCCCTAAATTACGGTAAAGCGATCCCTCACGTCGTTACCCGTCGTTGCCTCGGGCCTTGCATTCTCTGCCCCGTCGCTATCAGTTATCACTCGGCCCTCAGCAACGTCGTGAATGGCCCGAACAGACATATAATATAGTGACGTCGTGAATGGCAATTCAAAACTACGAAAGATCTTCGGGTATAAATAGCATATTGAAACTCTTTCTCCTCGGACCGTGCCCGCGAAAGAGCATTAGAGGGCTTCTCACCAATAACTAATATTGAACCCGTTGGTCGTTCCTGTTGCTCCTTTTCCCTTATAAGGATTCCCGGCATTAGAAAGGGATTTGATAGTAGTCCCAGTAGTTACTTGAAACTCTAGATCTTCCTTATCACTCTTGGAAGAAGGAATTCACAGAACGGACTCTACCGGGATGTAAGTGATTTAATTAGCCTAGTAGGTTGGTCTTTCTACGTCCCTAACGCTCCCTATTGACATTCAAAACTCAAATTACGAAAGATCTAGAAATATTGACGGCCCTAAATTACGGTAAAGCGAGCATAGACGCCCTTACGTCTGCAATCAGCAACTTAATTATACGAGTTCATGGCTATTCAAAACTACGAAAGATCTGACCCGTCTATTAATGGGAATTTCGATCCTTTCGCCCCATCAGCATTGTCGTG
Organism: Zingiber zerumbet; assembly: GCA_037833815.1. Lineage (NCBI taxonomy): Eukaryota > Viridiplantae > Streptophyta > Magnoliopsida > Zingiberales > Zingiberaceae > Zingiber > Zingiber zerumbet. The sequence goes on along the minus strand of JBBMJZ010000082.1, from coordinate 1,907,374 downwards.
AATGGCATTCAAAACGTAGAAAGATCTACCAAATATTGTTGCACTTCGGCCCCCTAATATTAACTTTACACCCAATCCCCATCAGCATTGTCTAACATTGCCCCGTAGATCTTTCGTAGTTTTGAATAGCCCCACCCTAAGTAATCTCGCAATACTCTAATCTGCTCTGGCAATGACGACTCCTTTTAGACTCCTTCATTCAGATAAGAGACTGTAGCGGTTGTGACGTCTCGAGCGACTGCGAGAGAGACTGTGACTTATCATTTTAGCTTATTACTGTGTTGAAATGGGAATTGCTTTCAATGTTGTTTGAGGCATTATCCCGTACGGTCGGTGCCAGGGGAGTGAGATAAGGAACGAGCTCAACTCTTCTTAGAGGGGGAATCTCGTTCGAGGTTATAGCTTTATCCGCACAGTAAAGGCAGTAAGTCCCTATGTAGTGGGATGTAGAAAGCAGCCCTCTGTTCGAGTGAATTCCGGAAGTGCATTTCCCAACCCTTGATAAGTCGGCACCCCGAAGCTTCTCTTCATGCCCCTTCTTCTGGTCAAGTATTGTAGGAAAGTGAGAGTTCGTCGGGAATCGAAGACTTATTGAATAAGAGTGGCCTACCTCGGGAGAGACGTATAACTACTATACGCGGGTGCCCGACCTCTATTGAAGTGAAGCTACTTAAGCTGCCCACTTTCTTTGCTTTTTTCCACAATAAAAGAATAGTGCGGAAAAGCCCTCATTAGCAAGGGCCGACGGGCAGAATCAAGGCTCTAGCGAGAGCGCATTCACATCCTCTCTTCTTTCGTGCGTGCTTTCTTCCTTCCAGTCCATCTTTCAGTTGGCAAGGTCTTGTTAATAGAAAGATATTGGGCCTCGGCCCCGGCCTATGGATTCCGAGTTGGTAGAACGGATCCACCACACCACATTGATTTTGGTGGGTAAGCGAATGGCCATGAAGAGAGGAATCCGAGCCCCAAAGGAGAAAAGCCATGGCTTTCATCCACTTCTCAAACGATCTGTGTCGCCATTTTCAGACGGACTTAGACCTGAACGGGCGCGCCTGCCCCGGTTGGGTTGCACTGCCTACTGCCTAGCCCCTCTATACCAGCAAATCTCTGATGGCCGGCACTATACTCGTGTGGTCTTTGCTCACAGATGGACACTGGAGCCTCGCTCATTTCAACGAAGCGAATTCTTCGGGGTCTCCTTCTGATCTTCTTTGACCAGGCAATTCCTTTGGTCTGGACTGCCACGTTGGATAGGCGGGTGGTTGATCCACTGTAATCTCTTTTTCTCTCCAGGGATCCATATCAACTGAACTTGTGGGATAGAAGAGTGTAGCAGCGGACGTAGGCCTCCTCCAACTTGATCCAGTGCCGACGGGACATGGCTAGTGGGGTATGAATTGACGGTGCGTCTTCTTCCCTGACCCTGAGGCCAGCTGCGTTGAGGAGCGAGTGATAAGGAGGCGCTCGACAGAACGGTAGGGTGCGATAGAGTGATAACGACGCGGACCATAAAAGCACGGAAAGCGCGGAGAGAGGCACTGAAAGATAGTTGTACGACAGAGAAAGCACAAAGTCAGTACGACAGAGAATAGAAGCACTACCCGCTGGCCCGGCACAGAGTCCGGCTCGAAAGACGCACTCATTTTGTGCGATAAAGGAATGTTCAGGTGCTCTAACTGGCATAGAGACAGATCATGTGGCATAGAGAGAGAGAAAGTCAATGTAAGAACGGCACAGAAAGTGAGTGTAAGAACGAGAGAGAATAGAAGCACTACATGCTGGTAGAGGGAATTGGGCGAGTGATAACGACGCGAACTCGAGAAGTACTTTATTTTCTTGCTTAATTTGAAGCATATAATAGAAGTAGAAGCATGGTGGCATAATTTGACTTGTTCTACTCGCTTGATCCAGGGTGACGTTACCAATTCTATATCTCCTTGTTCGAGTATGGTGTGCTCTCCACGTCTTTCCTTCACTCGGTCCTTGCACTCACTATTCGTTCATTCCGTCGGGGCTCTATTCATATTCATATTCATGACTGTAGCGGGAGACCTCTTGAATCAGTTGATAAAGAAGGTGCGACTTTGGGAGATCTCTTGAATCAGTTGATAAGGTGCGACTTACGGGAGAGAGACCTCTTGAATCAGTTTATCAGTACTTGAGCGATTCCACAGCCGAACGATTAGGATGATGCCTCCCTTCTCTATCGGTTCTCTAAGGGATAGAAGCGAGGTAGGAAGCGACGGGCTTCCAACGCTAACGGGGGAGAGCGGCAGCGACTGAAGCTCCTCACTACTCTTGCTGTAAGATTGAGTCGAGAATGCCTAGCGAACTAGAGAATAGTGAGCCCGAGCCGAGTAATAGCCCAAGATCAGCATCAGCCTCTAGTAGAGTTAGCTTAGATCTTATAACCTATCCGGAATTCCTTTCTCTGTCTGTTAAGGCTTACCTTTCTCTTTCTGTTAAGGCTTACCTTTCTCTTTCTGTTAAGGTTTCACTTTAAACTAGAATAGTGATAGTGGTCGTAGCTTTATCCGAGTGATAGAATGGTTCAGGAGAGTGACTTCCTGTTGAGCTCGCCGATTAATGAGTGTGTTGTTTTCGACGTCCCCCGACCGCAGCGGACGAGCCCCTCTCTGAGTTTACTCTCTGGGCAAGCTGCGCTATCCTACTTCCTTCCGTTAGTCCTTTCTTTCACTCGTCGAATATCTTTTAGGCGTCTTCACGCATGGAATTCACTCTACGTCGCAATAGCTCCTTCCTCTCTTTCTAGTTGGCTCCTGAATTCCCGGTTGCAGCTGCATATCTTAATCTCCCTATAGAGTGCTGAGGGTTATGGTAATAGGTTCAAAGCCCGTATCTAGCTCATGTGGGCACGGGGGTCATTAACTCATCATCCTGCAGCAGCGGACCGTTCCACCTTTCTTCTCTTCAGCTCCCGTGATTCAGATCCCGGGACCTCACCCGCATGTTGTGCCGAACCAAACCATTCACGAGAAGCGAGATAGATAGTACCGGGAGCCTGTCTTTTTCACGAGAAGCGATACCTCGAACGTCACGTGTTTTAGCACTCGCTACTATCGTAGTCGTTCGGAGAAGAAGCACTCTTCAGCTCACGGATTTCAAATTCGTCGACCAGAACCAGAATTATACGACAGACAAGCAAGTATTACCACAGACAATTGCCTCTTTACACGGACCCAGGCAGGCCCACGTGTCGTGCTCGGAGAAGAAGGAGGTATCAGAATCTGAGGAGGCGTCCGTAACCTTTCTTCTGCCGGAGAATAGAAATAGATGTTTTGGGTCAGGCACCACCGATGACGTCATCCCATACCGCCCGGCCCGAACTAGTAGCATAGCATAAGTTCCTAGCCAGATAAATAGGTTCCTCGCCACTCGCCAGTAAGCATAGGATCGACCAAGGGGTGAAGAAAGACTGAACGGGGGTGAAGGAAGCATCGGATCGACCGAAGAAAGACTGAACGTGGGGAGTTCGAGTTTCACTAGCACTAGTTAGACCCACGGGTGAAAGAATCGGAACGAGCGACAAAAGCAACGAACCATAGGAGCCAGAGGTACTCCTCCTACTGAGCCGGCCCAGAGTGCCAACCTTGAAAGCGAACTAGTACGGGAATTCATTCCTTATCATCCCTACCTCAGAGACCTCGCCATCCAGAGAAGACCTGCAAGTCATTCATTCTGCAAAACCGGCTGGACCGAATGAGAGAGACTTCCGTGAGAGTCGGATACCTTGAATAAGCTTTCCTTTCGTGTTCTGGTCTAGCCCCCGTCGCAAGCTCGTACCGAAGGAAGGGGAGTTCCCAGAGTAGCCTAAATTATTCCTGTTCTTGGCGTAGCCGTGAATGGTGCTGGTTAGACTCTCTATGTTAAGGTTAGACTCTCTTGTTAGACTCTTGCATTCACTCTGACTATGTACTATGAACGACTCTTCTTAGTATGTTAGGTTAGATTAGACTCTTCTTATCGGTCTCGACCAACGTACGAGGCAGGAGAGAGAGCCGAGAGAGTTTCTCTCTAGCATAGTATTCGGAGTATGAAAGTAGATAGTATTCAGGGACTGAGACTGAGTTGGGATAAGGCACCCGGAAGTCTTCTTTCCTTTCTCGACAAGTGCCAAAGTCAGACCAAGCGAAGCGCACTCCTCCCGAGCCCTGACTCTTGACTTTAGATCGAGTCCTAGGCAAGAGACCCCGGCACAGTCGAGCTCTCCGCCAATTCGACTAACGTCTCACCTATCCAGTGGGTACCCTTCCCTTCGTTCAGCTCTCCTATTTAGTTTATAGGCTTCGTAAATTAAGTTCACCCCTTCCCAACTTAAAAGTTCAAAGAATTAAACTTTTGTTCAGCTCTTCGCCAATCGCCTTTTAAAAAGTTCAAAGAATTGAACTTTTGGCTCACCTATCCTATCCATATCCAGTGGGTACCCTTCGCCTACCGGCTCAGCTCTTCGCCAATCGACTATCGTCTCACCTATCCAGTGGGTACCCTTCGCCTTTTAAAAAGTTCAAAGAATTGA
>JBBMJZ010000082.1:1846005-1902737 GCA_037833815.1 Zingiber zerumbet | reverse complement strand
CTTCCCAATATTACTTTAGTTTAGGCAGCTCTTCGCCAATTCGACTAACGTCTCACCTATCCAGTGGGTACCCTTCCTTTCGGGGCCGCTTTTCTTTTTCCAGTCGAGCTTGCCCTTCCTTGCAGAGCTAGTACAAGGAGCGAGAGAGGTACAGGGTTCCCCGAGTGGTGTAAGAATCAATCGTTCATTCATCTCGATTTCTTCTCTTATGATATTTCTAGTTTGATCGAGGTTCTGAAAGAAATCCCAATAAAATAAGGAAAGCCATTAAGCAAGCCAGCTGGCAAGTAAGCGATAAAAATCGCTAGGGAGGGAGGAGAGATCCGTTTAGAGTGAGTGGCCTATTACTTTCTGAAATATCAGAGTTGGGGTCACTAAGCAAACAAAGACATATCTGGTAACCCACTAAAGTCTTTGTCTTAAATTCCAAACTGGGAAGTTGGAGAACTAGGAAATACTTAATTTAGTTTACTCTGAACTCAATGGGTCTATACCCGGTTCGCTTGGAAATTGTAGAAGTGTGACGACTTTGATGTTTTCTGCCAATTTACTTTCTCGGTCTTTGCTTTGAAAAAGAGCTTTTACTCGAGGAGCTCCTTCTAGCACTAGCAGCGACTCTTGCTAATACCGGCTTTATCCGCATTTGAGGAAAAAGCCATCTCATTCTGTCTTTTTTTCTTTATCATTTTTAGTTTGAGCGTAGAGAATTCACATAGCCCAGCATGAAAGCCTGTCACCTTGCCGGTACCAAAAACCGATGCATGGGAAAAACCTTCCCGAAAACAGCAATCCTTTGGTTCTTCGTCCCTCTGGCTTGTCGTGATGGCACGGAACTAGTCCCTCCGGGGACCGCCATCCTTTGAATCTTTTCCCTTCCCTCCATCCACTCAGTGTGAATGGCAAGGCTTCCTCCTTCTTTTTAGGGAATCCAATAATGCTACTACCCTAGCGTTGGCAATCGTGAAAACGGATGAAAGCAAAGGAAGGACATAGTCCGTACGATCGGTTCACATCCTCCGAAGCCGCAGTGGGCATTGCATTATCTGCTAGTTATCAATTTCGTCAGGAAACGGCTTGCAATGGCTCTTTAGCCAAAAAAAAGTTCCAATTCCGATTACAAGAGCGAAAACACGGGACCACCCCGCTCGGGCTCCAACGTCCTCAATTCGGGCTAGATTCAAGGTATGCATGCCAGTGGATTGATTTTGATTCAGGGTTTTCTCCTACTCCAAAGGGATTGTTTTGTGTGAAGTATACCGGGTCCCCGAAAAGGGAAAACGAAAGCCTAGGATCATGTCATTACTACTCCGCGGGAAATTGGACCGTACGAATGAAGAAGACTGACCATTCCCAGAAAACTAGAACCTGAGAGAGTCCCCGTTGGAAGGCGAATAAGAGATCCAGTTCTGTCTACTTGTGGTGCGAACAAAGAGATGTCTAGCCAATCAGAGGAAAAGCAGTTGTTGCACAGCGTGCAGGGGGCTTCTACGCCAGGAAAGAGAAAAACTCTTAAGTGGCAAATCAAGTTCTTCCCAAAGACGAGTTTCAAGCGGGATATGGTCTTGCTTCTCGTCTGAAAAAGTATCCAGTAAGCCGGTTAGCTACTTGCTTTCCACCGTCATTGGACTAGGCTTCCCGGTCCTAACGAGATGAGACTTCTCGAACTAATACGCTATTTCAAGTGTCTTGTTCTGGTTTCCCAAGATGGGCTATTGAGGTCTTGCAGAGCCTTTGAATAAGTCCTAACAGGAATGGAAAGAATCGCTTCTCTCACTTATAACGGGGCAGAAGAGCGATTTAGCAAACCAAAGCAAATCGAACATTTCTAGCTGGATTCTGATTTTCCATATGTTGGTGTCGGGATCTGTCTTTAGAATGCCCATAGGCCACCCCTTTCGTCTTAAATCAAATTCCCCTTCCCTTCCGTTCAGCTCTTCGCCCCTTCCGCTTTGACAAAGCCAGATCGTCAAATTGCATAGAAAGAAGATCCGGTGCGACGAGAACTCATCCAATGCGGTTTTGTTCTCTCAGTCAGACAGTATATCGCTCTTAGCATTGGTCATACCATCGGTAATGACTAGCAGCCCTCAAGTCCTACCCTAGTTTCGAATCTAGTCTCGGCATCAAGTAAAGACCGAAACTGCTTGAATTCCGACATCAGACGCATAGACAGAAGGCTAGATGCATCAATTGCAATGTCCATAAAGTCAATTTAGCCCCCGTCAAATGTTATGAATTTACCGTCCCTGGAAGGCTGGCTCACTTTCTTCGGATTCGAACCCCCCAGGCCACAAGCCAGTCAGTTTGACCAGCCCACGAACGGTATAATTATGAATAATAAGAGCAAGCGGTAAACGAGTGCGAAGGTAGTCTAGTCTCCTTCAGGCGAGTTGAACGAACGATCTACTCAAGCTCTGGAGAGCGAGCAGAATAGCCTGGGGTCTTTCAAATCCAATAAGTAGTTAACCCGAAATTGGCCTTTATATCGTCTACCTCCGTCTCGCATGAGAAATCGAATTCGAGGTGATCAAAACTAGCCAACGAACTCAGCTGGCGAGTGTGAGGCTATGGATAAAGTCTAAAAAAGAAAGAAATAAGCAAGTTAAAGAAATAAGCAAGTTGGGAGGTCAGACACCTTTACCAGCTCTATTGGAATCAAAAATGCTGTATGGCGCCCCTCTGACTGGTTCTATTTGCGGTTGAGTTGGAGAGCCTAATGCTTCTCTTATTATTCCTATCTTTCTCACGTCTTCTATGAGAATCTTTGCGTTCAATCACTTTGGCATAAGATCCCATTCCCGCGTAAAGGCGGGTCCTAGGTATTCTCACCAATAGACTTTCCCAGCTAGACTAGTGGAGCTGCACTCATAATGCCTGAACCCCCAAGAGGTGAAACCACAGTTGATCCTACTTGACTTTAAAAATAGAGCGGAATTACGAAAGGCGAAAATGCCACGTTCTATCATTAGTATTTCACTCCTGGAAGTCCAGCCCTTGGCTACACTCGTACGTACTTCTTAGTTCGGATATGCAAGGATAAGGATTCTAACTGATGTACCAAAAACCGATACCTCTTAGTTCGATACCATACATTATCGACCTTTGGTATGGACGTACGCTCCTAGTTCGGATGCTTCCTCTTGGTTCTCTAATAAAGGATCATCTTTTCTTCCCTCTTCCGGCTAAGAAAGGATTTTGAAAAGAAACTCTTTATTCGCCTAATACCAAGGTGTGGCGGATGTTGTCCCATGTCTCCGAGCAAGTCAAGACCAATAGCAGCAGATATCGAATTCCTTGAAGATCGGGAAGACTAAGCGGATAGGGATCCATCTGTTTCGGATAATGAACCACGGATCCCATAACCATTAACCGATGCCTTACCCCTTGCTACTCCCCATAAAGACCATGAAAGCGGGAGAAAAGGAAGTAGGCTAGGTCGGGATCAATGTCCAGGTTCTAAACGAGTAAATAAGCTAAGAAAAGTGAGTCCATAATCTTCTCAGTGAGTGATATTTTAAAAGAGGGTCCTCTTTCAGGGAAGCGATCTAATCTCCTAATGTCGAAAAAGGGGCAAATCCTTATTTCAAGTAGCAGGAAAGAGGCTCTTGGGCCACGGGGAAGGAAGGGAAAAAATCTCCGATCGGTAAATGGATCCGGAAGAAAAAGTAGCTAAGAGTTTGCTTCCTTTTCCTGCTAGTTGGCGTAATGTAAAAGATAGCAGAGAGTAGTCAGTGTCAGTAGCTCTTCTTTTACCGAGTGCGGGGGTAAGAGCAGGGGGAGTCAGCCGGGTCCGGCTTGTATACAGGAAGAGAATCTCAAAAATGAAAAGGACTCCCTATTGATGATCGATAGAAGCCTTATTAGCTTCCCAGACTACCTTGTCCTTAAAAGCCAGCCTTTCGATGGGATAGATTGTAAGGTCGTAAAATCTCATCTGCATACGACCAAAGTAAGTAAGTGGATGGATCCCCAGTTCCAGAAATGAATATGGAACCGGCTTGCTGTCTGAACCGCTTCTAGAGATTCCTACGGAATCGACTTATATAGACGCAGCAGATGGGACTAAACAGTCTTCTATTTTTCTCCCCTTCGACTATCGTCTCACCTATCCAGTGGGTACCCTTCCCAATATTACTTTAGTTTAGGCAGCTCTTCGCCCCTTCCGCCTATTATACCTACACGCCTTCAGCAGAGTGGTCAGTAAACCCTTTTCCAGAGACACGGACTCTTATTCTTGGCCAGAGAGACAGGTGGACAAGAAAGACAGGTCAAAATTGCTCAAAGATGCCAGTAGTCACAGTGAAGTAATGAAAGAGGAAGACAGCCATAAAGCAGAAGACTTTCTTCACGATCCAAGATGTCACTATTGCACTTGGGCGGCAGGCGAAGCCATTCCTTTTTGACTCCGGCTCTAGGTCCTACCAATTGCTTGACGTCATCGGTGCGCTTTCTGCCGAATCCTATACAAGAGCAGATATTCCCGGGCCAACTACTCTGACGCTTCCTATACTTGAAAAAACCTAGAAGCAGCTCGCCCAGAGGGAGAAAAAGATTCATAATCCCAAGGACGGTTGGCGAGTTGCTGGCAGAGCTGAAACGTTGGGATTCGTAACTATTTGTGAAGTTGTGAAGATGCCCCTAACTTTCTAATTAAAACATCGGAAAGCGCGATCTCTCAGAGAGGGTTCTTTTTTCTTGTCTTCCTGGGCCAGACACATCATTCAATTGTGCCAGTTTAGGTGTCGAGGAGTGCAGATAGTGTGGTGGTATTTTTAATACTCTAAGAGCTCTACCGTAAGTTAGTCTTTTACCATATAGAAAGTTAGGAAGACAGAAGGTAGCGAGGAAAAAGCCATCCGATAGCCTGCGTAAGGACGAAAAAACTGCATATTCATGTAAACCTGCCTAAGGTGCGTATCTTTGCTTCTTGGATTCTTGTCTAGAGAACGGTTCTGTGACATACCGAAAAAAAAAGAAGATTCAATCCATCCAAAAGTTCTGTTAGGTTCTTAACCGACGGTCTATCCGCTTTCCTTGTGATTTCTCCTTTCAAAATATACAGGTATGGTATTTGAGAGCCCTTCTCCCTTCTCTTAACGAATGAGATCGTCGATTTAAAACTGAACTCCCCTTTCAGTGCGAATGAGCTTTTAGGAGGCGAGGCAGCAAGAGGTAGCGAGACTAAGCGAATTGTTATGTTGAGACGAGTTTCTTCCCAACTTTGACTCGGCCCGATGCTGAGCGAGAGTGACTCAGAGGACGACCCACCGGTAGACCTAGACTCGAACGGATAGAATCGTACTACCGGAGCTGCTTACCGACGGTCCTTCGCTTACTTCTCTGGAGTCAACGATGCTGCTTTTTCCGTCACGGAGACTGCAGGCCCTTGGGATGGACCGGCTTATTGGCTTAATGTTCTCGTTCGTTCTCTCACGCGCCCTAGGTTGAACGAGTAACAAGGAGAGGACAGAGCGAAGAAAAGACTGCAGTGATTGAGGATGAGAGGCTGTTGGGCTCGTATGAGTTATGAAGGAAGTTAATGGTTCTCTATTGGTTGGAGTGGGCTTAGTTGATAAATGATGTAACGATTGGTATCAATTTTAAGGAGAGTAGGAAAGCAGTCACGCTATCACGCAAGTTAGCTAGGCATAGGTAACTACTCTCCTTTCAGCTAGGCACACAGGGAACCAGATGAGGCAATAGATCACGTAAGTTGCTCCCTCGCCACGGGATTCGAGATAGCTTGAAAGCGGAGCGGAGGATGCTGGAGATAAGAAGAAGGGACATCTCTCGACGGGGAAGAAGCTGCAGCGGCACGTCACGAACTAGCTACCAACTGAGCTTCCCTAGATGTAGTAGTAAATCAAGATGGATGCCGGATATTCAAAGAAGGCCCGGCCCCTTCTTCTCGGCAGCAAACGTAGGGCTCTGCTCTGTCTGAGGCTCGTACTGGGCCGGAGCAACGCGTCTGGTCTTGTCGGTCATTAAAGATAGGATGAAAAATGAATCCATCCGAAGGGAACATTCCTTCACCACCCACCGCCCAACCTACTTAATAGGGTAGAAAATGCCCTTCAAAAACGACAAAGTAATAAATATCTGAAATTCGAGAGAATTCATTCTAGTTCACCCTCTTTTGCTCAGCATAATCTTACTGATTTTGGCTTTTATGGCGGAAGGAACTATCAACGGCCACTACGTTGGACAGAGAGAGGCCAACATAGCATTCGATTGCATGAAACCCATGGTTTTCAAAGAGATGCTTCTAGTTGACCCAACATGCTCCACTGATCTTTTATCCTGAATCGGAGTCCTTTTTTATTCCTCGTCTTCCCCCCCCTCTCCCGCTTATTGATTAGGGCGAGTGTCTAAAGACCCGAGTGGTGGATTTTCTTTTTCACCTGCGCGAAAAGTCGGCCTAGTCTGCTTTATTGCTACGTGCATAGGGCGCCGGAAGCCACCTCCAGATAGAAGCACTCCTAGCTAGGTTCAAAGTACTTTTCTTAAAAAAAAAAAGATAAGAAAGCCTCTCATATTGTATTAATTATTAATTATTAATACGCGCCTGCGGGCGAGCGGCACACCTAGGTAAGACTTTAAATTACCCAACCATAATAACTAATAGGTATTACTGCTTTGAGAAGGATAAAACTAACCTACATATCTGGTTTATCTGCCAGCGCTATCACAAATGGAATATCCTGTTAATGTGCTAGCCCTAGTTCGTCTTGCTCTTCCAATTCCATTTCGAGAGCCATCATAGCTCTTTTGGACTTATACATACATACAGCACCCTTGTCTCTTGTCTCTTTCGGCATAGACCCTTTTTTCTCTTTGCGATGCAAAGGCAATGGCGGGGGGGGCGAGAGAAGGAGAGCACGTATGGGTGGTATGAAAGCCATAAGCGGAGGCATGGGTCTTTCTCATGAAGATGCGAAGCCTAGAAATGAGTCTACTCAAAATTGACTTAAAAAATCCGGGGTAGGAGGCTTGATGACAGGTAATAAGATAAAAAAGAGAAGAAAAGGGGAAAACCCAGAGGCAGAGGCAGTTCCATTGACCCGGAACCGGGAGCAAAGGTCGAGGCAGGGGGAAGGACGGAATCCAAGAATCTTTTTGTTAGTGGAGTCGAATGTTCCCGGAAAAGCGATATATATTTTATATATATATGATTCCCCCCATTCTGTACTATAGCTATCCAGCTGACGAGTTTACCCTAGCTCTTGTGCTCCGGGGAAAAATCAGAGAAGGTGTCTAAAAAAGGAAGCAGAGGTTCTTCACTTCACGTGACATAGTTACGCTCAGGTTTCACCAACTTCGCGTCGGGTTCACTTCAGTGAAATCTTGTTAAAGCAAACCAACAGTTGATTGAACCTTAGGACGGTAGCGAAAGGAACCTTCTAGCTAACCGGGTCAATTCAAACTCACAACATACTCCATGGAATGTTGAATCCAGCGTAATTGGTTTTCTCCAGCGGCTCTTTTTTCTATATTTTATAAGATGGCCCTGCTACGTCTGCCCATTACAGAGCAGGCCTGACTCTCGTGAGCAGGTCCGCTAGCTTTTAGTATGTCTTTTGACTTTTCTGATCCGGCATGATAAACAACTCGAACTCAACTTCTATTCTTTCAAGAGAAGGCACCGAGATCCCGCGTAAGCGTTGTTTGCCCTATCCCAATAGGATCGACTTGGGTAGTCAAATTCCATTGTGAGATTCAAAAATATGAAAGTAAGGGACCGGAAATCTTTTTCTCAAAAGGTTGTTCTAAAGGACTGTAAATCCTTGCTCCTAGGATCAAGGAGGGGTTTTAGGAAAGACTCAAAATCATTCCTAATTACCTAACTTACCCTAGTGTCTACTGACTGAGTCGTAAATTAGATTGGATGGACCGATGGGGAATCAAAGACGGAGTTTTGGAAAGGACTGAAGATACTATGTATCAAGACTCGCGATAGGATCTGAGTGCTCAGTCATTCAATATTTGATGGGTAATTTTTTCTTCTAGAAAAAAAGTCAAAAAAAGCAGTAGAAACTATAATAAACAGTGCAGTAGCAATAAATGCTCGGTACTTCCATAATCTCATCATCTTGTTTTTTTTTTATTTTATATCCCTTCCCAGTGTCGAATCACAAGAAGTTGGAGCGGATCTTTGATCTTTTATTAGTATTACCCTTCCTTAGACTGGGACGCATACATCGAGAATCCAGTGTGCAATTCATTTTTCTAAGATAGATAGATTGTCCCCAATTAGTCATATAGGTTACACTAAATCGGAGCTAGAATAAAGGGTAGGTTGAATCTTAAAAGTACCCTGCCGGGTACGGGTAACTATGTTAAGTTAATTACGTATCATAAAAAAAATTTTTATATGCTCCTGGGAAATAAATTGTGCTACTCTATTCGATGGATCAGGAACAATCGAAAAAAGCCAGACCAGTACGGTATCTCTTTGAATCCTGAATAGGGTGCCGATTGTACCAACCTACATATGTTTCCCCTCCATCAATCGGTACTAGTTATTGTCATTTGGATTCCTTTACTTTCTTTGTCCGATGAGAAATGCAAAACGTACGAAGTCGCTATAGCGAAGCTATTGGAAAGTAGAAAGAAGGATCCTCCTGCTGGGAATTAGATCCTACTCTTTGTCCCCCTTTTCACAAAAAATGGAAAGATGAGTTGATATATTTATTGTATTGGATTCGTCGGGGTAAAATATATCTTTCCTCCTTCCGCCTTGACCGATTGAACTACAATCCCAGGAAAATTAGGTGTACAGCCTCCAAATTCTTATTCTTTTTTCTTATTGGATTTCATTCCAACCATTTAGTTTCGCCGTGTTGTAACAAGAGACACGAATGATATACTATATTATTATAATCAAAGATATCTTTAATTATATAACTGCAGTAAACTCATAGTGGGCTAATTCATGAATTGAATCAAATGAGCCCTTTTAACTAAAATTGCGGTAGAGTCACGCTCTTTAAACGCCCTAAGAAATAGGCGGTTTAAATCCGATAAAAAAGGGCTTTTCTATTTTCTACGAAACTCCTATGGACGTCTTCATTTTCTTTTTCAGCAGAGAATATAGATATGAAAAAAAGCGCCTGGTGAGTAGTTTTTTTTTTTAGTTTTTAAGTAGAATGTTCATTATGATGATAAGTAGTCGATTAGGAGAATTGCTATGTAACTTATGGTCGTTGCCTCATCCTCATGTTTTTATTATTCAGATTTGTTGTTTTGGGACATAGATATTATAGATACCCTATATGGAATCGAGAAAGTCTTCCTACTTCTCCATTGTTCCAATCAGATTCGAAAAATGAGAAAGAAAGAAAAAGTAAGTGGACCTAAATAAAATCATAACTATATAAGATTCTGATATTAAGATTCGATATAGATGAAATCGTGGAAGCGGACCTTTGATTTCCTTGGACCACGTAAGAATTCGTCGTCCGATTGAATCTTCTTGTTCTTGGATGCTCTATAGGAATTTTTCGCTATTCCTTTTCTCCACCGAGAAAGGTTCATTCCGAGTCACAAGAGCAATCTCTCTTTTTTTTTTCATTTTTCTTCTTCTTTTTTTGTTATGGTAATGCACATGGTCGGAAGGAAGGTTGTTTTTAATGATGAAAAGAGCTTTTTTTTATGTTATGTGAAATTGATGAAAACCCGATATTTAAAGGTAGGTAATGTTAGAAGACGACTGTCGGTATCTGATGGTAAGATTAAGATACCTACGGTCGGTATATCTTTGAAAGCTCAGACGGAGAGAATAAACGGACTCCTCGAGGGCTACTTAAGGCACTTTTGTGCAAACCAGAAGGACTGGAGCTGTTGGATGTTGCTCAGTGCTGCTATAACTTAACAACCAAAAAGCTCTGCGTCGAACTTCAGCCCCTTCGAGTTGGCCCCGGGGCAACAGCCTCTGACGCCCCACACCATTGTGAAAAGAGGGGGCTTGCCCATCAGCCTACTTTGCCAAGAAAGAGGTGACAGGATCGCAACGACCTAGCCCAAACCTACTTAAACTAAAGGCTTGGCCGGGTTTGAAGGAAGAAGAAAGTAGACCTTGTAGAGAAGCGGATAGGAGAGGTAACCTATAGACAAAAGCGATCAGCTCGATGCAAACTCACCCCGTATTCCATGTGAGTCAGTTGACTTCGATTAGACCAGACCGACCCAGAGAGGAACGTGCCCGCGAGGGCACCACCAGATGTTGTAGATGAACCTAACCTACTAAAGAAGAAGGTTGAGTATATCATAGCTGACCGCACCATGGGCTAGCCCATACACCCACTGCACGAGTGAAATACTACTTAGTCAAGTAGAAGGTCCAACCTGAGAGCGAGGCAAGCAAGAGGGGCCCCACTCCCTAAGGTTTAACATGGCACCTCTCTCTCAGCGCATTTCTCAACCATTACCAAGGTCCCGCACAATCATGATAACAGTATAGACTGTCGTACAACAAAGGACTTTCAGGCGATCTCGAGAAGAATAGACAAAGCCATCTTTAACACAAGGGAATCCCTATCCATCCTCATGAGATGGTGATCTAACTTTAAAAGCTCTGAGAGACAATAAAAGAGACAAAACCACTAATTGAGGTTCTGAAAGAAATACCTACCACCGGGAATCGAATCCCGTCGAAAGCGCCTTCTCTTCTAGCACCGGATGCTTTCCCGAATACCCTGATTGAGAGGGCGAGGGATTGGTTCTTTACTTACTCTACCACCCGGAAGCATGACTAAGCCCAGAGGAGCAGCTCAATAGACCTCCTCTCAAAAGAGTAGGAGGACTTAGCAGACTAACTCCGAAGATGCCAAGCTAGCCACTTTCATCGTATATAGAAGAGTTTGTGCATTGTTAGTCTTAACATGTACTTCATGGGCGGCGTTGGGGGTTACCAAAGTAGCGATCCCGGCTCGTGATAAATCTAAAGCGAGACTTTTCTCTGGTTCATTCACTGAGGTAGTTCGACTTCGATGGGGCAACCGACCAAGTCAAGCAAGGATTGAGAGCTTTTATTGCCGAGCTTAAATGATGACTAGTCTATTATTATTTCACCGAAAGGCATTAGGAATAGACGAAAGAAGAAAGAAGCGTGAGACGATAGTCGATTGGCGAAGGTAGAGAGTTGAATGAGATGGGGCCATGAAATAGAGCTAAATGCAAGATACATAAACCCAACAAATACAGAGGCCAGGAAAGAAAGCCCTTGCGCAGGTGCAGAAAGAGGAAGAGGGCGTCAATGGATTGAAGATGATGGCATTTCGAGTCGGGGCCCCTTTGACTTGTTGGGGTTGTGGTATGGGTTGGGCATTCCAGTATTGGGGAGTCCAGGATTGGGGAGTCCAGTATGTAGTATACCCGAACGGGTTAGCTTTAGATTCCCGGAGTGAGGCCATTGGGTATTCGAAGATTGACTTCGGGGATGAGGGAGTCTAAGATTGAGTATAGGTAGATAGGATTTCAGGGATTGGGTATTCGAGTAGAGATTCGATTGGGGATTAGAGGATTGGGTCTGTCCTTTCTGGTTGTAGATGGGTTAGTTTGATCTTCTAGGAGGGATGGGTATGTCCTTTCAGGTTGTGCCCTGAATATAAATAAGTTCCTGCAGGGTACTCTGACTTTGCTGAATTGGAGGTAGCTCTACCATCACCGGCACCGGGAATAGTGGGATTCCGGGATTCCAGTATTTGGGTATTACTGTCAGTAGTATACCCTTGAAGGTTTAGTTTAGGATAGGATTCCAGAGTTGTGGATTGAGTTGATGACCTTTGATCATTGCGATTTCTGGATTTTCTTTCCCCAAAAATCTAGTAAATACTCGATTGATAGCTTTCGGGTTTTCTATGTGTTGGCTGAATTCCGCTGCTTAGGGTTGTGTATTCCTGGTTGTGTCGATTGAGAGATTGTTGCAGTTTCCCTTATCTTCTATTTCAATACGCAAGGAAAGAGAGTACCGACAGCCGGATGCCAGGGTAGAGAGCGAAATGCCAGCAGCAAAGACAGACATACGCAAGCAAATCGAGTACATAAACCCAAGGACAGCAGCAAAGAAAGACATCTGCCCGGGTAGTGCCAGGAAATAGAGAGAGGAAAGAGAGCAAAATGGCAGGTAGAGCCAGGGAAGAAAGATTCAACTGCAGACCAGAGGAGTGAAGCTCCGGTATCGAATTGAATGAGGGCATTTCGAGTTAAGGAGTGAATGTAAGAGAGGGAAGCAGAGTCAGTAAAGGAGTGCATGGAAGAGTCAATGGAAGAAGCCGTGGGTAGTATAAGAAAAGAGGCGGCGATGCCATGGTGGGCCGTCCTCGAAGAATAGAGGGAATATAAAGAATCAGTGGGTAGTATAATTTGATAGGGTTCGTCGAAGTATAATTTGATAGGGTTCGTCGAAGATGGATTTAAGGTGCATGAAGCTTGGGATTTCGAGTCTTATTGGGGTTGGGGTTTGATAAAGTGGACCCTTTTTCAGATGCTGCTGATGCGTGGTAGATAGAAGAGATCGGATACCTAACTTCAAAGCTGATGCTACTATATTTAAATAAGAGATTTAAGGGTATTCCTGTCAGTAGTATCCCCTGAGGGGTTCAGTTATTTGTATTCCAGGATTGATATCCAAGATTGATGGTTGGGCCTTTCGAGTTGGGGCCCAAGGAATTGAGTATAGAGTAGTGACCCTTCCCAACTTAAAAGTTCAAAGAATTAAACTTTTGTTCAGCTCTTCGCCAATCGACTATCGTCTCACCGTGGGTACCCTTCCCTTACGTTCAGCTCTTCGCCAGTCGACTATCGTCTCACGTTATATGATAATCCTTCGCCTATCCTTGCGTCTGCATGAATCTACTCTAATAGAAGAAGTTCATTCAAAACGTAGAAGGATCTGACCTCCTTATATTCATTTAGTAGGCTCTCACATATACTTTTTACGCTCTAACTAGAATAGTGAATTTGATACGTACTCTCTCTCAGCTACTGAGAATCTAGTTCATGGCAATAGTTATAAAAAAGCACTTGAGATCTGCTAGGAAGAAATTACATTATAAATTAGGGTCCCTTTCAGTTCAGTTTGAAAATCGTATGCCCAGATGGTTGGCACTTCTTAGATTAGAAATGAGGTTCCCTTTAAATTGAATTTTAAAATCATTAGAATTAGGTTAGGTCACCCTCTAGCTACAGTCGTCAATGGTGTACCATTTACTTTTTCCCCTTTCTTCGGCACTAATTACATGAAAAAATGTGATAAATTTGGTTAAAATGAATTTGAATGATTCGACTTCCCCGGTGAATCCCCTCGGCCCAGTGGGTCTAGCGTATATATACGTACGTACTCTCGGCTTATGATAGGTAAATTACCTAACCCATGAGACTCCAATAAGGAACCGGGATTTAATATCCTACTACAAGGAATGGAGGGAAGATCTAATTTAGACGTTTTGAATTAGCTAATCTAACTACCTTATAATATAAAGACTTGACATCTACTTATTCTGTCTCGCACGTCGTTCTGACTCGTCCCTAGGATTATTCTGTCTCGCACGTAAAAAGACTGACAAGGAGCTCCTTGACAGGAGAGAGATTCAAGACTAGACCCAGATTGGGGGAGAGCACATATTAGCATTTAATAACGTCATTTAGAGCATATACTCATACTATAAGACAATTAATTAAAAAAAGAACGAAGGATCGGCCAACTAGAACTGAAATTAAAGGCTTGAGCACCAAGAGCTACAACCTGGACAGAAAAACTAGAGCTCTGAAAGACGTACTCTCCCTAGGTGGATACATTTAATCCAGATCCCCTGGGTCTTCAATAAAAGAAAGAATACGTACTCTCTCTCAGCAACAGTCTACAATGGTACACCATTGACTCTTTCCTTTCGGTATAGCACATTCCTCCCTATAACCTTGGGGTAGCTCTTATAGACCCTATACTGAGTAAGGAGAGCGCTAAGAAAATTTTTATCACGTCTCACTCACTCGTCCCTTCTTGTCGTACCTATGTACCACCGACTTGAGGCTCAATACAATTATAAAATTTCTTGCCTTCCGAGTAAGTTGAGGCGAAAAGGGTTTAGTACTTGATCAAAGACCTAGATACAATTGGCCTAGGAAAAACTGACTTGAGGCTCAAAACACTGCTTTATCAGACTAGACCTCTTCTTTATGTGCCTATAGTCAGTTTAGGCGGGTTTCCCACTTAACTTGATAAAAAGACCTTGATCAAAAGGAGCCACAAGGGATTCCAACTTCACTTGAACCTAGCTCTCAATCCATAGCGAGAAAGAACTAGGGAGGCCATAAGGGCTTTATCAGTCGAGACAAGACCTTGAAGTCTATAGGTCAAATTACTTTTAACTTTGAAGCGGGTTTCCAACTGGATTTCACATTTGTAGCGATGTCCCTAGGATATGAAAAAAGAGGAGAAGGGGGTTCAGACTTATGTATGAATTGAGTCGATCCACTAGCGGGGAAAACTCACTTTATGAAAAAATCCCAAGGTTTCTTACTTTAAGTGTTCAATGGATCGGACTCCCCGGAGCGAAAAAAGCATTTTATGCCTGGGTTTATCACTTTATGATAAAATGGTAAAGGGCTCCCCGGAGGCAAAACCTAGTTTAAGCTCAAATGCCCGGGTTTCCCCCACTTGAGTTCGAACTTGATCTCTACTCTATGTAAAAGTTACTTTAGTTATTAATAGGGGTTTATCAGTTTCTATCTGACTGTCTTTCGTAGGCATGGGCTCCTCCGGCTTTGAAGGTATCCTTAGCTGAATAGCATCCTTCAGTTTCATGCCTTGTAATTTTATCTCTCGGGTCACATAAGTAGTATCTAAGAAGATAGGTTTTATGGTACCATGCCCTTCAGGTTCAGTCATAAGGTCAAGTTATGCACGCAATGAGGATCTTCGTAGTTATGAAGTTCAGATCTTCTGTGCTGACTCTACTGGACGCCCAGAACACCTCTCAATGCGTGTACTCCAGGTTCTCACCCCACCCCGGGTTAAACTAGTTGCCGGTCTCTCTGGCTTCAACCTGTTGTGAGTAGTTTAATTGTAATTTCATTTGAGTCTCAGTCAAGCTTATTATGATTTGATCATTCACTCAGTTGTCTTCCTTCAATTCCATCTCTTTGACTGCTTGACCTTCCTAGTTCTAGATCAATAACTTTCATTGTCCTTCCTAGGATTTCAATATTCGCATTATATAGGAGTGAGATTAAGAGCTTCAATCTTAATCTTTATAAGGTCATAATTTATTTTATTCGTATTCTGAGTTCTTGTTCCGGATAGTTCTTTAACTGAGGCCCAAGGAAGCGACTGAAAGAGTCAATGGTACACCATTGACGACCTGTTGCTGCGAATGATAATGACGCGATCGTTTTATAGTAAGGGCCGAGTGAGTAAGTACGACCTAAAGGGGTAGATCTTTCGTAGTTTTGAATAGCCATTCACGACTGTTGCTGAGCAGACGTAAGGGAATAAAATTTTCAATTTTGTTTGGTACAGTACACCATTTACGACCTGTTGCTTAGGCTTTAACCGAATAGGGGCAATTTCACTCCTCTGCTACGCAATTTATACTCCTTCCATTCACTCTACCGCTGTCGCTCGAGCATATCTTATTTCTAAACTAAGTGACTCTCGGCCCTTTCTTTATTTCCAGCTGAGTTGATGGCTGGACCTACGGGAGCGGGAAAGAAAGCCAACCACGATCATGGTCTTGCATTAAGTCTTTCCTAGATATAAGCAACTTTACTATAGTAATAAGTTAGCTGTAGTAAGGAGTAGAGTTCTTTCCTCCCTGACTCTTAGTAGCTTAAGTAACTTACGAATATCTTCATGGACGTCGGATAGTCTAAATGGAAGGGCCGACTTTAAATCCCATTCACTCTACCCCGTTGGTCGAGCCTATCTGTCGATGCCCTATCGGTCGATCCCTCCGGCCCTGACGGTCGAGCATATCTTACGAGACCCTCAAGTTCAATCTCAATTTAGACCGCTACCGCTAGTACGCCCCTCCGGGACAGTCCATAAATTGCGGTGCCGTAGAGTCGGTTTCGCTGAAGAAAGAAAGAAGATAACCACTTCCTAGGTACAAAAGATCCCGGAAGCACGTGGAACTATCAAAAAAAGAGAGTTGTGGAAGAGACGTTCGAACGGTCCCATACCACCCCAACAGTATGGCAGCACGTATGAGGTAGAATGGGACATTAGATTAGGGATGATGCCAAATAAATAGAATAATAAAGAAGACTATCAGGATACAGGTTGCCTTAATAAGAAAATGATTCATGACAACTAAACTATATAGGAATGAATTGAAAGGGAGAACCTTATGACGAAATATGAATGAACATCAAAACACAGACACATCAAGTTGGCAATCACTCCCTTGCTGCTTTCAAAGAATTGAACACCAACGAGAAAACAGAAAAGAAAGGAGCGTAGCCAAACAAAAACTAAAACAAAAAGAGAGAAAGAAAGAGAAAGTGCATTCTTCAGAAGAGTGAAAGTGAAAACGTTTAGGAAGCAATGCAATGTTAGCGGCGGATGAGCGCTAAAGAAGCGCTAGTGCGCTTGACACCATTGAATCAAGTGTTGAAAGACTACTATTGAAACAAGAATCTCCAGAGGGAGTGAACGGAGCTGCGCGAAGTGAGAACTAGAGCTTTAGGAAGGTTAACGTCACAGAGCCGGTAGGAACGACACGTGCGAACAAATATGGCTCACTTAGGCCTGACGCCAGGACTTTTGCTATCAACTAGGATAGCCTAGTTTACTTGTGGAGAGAAACATATGAACTATGGGCCCGGCTAACAAGGAGACTATAACCTTCTAGCTGATGGTCAAATCTTGGTCTCTGCCTATCGCCGGGACGTGTGATGCTCCGGCTTCCGTCCCAAGGACCGACTGCGTCGTTATCACTCGCCCCTTCAACTTGACCAGCTTAATCACCTACAGCCTATTCATGAATCTCAACCGTATCCACGTCACATTCAAGGTCGAAACATTGGCTTGTTTTGATGCTGACAATCGTACTCTTTCTTGTTTGGGTGGGGGATTACCTTACTTAAAGTGAGGATCCAGTACGTCGCTTCTCTCGTCCCTCGTTTCACTCCTCTTATTTAGCCCTAAGCCGAATCCCTGGACTGAGAGTCCCTGAGACTGCACTGTGGGCTTCACTGCTCACTTGGGAATGCACTGAAACCTACACCGCTCACTTTGGTGAGTTAAAAAACTAAGAAAAATATCAAACTCAACTACTGCTCTTAGCGTACCAAAGACTGAGACTGCTAGCGCACCGCTTCAACGCGCTACAACGAAAGCTTGAATGGACAATTTCCAGTATAAACGTCATTTCATTGCACAGTGTCCTGGCATGCATGATTTTCAGTTGAACTACGAACGACTCACTTTTTCTCTTTTCACTACACCTACTCTGTCTTAGACACTGAACTGGTCACTCTATCGCCAACTGCTAACTTCACTCTTGACTGCACTGCTAACCGTTGACTCTCCCTAAGCCGAATCGGTTCATCGAGGAACTCAACCTAAGATGTTAATCGCGCTGACCGCTAACGTCATTCTTTCTTTTCCCCTTCTTTCTGAACCCGCTCTGTGGGTAGTTTATGGCAACTGCCTATCAATATCTCTTTCCATAGGCAACTTATAATGAACTTCCAGAATTAACTGCAAAGGACAGCTTTCTCTTGTAATTAACAGCTGCAGAAAGGTTGGATCCCGAGAATGATTATAAGTACGCGTTTGGCACTAGATACATTTTCAAGCTGGTACCCTGAAGTTCATTCCGGAAGTGATAGGGACGAGGAAGCGACGTGCTCGTACGAGCGGAGTATCTTCTGTCCTGGCGAGAAAAGAGAAAAGAAAGGGACGAGGAACGACGGCGATAGCTCGACTGATAAGGAGAGGAACGAGGGACGAGACCCTCTGTCTCAGTGCTCAAAGAAGCTATGAAGCTATTACTTAAAACAAGATCTCATTCTATCACTCCCCACCCTCTGAGCCCCGATGACCCATACAACATCAGGATCCATAGAGGAATTGGATAGAGAATAGTTGGGATATGACACTGGTAGGGAGAGGCAGGGGTGACATCAGAAGTAGGATCATCGAATGGATAGCAGCATCGCATTGAGCATTGACTCGTCGGATTAACCACTTAGACGGAGAGTTCCCCATATTCCATTTCATTGGCAACCGAAATAGATCTAAACGGATTGCGTGGTATCCCCGGAGCGAAGGAAGGGCTTCAAAAATTCATTGAAAAGAATCTAAATGAAAGGCCCAGATGTAGCCTGTGCGGAGCAAGCCGGAACTGGCTGACCACCTATATCAAAAATACACTAGACGACAGGACTTACTTACCGGTGCCTACATAAATGAATGAGCCCTTTGGATCTTTTCTCTGCATTCCACAGACCGTTATAGAATGCACTGGGTTCTTCTGGAAGGCAGGAAGGTAGTAACCCGACTGAAAGAATCCCTTGGCAACCAGGCAGGCTTTATTTTATAAGGCTCGACTAATCCATTTGAGAAAGTCTTGATCTTGTAGACCCACTTACATCCCAGAGCAGTCTAGTCTTCTCAGGAGAAAGATAAACCAAGTCCCATCTATGAGTTTGATCATAGGCCGTGAAGGCGTGCAGTTCTTCTGCCATAGCTTGCTGCCAAACAGAACAGGGTTCTAACTGGCCTGGCGGTAGGACTTAGGTTCATGCAGAGAAAGAATGAAAATCACGAAGACGAACAGATGGTTCTCTTACCCTGGTGGGGCGGCGAAGAGGATTTGATGCAAATTGATGATTCAGAATTTGGCTCCTCGGGAGAAAGCGTAAGAGCGTCAGTAAGACCTTAGAAGTAATGGTGGGAAAGTAGGTGGATTAACCTGTATCAGGAAACAACTCGACAGAAGGATTAGTGAAGAAAGATAGAAGTAGAAGGCAAATGAAATGTAGACATAGAATAAAACATCTTGTGTTCCAAAAAGATGACATGACGAGAGATACGAAGACAATTAGAAGAAGAATCCCAACATCTGTAGTCTTTACTTTATGTAAAATACCCAAGAAAAGAGCAAAGTTGTGCCCTTGGCTCTTATTTGGTACGCTCATGAGGTTGAATAAGAACAAAGCACAACTAATTTCAGAGCTTTCTAGTAAGGAGGAGTCTTATTTCCAATGGTAGAATCAGCGAGAACTAGTATAAATAGCGGTAATAGCAGAAAAACCCCAAGTTCAGGACAAGATGCAGAAATGAATAGAGCGCGAATAGTTTCCAGAATGTGTCTGTGTTTACGTTCTGCACGCCCATTCTCTTGTGATGTGCCTGGGCAAGAACCTGTACCATTTGATGAATAAAGTCAAGGTTTGATGGAATGAAATCGGGTTCATCTTGGGGTGTGCTTGAACTGTTTGGGTGTGGAGTGCTCATTTTGACCTTCTTTCTTTGAGCTCCTTCCTTGGCTTTTGGGAGAATAGGACTGCGAACAGGATGAAGAAAAGAAAATGTCTCCTAAACCGAGCTATCTTGACTACCTTTTGAATAAGGGAGAAAATTTGGATTCAATCCAGCTCCAAGCGTACCTGGAGCTACCCTCTTTACCGGATCCTTAAATTAGAGGTCTGTCCGTCCGGCGGCGGTCCCTCAAAATCTTTCAGGCGGCACCCCGCTAGTGGGCTTCCCCTATCTGTGTATTTTCCCCTGCTCTCTAGATATCCAAGCCCTTGGGAGGACCTGAATCTACCAACCCTAGCTATGGAACTAGGACTAGGCAACATGGCTATGGAACTTATACTGGACCTAAACTGCTGCTGGAAGCAGGAAAGGGTTTTGGGTAAGGTAACCACGGAGAGATTCTTTTACAGAGTTATGATCCAGGGAGCTCCTTCGTTTAGGAATAGAGAACCTGCACGAGGAGAGATAGAAGGGAGGACACCTGGCTCCTGCACATGTATTGTTTTTAGTATACCTCCTGGAAGCTGTAGAGGTACTTTAGTAAGTCATAAGGTAGATCACTAGCTAGAGTTCGTTCCTCTCTCTAATCTAAATAAAGGACACAGCCCAGCGGGAAAAGAAGCCATGAAGCACTAAGCTTTTGAGGGCTAGAGACTTTAGCAGGTAAACTCGTAGAGTTGTAGAAAAGTGAAATCGGTAAGGTAAGACCGAAATGCTTTAATCAACGTGAAAGAAGTAGAGTAGGATCCTTCATTCAGGTGCAAGAGCAGATAGCTCTAAAGTTAGGTAATATAGGCCACCCAGGAAGAAGAGTCACTGGTATGTGATCACCCGCAGGATCCCGATACGCCTTTGTCAAACTCTAGGAAGAGTTCCTCCGTGGCTAAGCCCCATACAGGAATGAATAATTCAATCAAACTTCTTCTTATGGGACTGGCAAGTCTCACATCGGGTGCTATTCCGCTTACTCCACTTCTCCTCGCTCGGTTGGATGAAAGCTATGGCCAAGCCCCAAGTCGGGGACGTAGGGGATGCCTTAGAAAAGCGCTTCTTTATCAACTCATTGACCTAAGCCTGGGCCTATGAGGCTTTCGTTCTTTGTTTTGCTTCTAAGATGGATGATATCAGATTCTGATATTGCTATGTTGGCAGGAAAGCGGCCAAACAGACAATATTACTCTTACTCAACCCCACGGAACAAAAGGGATGGTGTTAACCAAACAAAAGAATCTTATTGTATTTTAAGAGGAAATAGGGGCCTAGTCTCCAAGTATACAATGGTCTCGCTGCTTATCAAGAAGGAGTCAATTGTTTCAGCTCAAGTTCAGTCCTACAGCAGGTGAAAGAGAACCCTATTTTCCAATAAATGGAAAGTACGAAGGCAAGCAATGTCCACTTTCCTGTGCTACCGAACAATAGTGTAAATATACAATAGCTCTTTCAGTGCTGCAGCAGGCAGTAAGCTAATGGGCATATCTCATTCAACGCCGGCATACGAAAAGCAGAGCAACTTGACTATGAGCAAGTCCAACTCACGAGACCACTTCGTGCCTTCCTTCATCTCTCTTTCTCCAGACCACTATGGAGCCAGGCAGAGGAAAAGGATGGACCAGTTGATCTGAGTTCTTTGTTTGTATGCCGCATCCAAAGGACTCTGCATCTCCTGAATCCAGATACTTCCGAATCGGTTTTTAATTCTATGAGCACTCCAAGGCTCTACTCTCTCCCGGCGAGGAACCAGGCTTTGCTGCACTTCCCTTGCTCATTTAGAGGACTCGTTGGTTGCTGATTTGATGGCTCATCCACCCTTAATGGTGGAGGGGCTGGTATTGTCTTGACCTCACAAGCTGGAAAAGAAATCTCGCTCTCCCTCGATTTCAGGTGCTCTAACAAACAATGAAGCTGAGTACGAAGCCCTGACATTTGGACTCCTTACTGCACTTGAGATGTGCATCAAAGTCATTAAGATACGAATACGAGGGCGGATGGAATTCGGGTTGTCAAGCAAGCTACAGGAAAATATGCCCTGATGGAAATAGGGGGCTCGTCCAGTATAGAACGATTGTTCAAAAGCAAGTTCCCTTTACATATTATTTACTGTTGGGGAGTAAGAGATCCAACACAGCTGCATTTCTCCTTCCAGGAATGAAGTTCTTTAAAGCAAGCCCCGGCAAGATCTTACTAAAGAAAGCATGTAACTTGTCAATTCTGGAGCGGAACTTTCAATCAAGGAAGGAACTCTATGCCAGTCAGTGGCAGTCAATCTAGTCTGTGTAGCCAGTAACTGACCTGGATTGGATTGGCTGATCTTTGACCGACAATGCCCGATTCCCATCACGCTTTCAAGCAAGTCTTCTTCCCACGTACTTTCCATCCCTGGAATGGAGTTCTGACATGCTTAGCTAACAGCTTTAGAATGGAATGATTATATAGAAGATCCCTTGTCGTTGATCGGCAGTCAACCTTATAAAGAAAAGCCCGGGCAGAGATCTTCTTTTGGATTAGAAAGTGCCAATCACTCTCAGTCATATATAGGAGAAGAGAATATACAAGTTTGTCATCTTATAGGATAAGATGCCTTTCTAACTACGAAAATAGAGGACAAGGAAGGGAATGATGACTCTAACCGCACAAAGGGAATACCCCAAGGGAGCTCCCTTTCCCCCGTGCTCATGAACGTCTTCCTGCACCAACTCGACAAAAAATACATTCCTTCATTAATCAAAGAAATTTGGGTATGCCCGGTATGCTGATGACATTTTTCTATCAAAAGGGGAAATGACTGATTGGTCTGCTCAGCAAACGTACAAAGTGGACTGCAGTTTGGCTGACCTCCCGTGAAAGAGTTGGATTTGATTATCTTTTATGTATAGGCTCCTCTTTATGCTTCCTCTTTTCTTTTGGTCTCGCTTCTTTTTGAATCTCTTATTATGGTCTAAATCACGAGGATCGTTGGCTATAGCTTCTTGCATGTGTCAAGCATTTGGCTTCGCTTCCCCTCCCACTCACTTCTACTCGCACTGGCACCGACTAGCTGACAGGACATTCATTCTTTCTACAATCTCTATCTAGCAAGAAGAACCTCGGGCTCAGACCGCCCCTTGAGCTATTTGGTCTCGAGCGTCTACTGCAGAAAGGACTTCAAACGAAACTAGAAGAAAGGACGGACTTCTTTCTGACTGAAAGTCTCGATTGATGACTGATGTTTTCCTTGTCCTAAACTTGCTCAACATCTAATATCCTTGGTCAGTTAGTGGACCAAGGTTGTCTTGTTCTCTTTCATTCTTTTGGTTGTTTTGTCTATGACCTAGTGAGAGGGAAGGTGATTGGCAGAGGTAGAACGGTTGGTCGACTGTTCTAATATATATTTTAGCTCATCTTAATCGCATGCGCCTTCAACGGAGGAAATTAACAAGGCCAACGCACAGTGGATGACTTGGCACAAGCGATTGGGGCACCCTAACCCGAAGCGTCTTCTCCAACTGTCTCAAGCTGGAATTTTGCCCACTCCTCTTTCAGGGTCTCCTTTACCGTCAGATTGTAGCACGAGCTGCAAGTTAGCTAAGCATCCAGCACTCCCGAATTCGGAATAAAAGAATTATTCTCCTTGGTTCACTCTGAAATATACCTTAAGTTTAAGTTTGAAGGGCTTGTCTACTTTAGCGTTATAATTCAAAGTCTCATAATTGCTTATTTAAGAAGAACTTTGGTTATCTTTCTTCAAGTGAGAAATCGGATCGAGAAAGCACCGCCCTTCGGTGCTTTTACGAAAGCCGCGTTGGCTAAGAACCATTTCTCACTTGTGATGTGAGGCAAAAATCCCATTTTTTTTTCAGTGAGGATATCGAGATTGACTTAGTGTTCAGTGTACTAGTGAGATGCCCAAGAGAAAAGGAACGAGGAAAAGAATCGACGAAGAAGAGAACAGAAAATCGTGAAAGAAAAAGCGTGCGGGGACCCATATCAAATTTCTTTTTGTTAGAAGGTGCGGGTGCCGGAGCTGCTACAATTGCTTTAGCGGGAGCTGCTGTCGGTATTGGAAACGTATTCAGTTCTTTGATCCATTCCGTGGCGCGAAATCCGTCATTGGCAAAACAATTATTTGGTTATGCCTGGGCTTTGCTCTAACCGAGGCAATTGCCTTGTTCGCATTAATGATGGCCTTTTTGATCTCATTCGTATTCTGATCGATGAAAGAATTGAGGTTTGAGACTCAAACTTGAACTTGAAAGAAATCGCTTATTTTTCAATAACCCGGGAAGGAATGAAGGGAAACAGCTTCCTGGGATTGGCGCCGTGGCTAGAGAGGCCGAAGTTAGGCAGTGAAAGAGCAGGACTCATTTCACACCGCAGGCCCCTTATCATGGTGAGTTGTCATTATGGATTCCTTACCATGATAGGGGGGGGAGAAGAGTGGTGGGCTTCTTCCACCTTCGTTTTTTTTGCACTAGGTCACAACGATTTCAAGTGAAAGAATAAATGATAGGAAAAACAGTGCTCCGAAGGTGATAGCCAGAGGTCAGTCGGGTAGTTCCGCTCATTTATTTCCGTTCGGGATCCATCGTCCTCGGGAGAGAGAGAAAGTAATCGGCAGGAGGCATTACTCCCACACGGAAAACGTGCAACCAACCAACCTTTCCTCTCCTGCGCCGCGGGCTCTTTGTCGTGAGTCCATGTTCTAATGTCCCTCGTTCTGTTCCTTATCTTTTTTGTCTAGCTCATATTCGTTTTTTACGTAGTTCAGTTTCAAGATCAGAAAGAATCTACCCACGCACGCCGGTTGGGTACTCGGTATTCAATGGCTCCAAACCCTTGGACGCGTCTCTCACGATTACGCGACGCTGACAATGGAATTTTCTTGGCAAGGAGCCACGATCCAGCTACAGGGTGATTTTTTGGCTACACCTCGCCTGGAGTATGGAGTGGGAGTCCCTAGACGTGGTTCTTTCTGCTTAGGTTAGTGATGATGTCCCCGATTGAAGGGAGGGCTTGAATCTTTATTTTATATACTTCGGCCGAGCGTCGAGAAATTCGTGCTGAGATGGTAGTAGACCCCTTATTTTGACACCGTACTATCGACCAATAGACCATCCGCCCAATTCGCTGGTATATTCTCCTAGGCGGAAGAAGACGATATTTACTTACAATCAGGAAACTCCCTGCCCTTTGCCTCTTCACCCCATCATAACCACTAGAACAAGAAGACATAGGAGAGAGGGCAGTCGCCAACACATAAAAGCGCAACCTCTGAACAGCTGTCTACCATTTCCCAACCTTTCCTTCTCTTATGAGATTTCTTGTTGGAGCCTCTCCCCAGATAGGTTGCACCGGCTCTCTTTAGTATACTTTCTTCCGGCAAAGGCACTTGGTTTTATGAGACGAGTTGAAGGCACTGGCGCTACCACTATTTGACAAATCGGGATAGAATCCGCTTTTGAGAATGGAGAAGGTAACTTCCTTCTTTCGCTTGTTCATCTCTCCGTCCAACCAATAAGGAAAGGAATAAGCCGTTTAACAACTATAACTATTAGACTTTAGGGGAAAGAGTCCAAATTCGTAGGAATATAATCAAGCTATCGGCACAACTATATCTCTCTTGAATCACTATCAAATAGAAAGTCCAATTGTTCAGTTGGTTTAGAAAATGGATTCGTTTCAACTTCCTGATTCTCTCGTTCAACCTTCCTCGTACATACAAAAAAAAGAAGAATTGGGTTGCAAAGAAGAATTGGGTTGCGGCATTACTCTCATTTTTGCTCAAACCCGGGAATTGGAGATCAAAAGCCCTTTTAAGATCTGCTTTTTTGACTATTTGCTTAAATAAGCATTTCTTGGAATCGGTGTTTAACCTCTCTTTTTTGGTGTCTAAAAGCCCGTCATTTGAGCATGATTTACCGCATCTATCAAATGAGTAAGTGAACTATATGCTTAACACACGCAAGTCGAAGACAGTTCCTTTTCTCAAATATGAAAGATCGGATTTGAAATCAACGGGGACTAATCAAAGTCTTTCTTTTCTTTCCTCGTAGCCGCTAAACAAATAGGGTAATAGCCGCGTAAAAGCAGTTTCACTACCGGAGACTAATCGGGTAGCGAATCCGTGATCGAGAAAGAAACCAAGGATCAAAGCTAATAGCGTAGGGAAACTAATCGGTCACAGGCTGGACTCAAATATAGAAAGTGTGCCATGAGTGATTGGGTCCATGTCTCACGATCTAACTCATTCAATCTGCCTCGCAGCTCGTAGAGGACCGTAGTGATCGCGCAATCACACTGTCTAGCTCTTGAAAGGACTCTCATGAGACTAGTTCAAAGGAAGTATGCTAGGAAGTTTTGACCCTGACCATCTTTTTAATACCGATCGGTTACTCGTGAGAAACTATGCTTCATTTCATCAGTAGAAACTAGAAGTTGGCATTCGCATTCCACAAACCAATAGGTCAATTTACGAGCAATGCTTCATTCCAGCAATTCACTACGAGCTCCATGGTTTATTCCGGTATACACTTTCATTTCAGTACCAACTGAAGGGGAGAATTCCTAATCACCCACTCAGGTCTACGAGCTATGACTCATCCCATCATTTTATGAGAAAGTAGTACATCCTAGTAAGCGCCTGTAGAGCATTGCCTAGTGTAATTACGAGTCGGTAGAGCATTGCTTCATTCCGGTAGTACAAGCCAGTTCTAGGTCATCTATACCCCGGGGATGAATCGTTGATAAAACATTCTCGACGGGACGGCGCACTTACTTAAGCGCCGAGAGTTCACAACTCGGAGGTTTCTTTTCCTCATCGCTCGAAACATTTTTTGTCTTCATCGACAACCATCACTAACTAGCACCGACTTATGTCTTCATTCATCTTGTCCTCTTCCTATGCCCCGCGACTTTCGCCGTTTGAGCTATGATGTGTTGACCTTCAGATTATGAGGAGCTCTCTTCTATTAGAACAATGCTCTGGTGATTGAAACTTTGGTAGATGAACAACGAGACAATCAGAGGCTTCCAAGCCGAGTCTTCAAGCGGAATAGGGGTATACGAAGCGGAAATGCAGGCTCAACTAACAGAAGAGAAAATCATGAATGTACTCCGGGGATCCCTTTCTTCACTTCAAAAGAAGGGTTCCTCTCAAAGAGTTCTACCTAATAAGATGCGCTGCGCATAAGCCACCTATCCATCATAAAGGAATTGCTTTGTTGGGTAACCTCACGGGGTCGAGGTAAGCCGCCATTAGGCGCAAGGCTTTCCTTTGATATTGACTCGCTGAGCTTGCTGCGAGCCGGGATTGAACACCGAAGGGGGCCGTTGGGCGCAAATATGTGCTCTGTTAATTTACCAAAATCCGAGTTTATGATAGTGAAAGAGTTCCACTGACCGATTGCCCAAAAGAAAGGGTAGGTAGTTCAAGCTAGAGTTCTTCCAAAACAAAAGAAGAGGACGGTGACGCAGTAGGTGTAAGTAATAGCGGTGGATGGAACTTAACGTGACGATGCAATGCCCCTCTTTCTGACCAGGGAGGTTACCTCCACAAAGCCTTACACGACATCCCCATTTTTTCTTATGAAAAAGGCTTAAACCCAGTTAATCCGATCTGTGATGAAAAACTTCGAAATGTGCTATGCGCTCTACAGAAAAGGTCTGACTGGAAAGATAGGGGGGAATACCCGGCGGTAGGAATAGATTGCGACAAATTCAAGCATCTCATTCTTCCGTATTGATAAAACCAGCAAGCCCTTCTTATAGGAAAGGGAGAAGCGTTTGGCTGATCGACACTAAATTATTCTATATTCAAGTATAGACCGAGATCCATATTGATGAGGTTCCCCAATCCGCACATATCGCTAGGACCTTTAGGTGTCAAGATCAAGTTATGCTCCTAGCTATTCGAAAGAAGCCTGTTCGCACACGTGTATGGGTCGAATACCCCCCGGATCGATCAATTCACGACTTCCAGATTAAACAGCCTTCCTTTTGGAAAGAAATGAAACTATTGAAATTCCAGCTATTTTCTTTGTTCTTCTTTTGCTATTACACAGAGGGAAGAATGGAACTTGCTTGCCTTCTTTCTGACCTTAAGAAAGACACCTTCCTGCGCCGGATTGAGATACTATTCCTTTACTGCTTGCGCTTATAACAGGTGAGATAAAGCTCGTTAACTTGTTTTCCTTGTTTTCTTTCTCTTTCCTGAGAAAGAAAAGGATGGATTTGACTTATTTAACTGACTTGACAAGGAACTGGCTTTATCACTTCGATTGGAGGAGAAGACCTTAGCTCGCTCTAGAACCTGCTTTTGATTGACCTAGAACCAAAAGCTATCCTAAGCTTTATGTCTATCTCGCCGTTTGCTGGCCCCTTAGGACTTTTTGTAAAGAGATCCCATAAAAGGGGTGGGATCTCTATTTTAAATGCCCAAATAGGAGCGTACCCCTTCACCGTACGGGGTGAACCTGAAACGAAAACCGTCGCTAGGTGCTCTTATTTCCACATAGGATAGGCAAGTGTGGTAATAACCCAGTAGGCCTTTGGTGCGGTAACTTATTGGCATACTAAACGATCGGCCACTACGCCAGGTTCGGAGGACTCCTCCACGAATGGCCTATCGTATCACTGCTGCTAGTCAGTCTGGTCCATTCTACTATCGCCTCTGTCTTCTTGGGGGTATACGGCAATTCCTGTTTTAGATACAGGACGTCCCATGAACGGGACTCCCTCGAGTCGAATTCGCATTTGCTAAACTAACACAGAATCCTTCCTGTCTCCAGGTTTCTAAGACCCCACTCAAGAAATTTCGCTCGTCGCCAAATCAAGAGACTAGATCGTCATCTATAAACATCACCAGGCGTGTAGCCAAAAGGGCTTGGACACCTCATCCATAAGGTCCACGAAACACTGGGCGTTGGTCTGATCATATGACACCACTATGAACTCAAAATAACCTTACTTATTTCGGAAGGTCGACTTTTGCACATCACTCTACTTGAACCTCGACTGATAGTGACCCGAACAGAAGTCGCTCCTGGAAATATAGGGCTCCTTACGACTGATTGAATAAGTCATCTATTCTAAATAGCAGTTACATGTCCTTAATAGTGGCTTCATTCAATCATCGGTACATATACCGGTCCCAAACATTCATTCTTATGCTCAAGATTCTTTCCCAGTTAGTATCAGATGATCGGTCTCTAGTACTCGTTTAATGCACTTGCTATACCTTTCAATAGGGGGTCTTAGAAGTGGGTCCCGCTCTCGGAACCAAAACGATAGCAAACTCTACTACTCACTCAAGAGGCATCGGTAATTCCTCCGGGAACATATCAGGGAATCCTGAATGATATAAGCATCTTCCAGTGCTCGAGTTTCCACCGTAAGATCGCGCACTGAAGTTAGAAATCGAAGTCATCCTTTCCTCAACAACTGAGTAGCCCTGAGTGTCCATAAGGCACGAGGCAATTACAATCTAGCGCCTTGGAGATTAAACTTAGACTGTCTAGAACTACGGAAGTTCACTCTCCCTTCTTATGGCATTCCACTAGTGCATTGAGAGCTAAACGTCTCTAGGGCAATGCCAAAGTCTGTTGTTTCTACATTATTGAAATTGGCTAGGCGTTGCTTGCCCCTGGGTCTAATTGGGCCTAACGCACAAATCTCGCTAACTAAGACTTCATCCCCCAGGTGTCAACACGTGGTTCCTACTCAAAGGCTCCATTTGTAATCTATCCCGTTCAACACAGGCGACGGGCATAAAGAAAAGGGGTGTTCGCCCCCGAGTCAGATATCGAAAATCATTTTTCATTTTTTCTCCCATGCCTTTCTTCTAACTCGAAATCTCGTAAGAGAACAAAGTGAGGTTTTTGCCTTTGAATCGATCTAAACTTATGACCAAGTCCTTTAGACAAGATGCCCCGATCGACAGAGATATGCTTTACACATGCAAATAGAAGAAGGCTTGGGCAAATCAACAAGATCTCTGTAACGAAACTTTCCAGAGGACTGTCTCTTCCTTGGAAACCCAGTTTTCAACCCTAAATACATACTTATCGTGGCTAAAGTCCGAAAACTCATTCAACCCAAGCCAGTAACTACTGACCTTTTTATTCGTTTCATCAATGTGCTTTAAGTTATCTAAGAAAACCTAAAATCTCTGCTGCTTCTCCTCCATGCTCTTATAAGTTTTGCCATGTTTTGACATCCATGATTCAAACAGATCAATGAGCTTATTGTCTTTAGTAAAGTCCTCAGGTGAATAACCCAGGATTGAAAAATCATGAGACACTGCAGATAAATTTAGGAGAGAAAGAAGTCACCCGAGAGTGGCGATTTTTGAAAGAAACTCGAGCACAGCCAGAGGAGAGAACCCT
The DNA here is from genome assembly GCA_037833815.1 of Zingiber zerumbet. Lineage (NCBI taxonomy): Eukaryota > Viridiplantae > Streptophyta > Magnoliopsida > Zingiberales > Zingiberaceae > Zingiber > Zingiber zerumbet. The sequence continues at coordinate 1,872,893 of JBBMJZ010000082.1, read as the reverse complement.
ATGAAGAAAGAGAGGGCCCGGCAAAGTCAGCATCTTACCTGGAAATATCCTTCTTAAAAGAACCCAACTCGGCTAAGTCCTTAGCAAAGGCCGACGTCTCATCAGGCAACCTCCTCTTGTTTGATTCCGTGCACGAGTCAGTACCCGAAAATCGTAGAGAAGACAGAGCGGGGAAAGCTGCCACCAAGAGGCTGACCTGCCGCAAACGCCACCGCCGATTCCTTCGTTTTCACGAAAGGAACCGTAAAGATATTTGCAGTCAACGCTGAATTAACAGCAGCTGATGCCCAGGCCCGACCGAAAAGAGATTGTGTTATTAAGTACAATAAACATACCGGCCACCTGTCGCAGATGTTAAATCATACGAATAAAACACCCTCTCGGACTTCAGGAATGAGAGAGGCCTCTCTTGATTAAAAGTTCCGTCCATAGGGAGAGTCTTTAGGAGTCGCATTAACCAACTATGAAATAATATAGTAATCGTTGATTAATTTAGTTCCCTATGGCGAATATCCTCCTCTTGCCTGTTCCCTCACTGCACACTTTATATATCTATATGGATATATAACAGTGACAGAACAGTTGGTGTGCTTTCTTTCTTGTCAGCCGTTGGGTACCCCTCCTCTTCTCTTGTCCTTTGATGAAGAGGAACGGATCTGATGACAATGCGGATAGGAACGGAAAGACTGAAATTACACCTTCCATCTTTTTAAGCAATTTCTATCAATTTCTTTTCGACTTCCTTGATCGAAGATGTAAAAGAGGTTTTCCAGGTTCGACTACTGTCAGGCTATATTTCACGGTGTACAGAATGAGGGGGACTATTGATCGAGAAAGATGTTGGAATGCACGGGACAGGAGAAACTCCTCTGAATGGCAAGCTTGAGTTTGAACCTGGTCTATCTCATTGGTTAGTCAGTCCCACAGACAGAAAGAAACTGAGATAAAAGTGGATTCGGGCGAGCAATTCCGAAAGAGCTCTTCCTATGACTACGAGCAGTAGCAGTAGCTGTGGCCAAGACACGAGCAAGAGAATAGCCATTCTTTCGCACCTTCTGAACTGGACACCTTTATGACATCAAGGTCAAGGCCACTCCAACTACCGGAAACTGCCGTTACATTAGCTCGAACATTCGAGTTAGAGATGAAAAAGCGCTTCAGCTGAGTATCGCCCTCCCTTAAAGAAATGAGTCAGTGACCCAGTCCCCTATTAGATGGGAAGAGTTCCGTTGTGTCCAGTCATCGTCTATTCAACTCAAAGAACTTGACTATCACTTCTAGTTTGATTAGCATAAAGTGCCAGCTAGGCCAGCCATTAGTTCCACAGCTTTCCCAAGAAGGATAGGAGATGGATCAGACTCTTCAGCGGCAAAGAATGCGATCAAAGGACAAAGCACCCTATGAATACTACTAGCCGTAGCTGTGGTTGTGGCCAAGAAGCAGGCAGGGAAAGAGCTGTTCTTCTTTAAAGGAATTTTGTCTGGGAGAGAACCTCTATTCCATGAATCAATAAAGCAAACTCAAAGTCTGGCTGTGCGAGAGGCCAATATGACTATCTATATCAGTTCTTCGCCTTGGAACATCACTTTGATATAAATTGACCATATATATTTTGAACAACTGCTCAGGCAGGAACCAAAAAACCCTGCAGTTGAGTGCCGAGAAGAGGCTATCAGGGCTAAGGTCTTCTTTCGACGCATTCTGAACCTGAAGTTTATAATTTTGCCCGGTATGACATCCAGTAGAAGCTCGGGGACGGATTGAACAGCAGCTGTTAGGGAAGCTCAGGATCTCTATCATTGGTTCATCAGAAGCCATCAAGCACGAAAGCAGCAAGGAGTGTGCTAGTGAGTCCCAAGCGAAGGAAAGAAGGACAGACGAGGCATTGAGAGTCCTCAAGGACAAGACACGACTCAGACCCCGGCAATTTGATCTTCATTGGCCTTGCTGTCCGCAGATCGGTTACTCTCCTTTGAAGGTGAAGCCCGAAGGCAAGAAATTACAACCAAGTATCCGGGATCGGACATCGAAAGGGAAGGCGAGGTTTGAAAGTCTATTAGGGAAGCGGGCCCCTACTGGTAGTGATACCCCGATCTCATGGATGAAGGCTAACGTTTTCTATTGGAATAGAGGGATGTGCAGATCCATTCCACTTTTCTGTTCACTTTGCCATCTAGAGATAGTTTGCCGTGAGTTAGGATACGGAGTTGGAAGAGAATGCCAGTATATCAGTTCATCTTCATCAAAGGCCAAGGGCCAAGAGAAGCTCAATCGAAAAGAAAAAGACTTATGCTATTGTTAGTCGGTCGAGATCATAGAATTAAGGGATTTGTCCCCGCACTCGAAGGAAAAGCGGATTCACCTATCTTTTATACGATATTGATTGAACAGAAAAGGCGAACTTGAAAGAGCTGTCTTTTGACCAGACTTGATTGTGCGAAAGCGGTTCCCCTGATTCTTGACTAGCCAGCCGCATTCGTTAGCGAAAACAAGGACTATACTACTCTAGAGAAAGGCACGGGGATGGTGAACTGATTGTTGCCAGCCTTCATTATTATATTATTATATAAACCTTTCTTTGGATACGTAATCGACTTTCATCTATTATAGGATACGTAATCGACTTTCATTGCCCAACTAAAAGCTCTCTTTCTTATGACACAAGCAATCACGAAGGCAGGAGTTCAAGGGAGACCGAAGAGCAGCTCCAGACAACCGATCCGGGCACTGAGTAAGGAATGCTTCCGGGCACTGACAAAGGAATGCTTTTGCCTCCCATCCGGTCGGAACTCAAGGAGAGCCTACGATCAAACAGCAGAAGCCACAAAAAGCTGCTTCTTGAGTTGAGAATGGAAAGAGTTTCTTAGTTGTTGCCATTCCCTCTCTTGAAACAGGTGCAGAGCCTTATTGAGAACTTCAACCCCGAACTGCCAGTAGCTCCCTTATTTGAGTTTGAACGTCCGATTTTTCTAATCTCTTCTGCTTTGAAAGTCTAATCTGTGTAGGTTTAGGCTTAAGTAGCTCCACCAACGGGTACGGGAAGGTTTGAACGAGTTCGAGTTCTCAAAATAAGTAGCCCGACCTCTGCCCTTGCTTTTCTAGTTGAATCTCTTCCTTAAGCAGCAGGCTCAGCTCCTGAAGTGAATGTTCGCTGTCCTGGGCCTGAATCAAATGCCCGATCCGGTAGTGCCATACATATTCTAATTCCCGGCAGCAGTTTCGTAGGTGAAAGATGGTCTTTCTTTAGCAGGGCGCTCAAGGGAGCAACTCGTAGAGGAAAAAATATACACCTCGCCAATATTTGACTCAGATGTCGCCTTTCGGGTTGTAGGGCACAAGGGGATCTTGAATCAATTCCCTCTTTGCCAGTAGCTAGTTTAGATATGGCAAGCGGTTCGAGTCAAGTGCCAGTTAAAGAACCTGTTGGCAAGAGTCACAAACAGGGAGAGCCCAAGCAAGCACAGAAGCAAGTGACGAGTAGCGAGCGAACTCCAGGAGCGACTACTCATACTGAAGACCCGTGAGCGACTGAGCGTGGACGATCAGATAAGGAGAGAGAGAACCAAACTTTCAAGAACTCAAGCACGAGGAAAGGTTCTTGACTTTGACTTTGACCCGTGACGGAATTCGCTACGGTGCCCTCTAGCCCTAGTCAAATGAGAGCCAAGGCCCGATCGACAGAAGAATGAGTCCGAAGCTCTACCAACTGAGCTATCCCAACTCTACTATGTCCCATGCATCATCCTGGTCTCGACTTCGCATTCTTAATTTAATAGTCTGTCTTTCCAAGCGTTTGCTTTTCTTTCTTTTGACAATTGTTCTTTATTTGATTTGAGTACAGAAGTTGGCGGAGTCCGGTCCGATTCAAGTTAAAGTCCCGTCTTCTTTGTGAAAGTGACGAAGTTGCCTACTGGCCCGGCCTACCAGTCATTTGGTGGTGGAGCCTGTCTTTCCTCTATCCTCAAGCACTGCTTTCTAATCTCAAATACATGTCCCCGTCCTCTCCTATACGTTAGGGGTCGGTCTCGCAGAGCTCATTCGTCTCGTCCACTCTTGAAGAGCCTGATGAGTTGAGCCAAAGATAATAGCCCCGCTTCTGACCCCTTCTCTGTCCTTCGACAAAGCTCTTACATAAGAAAGAGGTCTTATGAGATAGAGAGTCCCGGTCACCAATTTCTAGCAGCAACAAGAGGTGCTGACGAGGGAAGCTCGAGCTAGGTGGGGAGTGGGCAAATCACTCATCTACGTCTCTTGGTGTGGAATGAGCCGACAAATGGAGCGAAGCAGCGAGTGGAATGAACGAATCCAACATGTGCGAAGTCGAAGGCAAGTGATCGAATCTTACTACTTGTTGGTTCTGGAAGTGCTCTAAGGTTTCTTTAGCGGTATGTTAGAGGTCTGACGCCAGGGCCCTTACTAAGGTAGTATTGGGAGCCGTTTCGGTATCTCTTTTCGTCGCAATCTTTGCTTTGTTTGTCCGTAAGGTTGATTAAAGGCTCAAAGCGGTCATCAGACCTGTCTCTCTTCTTGTCGATGTAGTTCTTTATGCAACCTTGAATGCTTGCTTGAACCGCGAGACCTAATGCCTCCAACGAGTTCCTGCTTCGGGGATCCAACCCGACCAGCGAGTGTGTGATCTTAGTCCCGATCCACTATATTGGGCTTAGCTTCGTTCGGGCATGGAAAGATCTTTCTACGTTTTGAATTCGACTTCGCACATTAATTTATATAGGACTGAGCTCTTTACCGAGAGAGGTGCACGCATATTTCTATATATAGGACTGAGCTCTTTACCGAGAGAGATAGAGGTGCTCAGTCAAGGGTTTTCTTTCTGTGCTTTGATTAGATGGAAAAGTCAATAACATTTAAGTCCTGCTCGACGAAAAGAAGAACCATTTGGCTCAGCTCTGAAGTTTAGATGACAGGCCTTTCTCACTCAGTAGGATAAAGAGCTGCTCGGATATCTTGATCTGAATGGAAAGGAATCGGTCTCGGGACCTTCTCCAGACCTCAGCGATAGGGATGCTCTTGCTCAAGCAAAAACACTCTATCTTAAATAAAGATAGGGCCGACCACATATAAGGAAGAAGACCATATGGGGATAAGGTTCGGAACGAGCCAGCTTTAGGGATGAGCGAGCAGCGAGGCTCCACTACGTGATCGGCTGATTCAGTAGGTTCGTGCGGCAGAGGCTGCAAAGAATTCGAAGAGTCCCCGGGGAGTTAAGAGAAAGAAAGAATCTAAGGTCGGAGCAGCCGGAATAGACCTGGAGAGTGTGGGATGCCTAGTAGCCCGAGTAGCCGGATGAGCTTACCCACATTCATAAGCGGATTCTGAGCCATTGGTGCTCTCCGAATAGGCCTCATCGACACCGGACCGGACCCGACCCATTAATATACTAAAATATAAATGGTCTCTTCGGAGATTCGAAAGCGACTTTGATTCTGTTCTGCAAGCTGGCTCAGCTCCACTCCGTTCCGCCTCGCTGGGTCTACTTCACGGATCCAAAGTAGCGGTCCAAGAAGTTCTCGCTTATTCAAGATCTCATGGGTTCGAAACCGGTCTTCCCTAACAATTATAGAGATAGTAATGAATCTGAGTCGTGAGTACGAGATTCTGAGTCCCAATCAGTGAGTACGAGCAACCATTCTTAGTCCAAGAAGTGAGTACGAGATTCTGAGTCCCAATCAGTGTACTGACTACTTCCTTTCCCTCTCTCCCGACTGATGCTCCACCGACCGACATGCTCTACCCTTCCTCTGAAGGACTCCTTTGCTCCTACCTTTTAGTGGGGAATGAAACCAAAAGTAGGGATGAGCGACTGCCTAGTGAGGGTCCGAGAAAAGAATCCGCTTAGGCCTAGCCTAGTGAGCTCTCTCCGAGATTCCTATCCATTGAGTGCGACGCCGGGTTAGCTTCGACTATCGCTCGCTGGCCTAGCTGCCATGTTCTTGCTACTTTGACTGTGTACCATTGCAAGGCCTTCTTCGATCAACCATTTCATTTCAAAGTCCCAGTGATCCGTTTCGAGGTGGGGGAGCTACGCCAGCTTTTGTGTCAAAGATTGCCATTTTCAGACAGGTCTTGTTCTTCTGTCATTATTTGCCATTTTCAGACACTTTCTCAGAAGCGAGCAACAGCCAAACGGAGCGATAGCGCAGTGCGGCAGAGCCTGCGAGGCAAAGCATGACATGGACGCAATCACAACGGTCAGAGAGGAGCGAGCGACAGTGAACTATGAGTTCTTCCTATCTTCCTATTCAACTATAGTTGCACCTAACCTCTGAAGTTAGTGAATGGTAGCCTACTATGGTAGCATAGCACCTAAGCTCTGAAGTTGGGAGCCTAACCTACTTCTACTTCTACTGGGACCCTAACTACTAACTACTTCGACTTCGACTGAGAAAGCTTTGACTAATGTAATGTGTGCCTGTTCTGTCTATCTCCCTGATCGAATAGACCTAATCTTTGAATAGGCGTTTAGACCTAAGAAATGAGATTAGTTAGGAGGCCTACGTCAACTAAACTATTCGGAGGGACTCCGATCATTCATTCCATTCATTCATTCCTTTCCTGGCACGCTCATTCTTTTGCTGATCTCTGCAGTGCAAGCTCGGTCCTCATCTTCTCTGCAGTGCAAGCTCCGTGGTCAATGGTCTGACTGCCGCGAAAATCCTTCGCTTCATTTGTTGCTCGCGAATGGGCATAGCAATATCAATAAAGTCGGCTCGCGAATGGGCGGTGGTTCGAAGATCAGTTCCGCATCGCGTAGCACCTAGTCCAAGGCAAAGGAATGAATTGAACATGAGGAGAAGTGCGAGATGCTTTATTAAGTTAAGCGAAGTCGAAGTTCTCTCTCGTCTCTCGCTTCCCATTCATTTGATTGAATCTTGTCTTCTTCGGCAAGTTGAGTGAATGTCTTTCAATAGAAGATGTGAAAGGAAAGGAGCGAAGAAGTGCAGACGACGCAAAGTACGAGGGTGGGCGAATTGCCTACTTCAGTCAGGTCATGAGCGAATTCGTTTTCAATAATTGGTTTGAGGCGACCAGCGATCTGCCATTCATTCTGTGCTTCTGCCGGTCCATTCCACTCAATAGGTGCTTCGGATCGGTTCAGAGTTCCTTCTGGAGAGTGAAAGTGGGGCCATTCTTCCTAGTCCCCCAGTCCGATAGCTGCGACTGGTTCTAGTTACCCGGTCCTGAACTACCTGGAGTAGAGGGCTCTGAGGGCACCTGGTCTTCGAGGCCTCCGACTAGCCATCATACCTGTGCTTGGAATGAGTTCATATCAAGTATGAGCCGTCCCGCATGAGTGGTATCTGGGAAAACTCTGAACTAGTCACTCACTAGGACCCGGACTTCTGATCCGGCCGGAATCAGTCTCGCTACTGCTACTGTTCGGAACCAGAGCTTGGACTCATCACTCCGGTCCCATGGCCCCTTGTCCCGCTTGATCTCATATGGAGGCAGCCAGCTTGATCTTACCGAATGCGCTTATTACATCTTTCTTTTAGTGGAAAATCCCATGGCAGGGGAAAGACGTGAAAAAACACTACTTCTCGCCATGTGAACTGTGAATGAGAGGTGCTCGAAAGAATGAAACTCCTCCGCGGAATAAAGTCCCCGCTATAGATGGAAAGTATGGAGCCTACGAGGAGCGAAGCAGCGAGTGGAATTGCCCAAGCGAGCGGGATGAGCAAGTGAATGTCAAAGTTTGCCAAATAATGACATATGAGATGATTCACTTAATGTCAAAGTTTGCCAAACAATGACACATGTTCGATCTTGCCATTCTTTGACACATGCTCTTTCTTGGCAAACAATGACACATGTTCGATCTTGCCAAAGAACAACCGATTCGATCTTGCCATTCTTTGACAAATGACTCTGCTCTTTCGACTCTGCTCAACTCGACTTGAGGACTTTTGATAGAGAAAGAGGACTGAACTTGAACTATTCAGCGAGTGGAATGAACGAGCCGACCATTAGGAGAAGTAGAATTCACTATTCTTTTCATATCAAGAAAGAACTATGCGAAGTCGGAGAAGAGAATTGCAATGAACGAGCCAGCGAGTAAGGAAGAATGAAGAAAGATCGGATGGGCCCGGCATGAGGAGAGAGGAATGGGAGGAAGAACCCCACTCCGCTAAACCCACCTAGGGTCCTAGGCCGGCATGCTAGTCTTGGCTGGACGGGCCCATGCTTCCACTGATCTGCCTATCCGGGACTCGCCCTATTCTGAACTTCTGATCTTCTATTATAGTGAGAGAGAAAGATAGCGCTGGTGCCTCGTCGCCTCATCCCATCTACGTAGCTGCCTAGACCGGATCCCGCACTTTTCACCGATCCGGGAAGAGAGACCAGCTCATACTCTCAAAGAGAGGCCCTCGATCGGGACTTTCGTCATCACTTCTTCAAGTGCTCGGCACGGGTACTTTAGTAGAACAAAGCTGCCTATGATGGACATAGCTGGCTTCTTCTTTGCCTTCCGCCTCAAAGCATGCCTGCTCGGTCTTATTTAAACTCGGCGTGAAGTTGGTTGAGGAACGAAGGCGGGGAATAAAAGCAAAGAGCAGTTCGGGGCGGGGAGTCCGATCGATGCCGGGAAGAGCGGCCCGATCATAATGATCAGAGTCTCGAATCCAGTGAACGATCGACAGAGCGAATCAAAGAATCCTCTTCTGCCGCGTTGCGCGTAGCTCCACTTGTCGGTTCAAGTCTAGGGCTGACTCGTCATGCGCGGGCTTGCAATAGTGACTCGTTCTCAGGTGCGCCAACGGAGATCTCCCGAACGAAGAGGAAGCATTCAAAGTGGAAGTAGCTATCGCTTCAGTAGGTGTCTCACTCAGAGTAAGCATGAAAAATGTTCTCTTCCTCATTCCCGATAAACTCGTATACTTTGGACCGGACCGGGCCATGCTTGTCAAATAGAGCTTCCTTGCTGACCGCAGGCAGGCATTCCTCATCCATTGGAAGTCCTCTAGCGTTAGTGGCAGCATGAGAGGTGGGACTGCAATGGGAAGACTGGAGCGAACAACGAAGAGCCGCTCCTCAGATCGAATTCTTTCTTCGCAGTAGGCAGGCCAGATTCCAAGCCAAGTTATGCTGCCTAGTCAATGGCACGGGTACTAGTGACTAAGGCCAGTGGTGGGACCGGAGTGCTGCTTCCTAGTCATTGGCACGGGTCCTATGCCATCCCGAGACCGGAAGAACATGTTGAGGAAGGGCCAATTGAAGCGAAGCTACATGCGGCAGAAAAGCTCGGAGTTGAGTGAAGCACCTCCAAGAACAAACATGACTCGTAGTTCAGGAAGGGAGGAAGGGAAGAGTAGGTCTAAGCGAAGAAGTGCACGCCTGCTTTCTCATTCCAGTAGTGCCGGAGCGCAGAACCATTTATTCTTTGAGCCGCCTCCCTTGCAGATAGAGGAGCCCGGATCCCCGAGTGAGGAACCCGCATCATTATTAGAGTAGAGCGAGACTCGATCGGAACCACTCATGAATTCAATTCGAGCGTCAGCTACATACTAACATCCAAGCGAAGTCGATGACTGAAGAAGAGAAAGAAAGACAGATGCAGCGATGCCCTGCACGAAAGCATGAACTTCGGGGAACAGTACAGAGATAGAAATAGAAAGAAAATAGAATAAATGGCTCATCTCACTCGCTCCTTGAGATCTTATATAGTGGGTTCCGACAACATCGTACCGAGCAGCAGATCTATCTTGAGCAGATCCACTTCTGAACGTCGTTGCACTCGTCCCTTCTGCTAAATAACAAGTAGTTGGGCTTGGGCACCACTGATTGTAATCTTCGGGAGAGTGTGAATAGCCAGGAGCCTTTTACGCAATTACTGTAATCCGCTGTGGGTGTGCAGAAAAATATAGGATTAATCTATCGCGCCGAACTCCAGCCCCACATCAGTCTTTCCCTCAGCTCTTAGTCTCTCACCGAACTGGACTGGACTTGGACTCTTGTTCGGAAGATAGCTCAGATAGTTCATGGCGCCTTCTGTCCTTTATGCGCATGACTTGAACTTGAACTTCGAAGACAAAACAAAATCTCCAAAAGGGCGGGAATTCGCTTCAAAGAAAGAGGGAAGGGCTTTATTCCCTAAAGTATATAAAGTCTCTTGAAACTGAAATTCCATCAAAGGCAGAAGCAATTGAAAGGAAAGCTACTCCTGCAACTCAACTCAAACCTCAAGGAAGGCAGGAGGTTTCGGAGTAATGGAAGACAGAAGGATTGGAACTTGATTAGATGGGATTGCGTAAATCAATGAAGTCAAGAAGTCACAGTCCGGGTCCAGGTGGAAAACTCATACCAGTATCTTTCAAAGTATGTCTTTCTTTGGAGCTACAGACAGGGACTAATTAGTTCTTTGAATTCACTGCTGCTGAAGTCGAAAGCGAGATGACTCGTAGTTCAGTTCAGGACGGGAAAAAGAATGACTGGTAGGTCTCCGGACAATCAGGCTAGTGAGGACCTTGATACCGAACAAGTTGAACTACGAACGTCTGAGCCCATCTGAGCCGAGGGAGCTGGATTATTGCTTTGATTTCGCTTGACTCTGCCATAGCTCAACTTTGTTTGTTTGCCCTTTCTCTCCCTGGTCTGGAAGAAGGGTAGTGAGCATCGCGCTGCAAAATACTGCTGATGGGTTTTTTAGGAAAGAAAGTAGGAAAGGATACATCAGGAAAGTGAGGATACATCTCGTACCGCAGTTAAGGCTCTATCTCCTAGCACGGGAAACCGGTCCTCTATAGCATTTGCCAATTGAATTTCTGAGGGAACATTTGATTAAGATTCAGTTTCATTCCTGTCAGTGAACATTCTCTTAAGATTCAGTAAGATTCAGTTTCATTCCTGTCAGTGAGCTGAGCATTTTCTTAAGTTTTTTGAGTTCGGACGTCTCATCTTTCCGACTTTACTACGATGGAAAGACGGGATAATCCTAGGATACCCTGACCTCGTCAACGAGACAGGAAAAGGCAAGAGGCCCGTTTTCCGGGGCATAAGCTTGCAGCAATGACACAGCACATTTAAGTAAAGCGCAGTGAACAAGAAACCAGATTTCCGGACAAGCCTGATCACCTCCTTAGCAAACAAGTGCGCTCCGACACAGAGCTCTTTGTTGAGACCATCGATCACTACCAAGATGACTCGATTAAGAACCTACTTAAGTAGTGGAAGACCTTCCAAGATCTTCTGCCACTTAATGGCCTTAAGTCGGAACAACTTGTCAAACAGGGTAAGGTTCATTTCAAGAATTTATGTAACCTTCCAGGTCCTGGTTGGGAGCTGTCTCCACAGGACACGACCAAGTGAGCTAACAAGGGGTTTAGAGCTCCTCTTTTCAAGGAGACTCATCCACACCTGCGCCCACTGACCGCCGCGCGTGGCTTCCGGGTCACCTAACGCTACACCTCACTTGCTCCGTCCAAGAAGCCGTCTAACCTAAGGTAACTATTCGGAGAATAGGTTGTAACACCGGATATTCCGTATTAGTTGATGCAACTCTGACTAAGGTGGATCTGGATATGATATTGACCATAAAGCAAAGCGGATACTGACTTCGAAAGTGCTCTTAATCACTTCTTTCTTGGCCTTCTCTTGCTATTGGATTGAAGAGAAGGTAGAGGAAGACAAACCTTATGTCAAAGCTTCATGCTTACTTTTTGACCCTACTTCCAACATGCCTGATCTTAATGCTTGCTTGGAGAGCGCAAATCCTGAGATGCTTCGGATGCTTCCTCGGCCGCGCAGTACGTACTTCTGTTTGGAGAGTCTGTTCCTTACTTAGCTAGGACTTTGAGTGACTAGAGTAGCCCCTCTGTATCCGAAGGCGCCTTTTTGTTTATGCACCTGAAACGGCTTCCGATTTGACTTATAGTAAAGTGGATCGACTCCGTTCAGTAGAATTACGAAGAAAGAAGGCTAGGCTTCTGGAACCAGAGCTAATTCGATCTTCCCCTTTCGACAATGTGTTTGAATAGCAAGCAAAAGTACCACGACCGAACAATTCAATTCGGTTAACAAACTACTTCTAGAATGAACTACATCCATCAACCGGCATACCTTTCTTCTCGTAACTACGATCTGTCTTCGGTATTGATATGATCTCTCTATCAAGAGAAGATCGGGAATTGCCTCTAGGCTTTTCTTTTAGCTCTCACTCATCCCGGGCGATTCTTATTATTTTCTTCTTGGCCACTAAGGAGTCGTTGTGGCTTTTGACCAAGAGAACGAGCTAGACAGAAAAGGTACCACCGAAAGAAGGCACCCCTGGTAAACCGAAGCAGAGAAAGAGGAAGAAGCAAAGCTAGGAAGTCTTATACCGCTCCTGACCCCCCGTCACGTATGGGGGGTCCAGAGCTCCCCTTTCTCGGTAGGGAACAATCCGGCCGCTTCGGATGAAGTCTTCATAGGGACTGTCAACGAAAGCCCCAAACCATTCATTAAGCAGGTTGACACAGTAAAAGAACTCTCTTGTAGCCGCGCGGATGTATTTGCATGTCTTTCCGGGAGTCTCGCAATCCCAGCAGTTGTATCCTTGGAAGTGACTTCTTGCAGTTCTACATTCTTCCTTTCGTATGTCTTCCTAGACTTTTGAGATGAGCTCGTCAAGGAAAGCTATATTCTCAGGCCAAATTCCGATCCGCTCCTCTTTCAGGTGGTCTTTAGCTAGGAGCTTGAGTTCGATTCGGTAGAGAATCTCTGCACGATTCCGTTGCCTAAAGTAGAAGTCCAGATTGGATATGAACTCTTGAGTGGCCCGTGTATGATAGTTTGTAGCATCTTGTGCCCATTGGGGAAGAGGCAGGTCAAGGTCAAAATAACGAATTTTGACTTCTATCTCTGAGGGGTCATCATCTGATGGTGGTAATTCTCTTTCTTGATCAACGGCTTCAGGTTCCTGCATGACCGACCGGGGCGTAAGCTTCCACTTCCTCGGCATTCGCCTCTTTCGGGATGTTCGTTGACCTCGCTTTCCTTCTTTCAGGCAGTCCATTTTTTTTTCTTGTTTCGAAATACTAGTTGGTAGAGTTCCTTCTTTCTCTTTCGGGTTTGCTATAAAATGAAATGAAAATCAAATTACCTCGATCTGCTGATGGGCGGGAAGCTTTCAATCGACTACATCTGTGGAATATTATATGTAAACGCCCGGGCACTAATATTGTTTATCCGTTCTAGAGATAGAATTCGGGAGTCAGTTGAGTTAGAAGTCTTCATCCTGCCCTCCGTTGACGTGCAAATCGCTGGTTAAAGATCCATTTTCGAGATCTAAGCTAAGACTTTAATAGTGCCAGCTAGGGAAACCCTATCAAGAATGGAACAGCTTGGGAGAAGGAGAACCCTTTCTTTGAAGCAATGAATCTTAAAAAAAAAAATTTGTGTTAAGCATATATCTATTGACCCAACACGGAATATCGACTCTCAAGGAAGTCCCCTCGAAAGGTCTCTTTGTCTATCTAGGGTTGCATGCAGCTGGGAAAGTCTCTGATGCACTTTCCTTCTTTAATTCTCGTACCTTGGAACTAGAGCTTCAGGAACTGTGGATGTAGGAGAATGCGAACCAATACCAATAAATAGGGTGTCACTACGTGCGAACATTTTTATATTAAAGAATTTCCCGCATCATCGTTCATACCGGATAGTCTCAAGGCAAGAATTGGTGGAAAAAGAACTATTGAGATAGAGTTGCCTACTCGGGTAGATATTAAAGCTCTGCGTACGAAATGCTCTTCCTTTGAAAGGAATTGAATGCCGGCTAAGGCTAACTGAAATCAAATAACTGATCATGTCATGGAAGGGAAAAATTATACAACTAAATGAGTTGGTACCGGCCTCTTCCTTTATGTATATGGTCTCACGATCACGATGTGCAATAATCTTTTTACAATTAATCACATGTTCCTAGAGGTGGACCAGGATCGATGAATGATCCCCTTTTGGGCTCACTCTTGGCACCTTTCTCAAGGAAACTTCCTAAAGAAAGAAGAGAAAAAAGCTTTCAGGAAGCAACTTTCCCTGGTCACTTTTTTCCATTCTCAAGCAAGAAAAGCGAAGCGGCCTGACATGTCCATTAAATCATGTTTTTAGGCTCATCCGTGGAGCTGGGTTCAGGCAAGATCGAATTTCAGTATTCATAGGTATTAAAATCTATCCGAACGAGGACCTTCTCTTCCCTTATTACCCGACCCTGTCCACCCTTGCAGGTTTAGATTCCAAAGAAATAGGAACATATGCCCAAAAGCTCTCACCAGGTGGGTTTCCGTCCCAAATGAGGTTTCTTTAGAAGAAGCACTCGTAGAACTACTTTCCAGAAATAGAATTTCATGGTTTTGGTACCAGTTGCAACTATAATGAAAGCTGGGCTTTCTGACCCACATGTGAAAAAGAAGATCTCATGACCGTTCTTTACAGAACCCATCAAGATGGGATTCGCATCTTTCTTCAAGTCAAGTAAGGGCACTCAATGAGTTCAACTCTTGCATATCGACGCTTTCCCTTATCCGTGATTAAGTTGAAAATGTTCATAGTCTAACTACTGATCCATTGTGTGTCACGCCATATGCCTTATCCGCTGGGTTCTCCGCTGGACTGTAAGCGAAAGACATTAGATGCTCGGCATTGACAATATTTCATGATATGATCTCGTATCTATCTGAACGATGAACTTCTCTATTCCTAGCCCCCCCTCTTTGGAAAAGAAAAAAACAACCTCTCTTCCTTTCAGGGTTCTATCGAAAGCAAGAAAAGGAAATAGCGTGCCCTTACTCTAATTTTAAATAAAGCTCTTTCGCGTTCTTGGTCGTTACTCTACTTGACAGTATAGGACTTCGTTCCTGTAACAAGTATCTCAAAATTTGTTTTCGGCCTATGGAGCAAATCCCTTGCTTGAGTCAGTGCGCGAATCCAGAAAGTCAAGCAATCCTTTACTTTACCTGTATCATTGGTAGTCAATCCATCAAAAAATTCCTTTATTTAAATCTATCTCCCCGCTGCTTTGTTCCCGGCTTTGAATTCGCGAGAAATCTGAGCCTCGGTATGCGGTTGACAACTTCAAGCCTTTTGCCCATATTGGCCTTCACTCCAAACGATCGGTTCGAGTCTGCTGCCGCAATTGGGAATTAATTAATTGGATAAGCGGGGGTCGTTCGTAGGCTCATTCACCTTTAGCTCTTCTTCTTTGGGATTCAAAACCCGTCCTTTCTTCACCTGTGTCAAATTCCTCGTCCGAATGGAATAGCTCATCGTCCTCGATTTTCAAAGAAACCTCAGTCTTCCTTGACCTTGGTTTAATCTGATTCCACGCGAACTGCTAATGCGTCTGCGGCTGGTTGAGGCTCTTCTTTCTGATGCGGGAGCCCCTTTTTCCGTAAGTGAGAACAGACGCACCATCCGACTCCACTGGTATTATTCATCTATATATAGATCGTGTGTGCTTTCTCCCCGATCGAATGACTTCGGTACCTTGCAGAACGACCTCTAAACAAAAAAATGACGACTTCTGTCTGAAAAGCGTCCGATAGGTCAGTGGCCGGTCTAAATTGATGGGCGAAGATTAGATTCACGCAGCTGTACTCTAAGCGCCCACCTTTGAGAACTAAAAGTAGGATGAAGTTCTTGCTTCCATTATCTTATTCAAGGAGGCCTCATCCGATGTTGTTTAGCAATTCGAAAAACTGAAGGAATTTTTCTGCACGAGCAAGAAAGTCAACCCGGCCTTTTTCTTGCCTTTCGCATTGCTTTTTCTTGAGGTGTGGGCCCATTTGGAGGATAATCGTATCGGCCCTTCCAGCAGCCCGTCGAGCAGTCGAAGTAGTGGATTCTGTTCAATCGGCTAAGAGGCTAGTGCCTTTTCCTCTATCGTCTGTCTCCTTTTTCGTAAAGTCCTAATGTGCTTCCTGGCTTTCGTTACTATCTTTTGAGTCTTGCGAGTGGTCCATTCCTTCCTTAAAGTCTTCTGTGAGGGATCGATCTTGGGCAAAGACACTATGGGATGGTCCCAGACCAGGAAGAAGATAACCTGGAGCGGACCGCTTTTCCGCAGTCAAATTAGTTATTTAAATACATTCTTGACAGCTTAAACGATTGATTGCCTTTTCTTTGTTCTTTCCCGAGTGAAGTGACTCACACTAAGTCCCTCCGCGGCCCCTTACTTAGTCAGATTAATCTCCTTCCTTTTTTTTGAGAGAATCGTGGTAAGGGCTGAAGATCGAGTTCATGCTTTTGGGCTTGTGTAAGGATTTCCCTATCGGTTAGTCGGAGAAGGGGCAATTTACTTCCTCCCTTCATTCTTCTGGGAGGAAAATTTCACGCTTTATGGTCTGAATTCAACGGATCTCAAATGGAGAATTTCTGAGCTTCAAGCCTTGCAAGCTTTCGAAGTCTTGCATTCATTTCTGTCTCATTTTCAGGTAGAGTGTACCTGGCCCCTATAGGAACCCCCTGATCTGATGGGGGGAATTCCTATGAAAGAGGCTCACTTGGAAGGAGCGATATCTAGCAAGTCTTCTGTGAGTGAATGGTCTCATCCAGTTCACGAGTCAATCCTATCAGCCGCTCAGCCTAATACTTAAGGACTGAGTTTCCTTTCTTCCTTCCTCAGGTCATGTGTAATAGCCGGAGGGCAGAATAATTTTCTGTCTGTCTGCAGTACGTATGTAGGTATGTCCTGCGGTCCAGCCAGTCGGTCAGTTGATAGTTTGATCGAGGGCATGAAGGCTAAGGTACCTTCCTAAACTGAGATTTCAATCTCAAAAGTGTTTTCAAAGCCTTTTTGGCTTCAAGGATGTCCCGTCTAGTGGGAGAAGTGGTCCAAAGCGAGAGTCTTTCGGGTCTATACCCATAGCATAGCCGTTGCCCTTCTTTTGGTACAGTGTAAGAGTCCCGGGCGGAATTCCTTTCTATCTATCATCCCGTACTCTCATTCCAACTTCTCTTAGTCAGTCTTTTATTTGATTCTGTCTTATCTTTGGTAAGCCCTTTCCCTTTCGTCTGTCGTTTATCCTTCATTTGGTAAGTAGATCGGGCCTATCTTCTTTCAGATCGTTTACCATTGTGCTTTCTTTCTAGGTTCAGCCCTTTCTAATTCCCCGAGGGCTTTTCTTAAGTTAAGTCCCTCGTCCTATCTGTTCATTCCGTCTAATAAGTGTTGGAATCTTTCGCAGCTTTCCCTTACGTAAGCATTTTCTTCCGTCTTAGTTTCTTAGCCAGCCCCGCCCCCACAAGGGTAGAATTCCTCTCAAACCTTTCATCCTGTCTTTCTGTCTTTGTATTTTTTTCTATCTATCTTTTTTTTTAGTGTTGTCAGCCTTTCCAGTAGTCGAATCGGTACATCTCTTTGCCGGATCTTAGTGTTTGTTTTAGTAGGGTCTTCCTTCTTTCTTTCTTTTAAAAGGCGGGACACTTGAGGGCGGAATTGCCTTGTTGGTTGAGTTATCTCCTTCTTAAGTTAAGGATCGGGAAGTCTTTGACTAAGTTCCTCCGTATATGAGACATTCGTCTAGTCGTATTAATCCTCGTGTAACTGGCTCCTACCCCGAAGTAAATCACTCCTCCTTTCGGTTTTTTCGAGGGTTCCATCTGTCGGCTAAAGGTCCATTGCTTTCCTAAAGTGAATATTGGAATCTTCCTTCATCTTTGATGTAAAATAGCGCTTAGTTATATCAGGGGCAATCTTCTATTAAATTACCTTGGGGTATTGAAACCGTAAATAACCCCGCTTTCAGAGATTCCAACTCCTCAAGGAAGAAGTTCCCCTTCTCAGTATCAGAATAAGGGACTAACGGAAAACCAGTTCTTCGCTATACGAAAAAAAGGGATTGGACTACTTAAGACTGGAAGGCTGGCAAAGGAAATGGCCCTTAGCCGGCTTCGACCACTGGAAAGAGAGGAAGGAAAGGATCGGGAATGCTTCCGGAAAGAAAGCTAGAATAAGATGACGATCGCTCGTGCACCATCAATAATGGTATACACTTCACTACCTGAAAGAGAAAGCCGGTACTGGATGCAAGAGAGCAGGGAAACTAAATAAAGACAAAGAAAGGTAACTTAGCCCATTAGAAAGAAGGCTAGCCTAATAGTTTACATCGCTCCTGCAAGAAAAAGAGGGACTTGAGACGGGAGGTCAGCAGTTAGACTCAGCTTAGCAAAAAGCGGTGAACCCACCAAAGACCATACCGAAATGGTGATAGACCCAAAACCCCCTTCTACAACAACTCAACAAAAAAAAAATGCACCTTAGCCATAGGCCAATGGGGCGGACAACCTGGGCCCTCAACGCTAACTCAAGGAAAAGGCTCGCGGATGGTCCCACATCCGGATTTCGGGACATAGGTACACACCTTCTTTATCCTACGAGACTAACTACATTTCCAAAAGTCAAAACCAAGATTCAAATTAAGTTTCTTATTTCTTACCTTAAGAAAGGTAGGGCGTAGACCACAAAGAAAAGCAAATCGAACTTCCACGTCATTTCACAGATTAGTCTCTTCCCACGGAGCGAGCTCCACCATAATTTTATTCTCTGCCGGGGTACACGATTTGCCAAAAGCATTTTCCCCAATGGCCAATTTGTCTAAAATGGTAGAATCGCCGCCCTCCTAAACAAAGACTCTGTTGTCCTGGAGAGAGTTGAAGACCGAGGCGGCTTTGTATAGTAAGGGTAATAGCAGAATATATGGCTGAGATATCAAACCTCAGAGAGTCAATATGTGGTCACCAACGCATAAACATAAACGTAATGCTCTACCACTCTTACTGAACTGCCTCTACTACAGCTATGAAAGGGGTGAAAGCGGTAATTTCATAAGAGAAGCAAGGGTGCTTGCAGATTTCCAAGTAGTACGCCCGGTTCACCAGGTTCTACCACTGCAGGGCTCCATCATGCTAGTTAGGCTATATGCTTTACACATGCAAGTCGAACTTTTCGGGGAGCTGGCTACTCTTTCTTTGTTTGAGATTCCATAAGTAACCTAGCGCATCTTTGGTAAAGCTTGGAAGAAGAAAAGGAAATACAAACAACCGCGCTGGTCGTTTTACTGGTCATATCATGACCTTTGAAAAAATAGAAGATCAATGAAAAGCATAAAAATTTCCTCTTTCATTGAAATGACCATAAGTTTTCTTTTTTTAATTGTTCTGTATAGGCTGTATCTTGATTTCATAATATCTCTCTTTCATAATGAATCGTCTCTTTTCTTTTATGTGGTTAACACGGGGCCGAAAGGTTTGACGCCCTTAAGCTAAAGAAAGCCTAGCTTTGCCGGAAAAAGTCTGGACCCGCTCAATCAGATAGGACAACCTACTCCTTAGTGGAACCTGACTTTGCCACTCACCTTTATCCGAATAAAGAGGTACAATAAAAGGAA
This sequence comes from Zingiber zerumbet, assembly GCA_037833815.1. Taxonomy (NCBI): domain Eukaryota; kingdom Viridiplantae; phylum Streptophyta; class Magnoliopsida; order Zingiberales; family Zingiberaceae; genus Zingiber; species Zingiber zerumbet. The sequence goes on along the minus strand of JBBMJZ010000082.1, from coordinate 1,853,517 downwards.
GAAACTGATACAACGAGTTCAGCTGAACCACCCAGAGAAGCTTCTTTCATCAAGCAACACAGCCTAGCCCGAGTTCGTATTGGTCAATTTCGGGTCAGCAAGCAAGGGGGCTTTAGCCTGACGCAAGTCGTCTCCGCGGCTATACTATATCAAATAGCCTAGGGCGCTACTGTACTAGTTTTTTTCGGGTTCTTTGCTAGCCAGACACCTGTCAACCAACCAATTTCGCAAGCAAAGGAAAAGTTCTTTCTGGCCCGGGAGAACCATTCAAGCGCAGAGATGCCTCTGCAGCGATAGAGGATGAAGAAGAATCCGTAGGCTACTGGTCGTTACTAGAAGATGATAAAGCTGCAGGCTGCTCTTTATTATTAGAAGAGCGAGGTGCAAGTGCTGGCTGCTCAATAGAGGGCTTTCTGATTCCCTTGAGACTCTGACTCTCCCTGATGCACGGGAGACGCAGGAAAAACCACTGGTGAAGAAGATCCATAAGATGCTGATCCAATAGGCGCCTACTAAAAAAAGGGGGAGTTGAATAACTCGTGCTCATGGAAAGGTAACATGCCGGGACGGCGAAAACGAGAAGAAGGATCAAAACATCGAAAGCCTTTCTGAGCCAGAGAATTGTGTGATCCCCGATGCGACTGAATGCCACTTCGGAAGATCCTGCCTCGGACCTGGACGAGGTGTGATCCATAATAGCCTTTTAGCGGCGAAACGTGCCTGCTCTACGATCAAAGAATTAAAAAGAAATTAGTGCACACATCAAAATAAGAGGAATGCTATGGGCACATACATGTGTTTCCTCTTTCTCATTCTCTGGAGCTACTTCCTCCCGCATACTGATTTCCCCGCAAGTCTTCAATCAAGTCCTAGACTCAGTCTTTCTAGGGCTAGCCGAAATGGAAGACTCGGGAGTGAAGTACATTCTCCCCTTTAGCTTGAGGGGACCGAGCTTGACTTTCAGGATTGGGATTGGTCCTTGGAAAGCGACCACCCTTTAGTGCATTCGGACATCCTCCAGTGACTGAGCCACCACTTCGCTTTTACTTTTTGCAAGGCTACGTGGTCTTCTCTTCCCACAGCGGATTCTATACCAGTCTTCTATCCAACAGCGCTTACTCTTTTTCCGGTTACTCTCATTGCGGCATCATTCTAAAAAAAAAAATTCATTCATCTCGGTGCCATTATGTTAATAAAAGCTTTATTGCTTCTTCCCATCCTCTACCCATGGAATCGAATGAATTTGCATTTGTTTTCTCTCGCGGTCATTTTTTTAATCTTTTCTATGATAGAGGCAGAACCACTCCGCCCGGTGACTAAGAAAAGAGCTCTGCAATCGCATCCTATTACTGTACACGTTGATGATCTTGTATACTAACCGAGACTACATCCGCACTCGCCCGAGAACACTTAAGTCCTCCCTGTAATTGTCTTTTGTTAGGGTTGAACGAACATACTCGATATGCCTGCATGTCGAGAGTTCGCTCCCTCTCTCCTCAGCTAAGGAAAGAGATAGATAATTCACTTACTTCGCTATTTCCTGCTCCGCCAGCACGACAACTGTCCAAATCATTTGACGCTTCTTCTCACGAGTTGGATTCGATTTTCTTTCCTTTCTTAAGTGACTCCTTCCTGTTCCTGTGGCTTAGACCCGCGGCTTGCTCACAGCGTGGTAGACGTGTTTTGCATGAAGACAGAGGCAATGCGTCTTGTTTAGGCTCAGCCAATAGCCTATGATTGTTGGTGTGCCAGTTGCATTGGTAGGGAGGAATCGCTGAGCATACTTTCACTTGTCTTACTAAGACAGGGGCTCGAGTCAACCTTTTTTATAATAAGCTTTTTCTACACCTACCGCTTACTCAAAACCACCGGCTTCCTTCTCTATTCCCGCTGGCCTGTGCGTGCTATTGATAATGGAATTCTTCCTTCCATATTTGTTGGTGTTGGAAATTTTTTGTTCGCTTAGGAGTGCCCTATTGCTCTTTAGTATCGAATCTGTTCCTTCCCTACCTCCCTTTGCTTGGCTATTCGTGTTTAGCGTGCGCTCTTGCTTACCTTGCCCGAGCTTAAGCGAAGCGATCTGTCTTTCCGCTTGAAGATCTATTTTCCCTATCTGGCTTCATTAAAGTAATGAAATTGCCCAGAACAAAAGCATTCGAATAAGTTTCCCTCTTAACGAGGGATGGTTACACTGTCCTTCCCGACTCAAAGAGTCGATGACTGGTAACGGAACTCCTAACTTTGGACAGAGAGTGATTGCCGACTTTAGGTGTTGATACCGACTCTGTTGACTTCACTCTTTACAGCTTTTTCTCTTTTTAGAGTCACTCACACTCACAACTCTTATTGAGAACTCCTAGCTATAAGGCGAGAAAGTGACTAGGCCAAAAGGTGGAGCGAGGGAGTACCTACGAATGAAGAACTGGTAACTAACCTCTTGACTAAGGGCTTGTTCACTCCTTATAACGAAGGAAAGAAAGCTTATCCGCACAATCAACGTGTGTCGTTTACTTTGCTTTAATGAATGCTTAAACCCCGACTTCCACAGCTTTGACGGGTGATTCTCTCTTCCTCATTACTGTGAGGAAATTGCTTCTTATTCGAAACCTTTCTTCAACTGGCTCTTTCGAAGGAGGTGGTTATAGAAAGAGATCAGAGTAGAGGTAGGTGGATGGTGTAATTTCACTCTCACTAGAGCGAGGGCCGTTAACGCGCACATAGATTAAACCTTTTGAGAGCTATTCGATCGATATCTCCTTAATCGAAAGAGAGAAGTTCCTGGTGCAGGTTACTTACGTTTCAAAAATGGTTGGTTTGCGGAGGAATTTGAATATATATGTCTTTCGATTAGGCAAACCTGAAGCGAGAGAGAGCTTCTCGGTAGAGGTGACGCTTGTCTAAGAGCGTCAAAGTAGCAAATCGTAAAAGCTAGCCAAAAGGCATATGAGGGAGGGGGTTAGCTCGGCTCCGCTCGGAGAGGGAATCCATTTCATTTCCAAAAGAAAGTCCGGTAGGAACGAAGTGACTGGAGCAACAAAGTCTCCACCAGATGGTTCGACAACGGACGACCGGCCGACATACGAGTCAAAAACGGATAATGAAGGAAGAGACGATTTTTGAACATCTGATTCTCAAGTTGATGATTCACCAACAGATATCCGGATGAAAGATCAGATATGGTATATGCTACCGGGGGGTAAGCAATAGCTCGAGCGATAGCTTAAGAATTTTTGCTTGCCTTTGTCGGCCCTCCGGGGATGGTCAGGGAGTTTTTGGAAGAAAGAATCTGACTTGACTTATGTAAGGTGGCGCGCTGTCTCTTTCGAAAATTGGCTAGTGCACGCAAAGATCGCGTTGTCGCGCTAAGACAGGCTGGCTGGCTAGGAATCCGTCTTCAGCCTATAGTCTTACAGGGAACTGACTGCTTGTGCCATAAGAGATTTCCCGTCCGTTCTTTCTCTAAGATTTTAAGGCCCTTCGCTTCGCGTCTCGAAAGAAAATTCGCCCTGCCTGCAAGAGCGGTTAGGCCTTTTACTAAGAACCTGAAAATAGGATATTTAAACTTAATGGCATATAAGCCATATAAGTGAGAGTAAGACAATAAAGCCTTACATGACACAGGACTAAGGTCCTTAGCCATATTATCAACTATAAATCTTTTGCTAAATTCTGCGCAACCAGTTCTTGACTCGAGACTTTTCAGTTTTGAGATCTTGACCAGGAAGCGGTCCAATACAGACCTGTACAGAGTAGCAACCTTCGAGTCACAAATGACTATGTCATCTCCAAGGACAGCATATTTAGTAAAGCGCTGTCCCGGGTAAACCTGTTGTGCACACCACCACACCACAATGTGATGTGACAGTGCGAACAGTGGCCAAGAGGTATAGTAACCTAAGGGCTGACCCGTCATAAAAGGCAAGAAGGTTCTTTGACGAAAGGTACTTGAAACACATTAGTAGATAGGGTGGAATTAACCACACAATCTACTAATGATATTACAAGTTCATATGGAAGGGCTAAAGGGTAAAACCTTGTTAGTGATGTAAAGAAAAGAAAGGTTATTCTCCTGTGAGGAATGCTATGTCTGTCCGCCGAGATGGCTGTTGTTATTTCTGTCCGGGGATTTGCCCCTCATTTTTGCTTTGGGCTTTGCTTTGTCACCGCAGGATAAGTATGTGGGTTATGTGCGGTATCCTCCCGATAGATATGGGTTATGGCAGCGCTGCGCCCCTTTCTCTATAATATAATGTTTAGAGCCGAGCTCGTGGGAAGTCACGGATTTCTTCTTGTTGTCTGCATCCGGATTCTCCCAAGCCAAGTTGGAGTCATCTCATACTCCCCTGCATTTCGAGTAAGAAGGGCATCAAGAATTTCAGCCTTCAATTCTGTTGGAGTACGAGCTCCCTGGAATACATTTGCAGTTCCTTTCGATGGGAATTGAGTTGGAGTCCCTGTCTCCGTATTCCACGTAACAGTAGTCCCGGTATCAATAGGTGAAGTCCCCGTATCGCTATTCCGCTTTCCACCAGTCTTCATACCTGTCCCTGGTTAATACTTAAAGTAGTCGTCTCTGGGATAGCTGATTCTCTTCTCGGGCAAGCGAGTAGGCAAGACAGTGTAAGAGATCTTGATAATAAAGAACATATGTACAGCTGAGTTCTGTTCCAGCCAGTCCAGCCATTGGGATAGATGCAGTTGGAGTGGTCCTGGGGTTCTTTCTCTAGTAGCAGTCCCCAATCCAGCTGTCTCTTTTTCCTGTGAGTGTGAGTTCTCTTGGGAGTTCCCGGCCAGGAGGTGTAGGAGTAGTTGATAGGGCCTTTATTGCTATTGCCATTGTCCCAGGAGGGGAATAGCTCATAGCTCAAATATACAATTACAATAAAGTTGAGCTCTTATATACATTAAGGGATTGTTACACTAGGCCCGTAGGGGGAATTCGATGGTTTTCCCTTGGCTTTCCAGGATTTCTTTTGATTAGGACTATTAGGCTTTCCCTTTTGTTAGCCAGTGACATTCCTTCTCCTTCTTTGCGAGCTAGTTCCATTGTGAGTTTGGATCGATCTACTTTCAGTTTTTTCCTCTTTTATTGCCTTTCATCCGTTGAGAGTTCCCTTGTTGCCTGTGTAACAGGAGGGGTTGGATTCCTTCGCTATATGTGTATGTCCTAAATGGCTGGGAATATCGTATATGGCAGCATCCGTCAATAGGCTTTCTCTACGAGCCAAATAGGCAAGTGGGTTTTAGGGTTCTAGGCTAGCTCGGGATAGGGCAAGAAAGCTATCTCTATCTTTGTCTCCGTCAAGGAAGGCTAGTTCGGGGCATGATAGGGTATTGGAGAGTGCCCCATTTCTTTCCTTTGAGGAAGGTTCTTATCTGATAGCGTAAGACATTATTAGGAGTTTAATCAGATAGGAGTCTGTAGAAGCAAAAAGCGAAATCGAGTTTGAGTTCCCCTTGCTATCGGTACAGGGGAGTTCCCTTCAAGCCAGGCATTTCTGGTTCCCTGGGGATAGAGTTTCTTTGTATTACTACATAAATGCTTGTTTTGCTTTCGATGGAGGAATTGTAGTTTTTTTCCTTCTCCTTCCTTGAAATGAAAGCCAATTGCTGTTGGAGGGGTTTGAGTTTTATTGCGAGGCAAAACCTTGGGATTCCTTCTCGCTACCCGCTAATCCCTTTACTTTTGAAGGAGGCTTTAGGCTAACTCTACCTTTCACTTTAAGAGCCGAAACCGAAGAGGCAATTTCATTGCTTTATTCTCAGATGCGGCATTACCGAAAGGAAGCGGTAATTTCATAAGAGAAGCAAGACTTTTTACGCTACGATCCGATCTTGCTTACTATCCCCTCTTACTTAGATAGAGAAGGTTGAAGCTTATAGGTGGTGCCCTAAGCGCAAAGAAGCTCCCATCATGCTACTTCCACTATATGCTTAACACATGTGAGTCGAACACGCTCTGTAAACAAGGGTCGACCATTCTTATCTAATCGAAAGGCTAATTCGCGATAGACGAGTGGGCGAGAACGTCAACCGCAAGGCCCCGGCCAAGAATCATAAATATATACTTTCTTTTTGGCAATGAATGGGTTTTTCTTTTCCCCTAAAGGGTGGCAGTGATGTAGGTGTCATTTTATCAGGGTTTGAGCTTAACTGAATGAGAAGATCATTATGAATTCTATTTCCATAAGGTTCTATGAAGGTTCATTTTTGAATTTGAGGGAAAGAGTGATTTATGATTCCTTTCCGCACATTCATTAAATATAAATATATACTTTCTTTTTGGCAATGAATGGCTCCCACATTCATGATACTTTTAGTCAATGAATGGTTTTTTTCCCCTAAAGGGTGGCAGTAATGTAGGTGTCATTTTTCAAGTGAAAGTTCAGTTTTATGTATTTGAGGTGCGATTAGAACGAAGAATTTTCATTTTCAAAAAATCTTATATTCTTATGTTCCTAAATTGATTGATTATAAAAGTCGAGTCAAATTAGTGATAGAAAAGTCGAGTCAAAAAATCCGAAATTGATTGATTAGAAAAGTCGAGTCAAATCTTAGTCGAGTCAAAAATAGAAAGATCTAGAAATATTGACGGCCCTACCCTTACGGTCGGGTCTTCCAGGTTCCCATCCTACATGAAAGGCAAGGAACGAGGGAAACGACGTGGGAGTGGCAAGGTACGAGCGATAGCGACGTGAGGGCAAGGGCAAAAAAGGTACGGAGCCAGCTGCATAAGGATAGTTGCCTACCGAACCGAGCCCGAACTAAGTAAAGTGAATGGCATCCTTTTATAATTCCCTTTTCTCTGAATTGCCGTACGCTCCGATAGTCGTCTAATATGGCAACTACTAATGAACTTACACAAGAAGGTGCAGAGCCTCTGAGGTGAGATTGCACTTTCTTATCTAGTAGTGGAGTTCGGTTCGGGGCGCATTCACTCAGTCTCTTGGGCACCTCACCCTCTCTCATCAGTAATAGGTCACCTGCTTCTTAATTAATGTATATGGTGCCGTACGAGGTAGGTTGAACCAGCTCTAGCTTCCTGTCCCGAGTCCAGTTCTTCCTTCTTGGAATTCACTGCTGCTCTTCCTTTGGAATATGAGTTCATTATAAGTAGCTATTCACGTATATCTTATCTTAGCTTAGCTTAGCTTAGGCAATGCCATGAAGATAAGAGACTGAGCACGTCGCTAGTAGGTATAATAATCGCTCGTCCCTCTCCCTAAATATAAAGTTAGCGAGCACTTAACGTCCCAAGCAAATTCTAGTATTACGTGAATGGCAATAAGATTCAAAACGTATATTGATCTAGAAAGATTGACGGCCCTCTCGCATACGCTCGAGCCTAAGCAGATAATTACCAGTATAGTTGCGTGAATGGCGTCTCCAAGTATACAATGGTCTTTCCTTTGGGGAAATACCATTTATCTCCTGTAATTCAAAACTACGAAAGATCTTGGAATTCACTCTACCCTTCCCTTCGCTCAGCTCTTCGCCAATTCGACTAACGTC
>JBBMJZ010000082.1:1818070-1845905 GCA_037833815.1 Zingiber zerumbet | reverse complement strand
ACACTTGTTCATATACTTTCTATTTTCTTCTCATTTGCTTAGACTTCTCATTTCCGAACGCTAAAGATCACACTTCTTTATTTAAAGTAATCGGCCTTTACAAGTAAATGACCGGCCTTACAAGTAGAAGCTTCTTCTTTATTAAACATAAATAACGACTGACCTGTAACCTGGATTAAACATAAATAACGACTGACCTGTAACCTGGATTACACATAAATGACGACAGAAATGACGACTGACCACGTATGAAGAGTCAATGGTACTATATTATTATCTATTATTCATGCGTAGCATTACTTAGATGGGCCTAAGAATGCTTATACTCTATATGGGCTCACCTATTACTCTTACTATACCTATGAAAGGCAGTGCTTAGATATGTAAGTCGACCGTTCCAGCTGATACTGGAACCTGATAGCATCTAGTAGATTTGCGTAGTTCTACCCTTTGAGCAAATTATTATAGCGTACTATAAGAGACTTTTATTGCGTCTACGCGGAGAGACTTTTATTGCGTCGCCAAATATATAGTCAGACCTGCGGATATCCTTTTCTTTTCTATATAGCTTAGTGCGTACTATAAGAGTAGAATTGCGTACGTATGTCGACCGTTCCTGCGGAGAGACTTTTATTGCGTCGCCAAATATATAGTCAGACCTGCGGATATCCTTAAATATATAGAAAAGAAATGAAAAAAATGGGCAAGAGACTTTATATAGCTCAGTCGAATCGTACGAAAAAAGGCCCATATAAGTCAGTCGCTCAGTCGCCTCGTTTTGATCCTATTTTTTGCCTAAAGGTGGCACTAAACTAATATGGGAATGTATTTTTCTGTATTCCTCCTTTAAGTATTGCTCGCAACAGAGTTGCTCGCAACTCAAGGGAAGGTTCTGAAGCCTAAGCCTTAGGTGCCTGACTCAAGAGCCGAAGCGCTACTCAGGAGCTTAGGACCGGCCCGGCGCCCCTCGGTGTGACAGTGCCTGGGCAAGGGCAACCAGTGCCTGGGCAAGGACAACCAGTGCCGTAGCAAGGACAACCTTAACCCCTAAGTCGTTCCTGTATCTGTAGTCCCGCCTGAGGCGTTCCTCTCTTTCTAGTACCAGCTCTATTGCCAGCTGCACAAGCCTTTACTGTATCAACTCTCCAAAGGCAGCAACATATAGGAACTCAAATAGCATCTACGTAGTAAGATATCTCTATAACTTCTCTTCTTGACTAGGATAGCGCTCTTCCTTCTATTAGGATCTCGCTCTTCCGGATATCGGAGATAGAGCAGAATGCAAGGTCGCTAGGAAGTCAAGGAGTGGGCTCGCTAGGAAGTCAAGGAGTGGGCTAAAGAAAGATGCAAGGTCTCGATCAAACAACCGAGTACTGCCCCCAAGGGAAGACCTGAGGAACGAATCGAACAAAGGGGGTGAAGTAGCGGCTGTAGCTTGTGCTTCCTCGAAGAAGTAGGTTCTCAAGAAGTAGGTTTAACCTGGAGCAGGGTAGGCAATAGAACTTAAGGGATAGGAACTAGTCAATCGAAGAAGTAGGTTGCACCTGTAGCTTCAAAGGGGGTTGAAGTAGAGTGGATTGGTAATTAAGTTAATCTGCCAGCAACGTAAGAGTAAGGAATGCCAGGTAGAGAAATGAGCCAGGGCCAAAATAGTAAGTAGATCTTTCGTAGTTTTGAATAGAGGTATAGGGCTAACAGGTATCGAATTCAATTCTGGGGTATCGAATGATCGGAATCGTTTCCAGTTATTTGTTGTATAATTTCATTTTGAGACCTAGAGTCTAGTTTAGGCTTGGGCTGTAGTTGAGCGTTTCAGTTTCTCCTTGGGCTTTGCCTTGGGTTGAAGTTTCTCCCCAACTTATATTAAATTCTGAGGTTTCAGCTTTTGATGTAGTTTCTGCTTTGGCTGAGGTTTCGGCTTGGGTTTCAGTTTCTCCTTTGGTTTGCATCATCACCAACAGCCCCAAGGTATTGTCCTTTTCAAGCAACAGATGCAGCACCTAATTTCTCTACTTTTCAAGGAACGGATGAGTCTACTTTATCTACTTTGTGCAGCAGTACCTAATTTAGCGCTACTTTTTTAGCAAGAGCTACGAAGACCCAAGAGTACCTCTAACCGGCGTTGTACGTCGATTCTGCTTATGGATAATTTAATTAGTTTTTGACCTCTTTCTCAGTTGTACAAATTTGTACCTGTTGTACCTCTAGTAGTTTCACCCCAAGGAGGGAAGTTTCCTCTATCTGGTATGTACCATCATCCCTCTATCTGTAATTAGGCTTCAGCCCTGAAGTCACTACTATATACAGACCCGAGGACATTGATATCGTAACCCTCTACCCCCAGAGTGTTCCTCTATGTCGCCTACCTAAGCTTTACTAGCAACTGCACCAGTAGCCCTACTGTCCTTACTATCAGCCCCTATGTATTCACTACTAGTAGCCGCAGTAGCAGCACTTTCCTCAGCAACACCAGTAGCCCCACTAGGACCAGTAGTCTACTCAAGAATAGCCGCACCAAGAGCAACTAGTATATCCTCAACAGCAGCCCTACCAAAAGCCCCAGTAGCAGCCTTGACTTTATCAGCAAGAATCCCTTATGAGTGCCTTTCACTTGAGCAACGTACACCAGCTTTCAAAGCAGCTTCCAATTTGAAGTCTAATGATTCTGCTATAAGTCTTTGTTCATTTCGCTAGTTTGTTCCTCCTGTCTGTATTGCTCGCCTAGTATAATTGTTGCTCGCAACTCAACTCTTAAGTGTATAAGGTGTGCGCAAAAAGTGTATATCTAAGTTGTCTGCGTCTAGTGCTACTTAAAGAGTTGCACTAAGTCTGTTTACTCTAGTCGTAGTCGTCTCTTGCCCCGAAAAGTGTGCCCGAACAAAAAGCCCCAACCAACTGAGAAGTCGCATACCTTTCTTTTTTTGCCCTCCTCAAGAGCCTAGTAAGTATTAAATCCTTTCCTCACTATTAGCCCCAGCCTCCCTACTGGACTCATAAGCAGCAGCCCTCTCCTTTACTTGAGCAGCAGCAGCACTAGCCTCCCCAAGAGCAGGAACATCTGCCTCAAGAGCAGGAACGGAACTGCAACAGCTTCAACTGCAGGAACTTCAAGAGCCCTACTAGTGTGAATCTCTCCCTTTTCTTCCCTAAGGCAAAGTCTCTACTGTAACTGGAAAGCCTAAGTTGCTCTTCTGTAACTCGCCTACCTAAGTAGCCCCAGGATCCCTACTCGTTGTGTACTAACTGTACCGTTACCTCCCTATCTGCTTCGGTGTACCTTACCGGCACCAGGCCGGAAGTCTCTTTCTTACCTATACCTATGGAAGTCTCTGTACCCTAGTCAAATACTAAAAGCTTCAACCAACTCAAAAGCCTCCTACTTAAGGGTTAACTGAAAAGCCCACGACCATAGTCTTCGTTTGGTCCTTAGTCCAAGGAATCCTCTTTCCCCCGAATACTACCTATCCGTAAGTGAAGTCAAATGCTTGAAAATCCTTATCTCCTATCTTCCATTCCCTCTTCTGTTCTGCAGTTGCATCTTTGTTCCCGTCCTTCACCTGGGTGGGATTTAGTTCGATTTATCTACCCGCGCACTCCTCTGGTCTGCCCTCTTCTGGTCTGCGGAGAAGGATACGTCACAGCCATCAATGCCAAATACAGGAATCCCCAAGACAGTAGTGGTTGCCCCATCTGTTGCACATCCTGAGGATCACCATTGTTGAAGGAATTTGAAATTCCAGTTTATACAAAGGCCAATCACAGTTAGCTGTGAAGGAGTATTCTGGATCAGAATTCCCCATCGACACCGACTAGGGCTATGTTGATATCGCCGTAAGCCTTCGGACAGACAGACAGGAAGACTCTCTCCGTCGGGTTCAATCAGGACATCCTCTTTTCCCTGGGCTGACTTGGCCAGGCCTGGGCTTCCTGTGTTTTGTGAAGAGGTAGTGCAAGTTGCTAGAGAACTCAGGTTAAGTAAGAGAAGACTCCTTCCACCTACTGTACCTGGGTCCCAGATGCATCCTCCTTATCCTATCGAAAGAGCAGCGGAGACCCGTCTTCTTGAATCTCGTTCAGCATAGGTAACACTAGGAACTAAAGCATCAGTAGCAGCCCAAGCAACAGACGATTCTGAAGTGAGAGGTTCACAAGCACCGAATTTCTCTACTTTGAAAGCCCCATAGGATTCTACTGAAGCAGCCCCATAGGATTCTACTGAAGCAGCCCCAGGGGATTAGACTTTAGGAAGAACTTTTGCGTCAACAGAAGCAACTAAAGGAGCAACTAACACAGCATCAACAGAAGGAACTAGCCCAGCAGCCCTATGGGATTCTACTTTGTCCCCAACTGCACCAGCAGCACCGGAGTCTTCTACTTTAGTAGGAACTTTTGCGGGAACGGATTTCTCTACTTTTGCAGCAACAAATGGATCTACTTTTTGAGCCCCCTCCTTTTCAAGCCCCGAGGATCTACTTTTGCAGGAGTAAATTGATCTCCTTTTGCCGTAGCGTCTTTAGCGACTTTTCAAGCACCAGATTCTTCTGTACCTGAACAAGGCAACTAGGTCCGTGGCAACAAACCCGTGGCAAGGAGTACAACTAGCGTAACCGGACAAGAGCAACAGAGCGTAATCGTACAAGGACAAGAGCAACAGAAGAGCTACACCGTACAAGGACAAGAGCAACAGAGCTACACCGGTCAATGCCAGAAAGGGAACCCTAGGAGTGCATGGAGCTCAGCTCAGGTACAGCAACCGAACTAAGGAATGGGGCCAGGTATGTAGTTCAAATCCAGTACATAAAGAAAGATGACAGCAAATCCAGTACATAAAGAAAGAGAGATGCCAGCAACGTAAGAGGAAGGTCTAGAAATTAAAGGTGTAGCATCGAATGATCGGAATCATGTCCAGGAAATCGAGTACGGAAAGAAAGACAGGTGCGGGACTGGAACAAAGGCATGGGGTCCCTTCTCTGGTCTTGGGGCCCCCTTTTCTGGTAATTAACTTTTTAACATTTGAGTTGGGTTTTGGTCCTTACAGGTAAGCCAATAAGCCCCAAAGGGTCATAGTAGAGGTAAGCGCCAATAAGCCCTAAGGGTGGCTCTACTGGTTTTCTTTCTTATTTTCTTTCTTAGTGGTCATAGTACTTTTACCCCCCAAGACCTCTCTAAACTAGGTTTTAGCGCAGGCCTTAGAATGATTTTTTGAGTTGCCCTCTTTTTTCCTTTATTCAGACGTCGCTATCGCCTATGTATGAATTAAGGGCCAAATTTTCAATTAATTGAAAATTTCCCTGGGCAATTAATTATTTCCTCTATTTCTCAGTTGTACTAATTTCCTCTCGCTAGTACCTCTAGAGTTTACGTCCAAGGCCTTACTATATAACATTCACTGTTGAAACTGGAACCCCTCAAGCGTTCCTCTATCTGAACCCAAGGCCTTACTATATAACATTAACTGGTGAAGAAACTCGAAACCCCATTTTGCATTTGCAATGTGTACTCTTTTTACGTGAAACCTGAACCGCTAAGTCGTTCCTCTCTCTCGCCTACCCCTGAACCCCTGGTGCGTTCCTCTATCTCGAGCACCGGCGTAGCTCTTTTTTGATTGATTATTTAGTGTCGTACGTCCTTTTTACCCGTAGAGTGAATGGCCCTCAAAGAACTGACTAAGGAGGGCACGCAACTATACTGGTAATAATCTGCCTTAGGACCTCTCAACGAAGTTTTAAGTGTGCAATCGTGTCTGCTCGTTTTTGAGTGTGCCCTGTACCCTACTCAAAGACTAGGAAGGAGTCTCTTTACCCGAGAAGGCTCTTAGAGGCCCAAGCCTCAACCAACTCAAAAGGCGAGGATGCTTTTTCTTGTTCGCGATAAGTGTAATCAGCAACCAACTGCCCTATAAGTGTAATCAGCAACCAACTCAAAAGGCGAAGGTGCTGAAGCGTAAGCCTCAGGTGCCTACTCAGAAGCGGAAGCCTCAGGTGCCTACTCAGAAGCGGAAGACCTACTTGTGCCCAACTCAAAAGTGCCTACCACTGGTCTAGTGTACCTAAACTACTCTGTGTCTGTGTCTGCTGTAAAGCCAACAACTCAAAAGTGCCTACAAAGTGTATAGGGTTATAAGGAGCCTACTACTACTCAGGGTTAAGGAGCCTACTCAGGGTTCTCAAAAGCCTACTGATCAACTAGTCCTACTGAAGGAGAAGTAAGCTTTACGAAGATGAATACAAGGTGCAAATAAGAGATGGAATTTCTCCCTGTGGTGCGTACTGAGGGTTCCAAACCTGTGACTCCTCCGCCGGCAGCTCCTACTATGGAAGTTTTATCACCACTTCCTTCTAGTTTCCCTGCGGAAGTTGAGATTACTCATGCCACTAATGCAACGATTTCGGTTATCCCTCCTTGGGTGGCTATCATGCTCGGCTCGGAGTCCCTAATTTCTCTACTTTGAAAAGAAAGCCCCGCCCCGGAAGATTCTACTTTTGCGCCTTTTGCATCCCCGAATTGATCTACTGTAGCTCGAGCTACTAGGAACGGATTTCTCTCCTTTAGCCGTACCAGTATCAGCCTCTTGAGCTTTAGCCGTACCAGTATCAGCCTCTTGAGCGACTGCAGCCTCGAATGGAGCTACTTTTGCAGCCGCGACTTGATCTACTTTTGTAGGTGTAGGAACTTCTTTCTCTCCTTTAGCCGTAGCAGTAGCTGCCTCTTTTGCGACTTTTGAATCCCCTACTGAGTCTACTTGAGCCCCAACTTAGGAAGCCCTTCCTCTACTTTAGCATCCCTACCAACTGAGTCTACTTGAGCCCCAACTTGGGAAGCCCTACCAACTGAGTCTACTACTGAGTCTACTTTAGTACCAACTGCAACTTCTTTATATTCATTTGAGGGAAACTTATATTATATACAGGCCTGATTCTTAAGTGTGAGGTTCAACAGAAGCAACTAAAGCGTCAACAGAAGGAACTGCCCCAGCGTAACCAGCACCACTAGCCCCACCTCTACCAGTCGAAGACCTATCACTACTAGTAGCTGTCCCAGCGCCAAGTGATTCTCCTTTGTAGAAGATTCTGAAGTGAGAAGTTCAACAGCCCCTTCCCTTACTAAAAGCTCTTCGCCAATCGACTATCGTCTCACCTATCCAGTGGGTACCCTTCCCTTACTAAAAGCTCTTCGCCCCTCACTTTCTTTTCTCAATGGAATGGTCCGGGCAATCGCTTCCTTCTAGTCGTACTTATCCCGTGCTATTTGAGTGATCTTTCGGGGTTTGAGTTTGGTGGCAGGGCGAGCGAGCTTTTAGGTGACTTTCCATATCCATAAACTCGAAATCGGTCGTTTAGCCAGTTCCATTCTTTGGAGAGTGCGAAGGAGCGAGCTGAAGTGAATAAAGGAATGAGGAAAACCTCCTTTATTAGGGAAAGCGGAATCCAATACCTGTACCACTTTCCGGAAGTCTCCACTTCCATCGGCCTCTCTGCTCGGAGAATGACTCCCTTGGTCGTCCCTCATATCATGGATTCTCCCTATCCCACTTCATTCACTCTTGAGCTTGTCTACGGTTCGATTTCAATAGGCATAACGCATCGCCCATATAGACGGCAGATGAGGCAAGGGTCACGTATCGTGTGCGCCGAAGAAGGAGTTGGTGGCTAGTCCCCGCCCGAAAGGGATGCTCGCGTCAGTGCTCTTGCCGATGTCTGAAGATCGGCGCTTTGTCCAGGCGTTTCAGGGGGGCATTCAATCGATTCTTTGTCGTTAGACTTAACTAGCCTCTTATCCTCGTGGAACCGAACTCAATCCATAGCTAGCCGACAGGTTCTGCACTCAAATTCTTTCGAGTTCCGTAACCGTCTGTGCGTGCGGTTTTCCTTAAAGCAAAATGCGTTGAAACCGCTCATAAATCAATTCCATAATTCGGGTACCGTAAGAATTGATTACTGACGTCTTCTCGGTTAGCCGCCTCCAGGCAGAAATTAATAATGAATCTGTTCAACCTCCTCCCAGTAGCGAGAGTGCTTTTTATTGAGCAGTTGAGAGGGTCAAAAGAAGTTGATTAGGATCGAGGTGAGCCGCGTATCCGATCTCGTAAGAGTTCTCGGTCGGTGCAGATGAGGAAATGCGGTAAACGAGTGCCAGTGGATAACCAATAGGAAGGGCTAGGAGAGAGTGGGAATGCCTTTGTGCTTTTCTTGATTATTAGTAGGGCTGACTCCAGAGCATCCGACTCGTAGTTCTTTTCTGATTCTAGTTCGGATTCGTGCACAAGAGCTTCTAGCATTGATGCATAGACTAGTCCTTTGGCTCTTCCTGATCTGCGATTGCCCTCTTCGTGCAAGCGCGAGTCTCAGAGGTCAAAGGGGCTCACCTCTTGATCTGATCCGACTTGAACGCTTTCTCGTGGATCTGACTGCTATCCGCGTCCCAGCGCTCGTCCCTACTTTCGATCTCGGCAGCTTTCCCTGAAGCGGTTGGCTAATGTATCTTGTGCAGTCGATATGGAAGCATAGTCTTTTACTCAATCTGAGACGGGCTCGGGAAGAACAAGCAAGCATTCAAAAGAGTAGAGATACCTAACCCGAGAGCGAACGATCGCATAGGTGCGGAAGCAGAGGTTGTCATATCCCTTGAAGCCTTACCGCGTAGTGGGGCGGAGGAGCGAAAGAGAGCCCTTTACCAGATAATCTTTAAGGATCACAGGAAAAGATCAAGTTGAGGGAAGAAGATGAGGAATCACCAATATACGTACCTGAAGACGCAGTCTCACGCTCTAGAAAGCGCTTACGGATTCTTCCTGAGTTCCAGATCAGTTCAGAGACCATTATAAATCCACTCCTTTCAAGCCCACAAGGGAATGGCCAGTCCACCAATAGGGATCCGCTCGGGAAGAGGAAGGGCCGAGGAGAGCTCGACCGGAAAATGAGCAGATCATGTGCTGATTACGTGCTGATGCCCTTAGAAAAAGACTGAAGAAAAGCGTATTCTAGTTTCATTCAGTGAAAGTGCGAGCACGATCAAGTAGTCCGAGTCTTCGGACAGGTGCGGTAGGGAGCGAGATAGAGAGTGAGGATAAGGGAGATTGCGAACTCAACCGCAAGAAGAGGTATTCCATCTTTTTCGCCCAATGGATCGTCGATCCAATCTGAAAGACCATTCACCTTTGGCTCCTCTTTCAAGCCATTAAGTCATCGGCTCCAGTTAGTCACCTTTCATCTCTCTTTCCCTATCATCGTACGTTCAAAAGAATAGAAAGAGGCATATGCTACGAACCCAACCCGAGATTCAGAACGAATTGAATGAACTGGCACGGGTACCGGCAACTATCAGTTCTTCGTCCACGTCGCTCCGCATTAGTCTATCCAACCGCTAAAGCACATCATGGGCGATGTAGTGAACCTACGCTCAACGACTCTCGCCTCAACCGCAGCCACCCGACCGGGCCATTCACTCTTTCCATGAACGACTGTTGCTTCTGTTATAGTATGACTTCGAACTGTCTCTTTCGTTATAGTATGAAGAATCAGTGTTCGAAAGATCTTCTCTTATCATATAATATTTTCCTTCGTTGTGGTCTTTTCCACTCGGTCTTGTCATATATATAGAAAGAATTCGACTGGTCGCCCACCAATCACTTAGATAGGCATAGTAGGACTAGCCCCAGCATAGGAGGGAGTTAACGAGCTCACTGTTGTCGAGATGCCCACACGTCAGGGGCCAGGTTAATAGGTTGAGTTGGTCTTCCCATTCACTACTTTCCGATGACCCATACGCACATTCTTCTTTCTGGGGCTATAGATAGGTAGTTGAGACTAATGGAATGGGCTACTTCTATCTTGGCTCCTTACGACCCGCTATTGCTTTCTTATTGATATATAAAGATTTGAGGAGAATAGCAATCCTGCCGTCCAAGTCGAGTGTCCATTTCGGGAGGTGAGTCAAGAGGTAGGGACAATGCCGCTCTTACGTGAGCAAAGGCTACGGATTGAGGCTTCACTCTTTCATCCGATTAGGCGGGCATTTGCAAAAGCATTGAAAGTGCGGGCACCACTCCACTTTCGAGCCTTAGAGTGAATGGCGTCTCCAAGTATACAATGGTCTTTCCTTTGGCCCGTCGCTATCACTACTTTGGAAGTCAGATGGCCCTCTCTCTCTCGCGTATCCGCTCGAGCTATCACCGTCGTTCTCACTCGGCCCTTGAAGCTTTGTTTGCTCCCTTTCCATATGTGCCGTGGTGCCTGGTACGCTTACAACCCTATGTGATTGATGAGACGAGGGAGGAGCTACGGAAAGCAGCCAATCAACAAAACGGAACAGCAGCTACAACTAAAGAACAACAACCATTCAATGCTTCTAATGCTTCAATAAGTTATGAACCGAACCCGACCTCTCCGGAACCGGAACCCCTCCCAAAAGCCTACAAAGATTCAATACCCGTACCCGTTGGTCGAGCTATCAAGTCTCTTTAATCATAATAAAGAACTTCAACCCCGAACTGCTGCTGTCGAATAGATGATAGGCATTGTGCCATTAACAGGCTGCAGTCGTGAATGGTCGATAGCCATTCACTCTTTTCTTACCATGTTAGACTGTAGCTTGGAAGTAGTTTGATTTAAGGAGTTGCTTTCCTTGAGTAGCTGCCTTGAAGCTGTCCAGAGAGTAAGATACCGGGATTCATTTGCGGAGGAGAGGGTGAAGGATATAAATTTAGACTTTACCAATCGCACAACTCTTAATCAACAGGTGCCGCCGCCTCCTTTCTCTTATCTTTTGCTCTCCCGGTTGGTGCCTAATCAGTTACGGCTGCAGATAGAGATGAATGGCGCCCATTTCCGGCAGCAGATAGAGATGAATGGCACCCCGAATAGCTTTAGTCATATATGGTTTGACGCCCCGAACCAAAAACCAAATGTTTTCTCTGAGCTTTCAATAGTAGTTCATGGAAAGAGGGACGAATAACTTCTAGTAGCAGGGCCCGGATCATTCGTACCATCCTCGGGAAGGAAATTGTCATTTTCATCCTAATACAATGTGAAAACTAAGATCGTGAAAAGATATGCCATGAACATCAAAGACTAAATTTGGTTGGCGCCAGTTTCAAGAGTGAATTAGCGCAGTTCGGAGCGCAATGCCAGCTATATATAATAGTCCCGTACGACTCTTCCTCTCCTTTCATTCTAGCTCGCCTTGAGCGATAGGAAGTCTGATTCGGTGCTGTGCTGCGTCTTAGTTGCTGCTTGCGCTTCAATAGCTCTTTCGGAGGGGTCCCGCTCCCGCCTATCCTATCCCGTATTCAATATCATAAATCCCTTTCGCGTACTCCAAATGAAACTGAGACCTAGTAGAATCTTTTTGCTTCCCGACTCTGGGCACTTTTGAATGAAGATAGTGCCGGTAGGGTTCCCTTCTGATTCTTTTAGGCATTACGCGGAGCCTCAGCTGCGCTTCAACTAATGAACTCCTTTCTGAAATCATTCTCTCTCCCTCTTGCTCGAGTACTCGTTGCTCAAAGGTAAGTGATTCTCCTTAACTCTACTGGGGAAGGGCTGAAAAGTATATATAAGTCTATGGTGCCTTAGGTTCTTAATCTCCAACTGCAGCAACTGACTCGTACAGAGCTATATATATACAATTATGCTTCTCTGGTGCCCTCCGCTTAGTTAGTGTCATCTTTTCACGTCGTTATCACTCTAACAGTAATATCTCCCTCAACGGTCGATCCCAGCAAATCAAGTTAGGTATAGTGAATGGCTCACTCTACCCTAATCAAAACTACGAAAGATCTGCCCTAACTTGAAAGCGATCCCAGCAGATTATTACCAGTATTATTGCTAAAATTACAGGAGTCTAAATGGACCCAAAGGAAATTCCATTTACGACTGCAAGGTACGACTGATAATGAGCTGACAGCGAAAGCAAGGGAAGCGGACCTAACAGAGAAAGCAAGGTACGAGCGACAGCGTACTTACTACGAAAACTGAGAGTTCACAAAGCACAGAAAGTGCCTTCCTTCCACTCGCCTTCCAATTCGATTTATCGAGCTATAATATAATAAGAGAGCGGCCCACGACGGATTGGTGCTCGGGCTTCGTTGGCTCGGGCCTTTAAGCTCATAGTATCGGGCGGGTGATGGCGCTAGGGCCCGCTCTGACCTTGGGGGATCGCGAGGGTATCCTAAGATAGAGCTCGAGCGTATGCGAGAGGGCCGACTACAAGAGTATTTGAGGCAGCGACCATAAGGGAAGCTTGTAGACTAAGATAGAGCTCGAGCGTATGCGAGAGGGTATCCTCAAGATAGAGCTCGACTGTTAAGGAGAGGGAAGAATAATTTTAAAAGTATTTGATTAAAATAACTAATTTATTTGATTAGGCTCCCTCTAATAATAATTATAAGTAGAGCTACAAAGCTACTCAAAGTTCCTCGTAGGCGGTCCATGCCCTCATATTCTACCCCAGGGAAAAAGTACTAACAGAAAGATCGGAGAGCGAACAAAAGCTAACAAATTCATTCCTTAAGCTGCACCTAAAATAAATCACTCTTTCAGCAGCTTATGTTTTCTTTCCGAACGCGTACCCTTGAAACCATGAATTCAGAGTGCCGATAGAGAAGGGCATGATTCATATTTGCATATGTGAGATCCCGTCCAGCTCCACTCAGCTACACTGAATTCTTTTGTCCTCGTTCCTTTCTTTTGGGGTGGCCTTCCCTCGTACCAGCACCTGCACCAGCTTATTTAAGTTTCTAGTCCCGAGCCACTCCATTTGATTCTTTATTTAGGAGCTATGCCTGGGGTTGCTGCCTTGAAGCTTTCCAGTTAGTCTGTAGCATATGTTCTTCTCCTGAACTCGGATGGGACTCATTTAAAATCCCTACCTCGGGCAAGAAAGCAAGCTATACGCTCGATAAAGAGCCTTGTATGCTTGGTTGAAGGTAGAGGATGCCCATCAAATGCATAAAATGAAAACAGTGCAAGGGGACCGGGACACCAAAGGGTATAATCCGTGCACATAACCAGCTTTCCTGTCCTGGCACACAGAACCTGCATCCCTGACAACCGATCTGCCAGAGGAGTAGTTCGTGGGTGTGTGAACAACCCTGTCCCCACCCACATCACCATTCAATATTTCTTGACCTGGCCAAACTAAACTACCTGGGCACTGGGCGCAATGTGAGTAGG
This sequence comes from Zingiber zerumbet, assembly GCA_037833815.1. NCBI lineage: Eukaryota > Viridiplantae > Streptophyta > Magnoliopsida > Zingiberales > Zingiberaceae > Zingiber > Zingiber zerumbet. Next base: position 1,832,733 of record JBBMJZ010000082.1, on the reverse strand, counting down.
ATCACTTAGCCATGCTTCAACATTTGGCGCCATGGAAGTACATGCCACTCAACCAAAGAAAGATAATGGAGAGTTGACCGAAATTAGCCCCTCCAAATCACTGGTATGACTATCGAAATCGTGAGCATCAGCATGTAGGTTCCAGATCCAAGTGGTAGTATCGGGGCCTTTAGCTATTGTTCTTGAGAAATGGCCGGGTCTGGCCCATTACTCGAAAGACTATCCCAATTTGTTCCGGCGAACGAATAAGTCGTTCTCACTCGTTCCTCCTCTTTCCGGACAACACATACAAAGAGACCCGCCAACCGTCCAGTTTTTAGTGAACCTCTGAAAGATAGCTATTTTCTTTATGATTCATCCCTTTCTTTCCTATCTCCCATCCATCTATTTAGTTATTCACTAGAGCAATTATGATATTGAAGTCAATCCGAGGCAAGTGTTCGGATCTATTATGACATAACGATTAGGTGCCCCCCCCTTTTATCTTGGAAAGTGCTTTCCCGGCGTGACGAAGAAACTCTTTTTTTGTGCAACCTCAACCTAGTGTACAACTACATTCAGATAGTCGTATAAGTACCCATATGAATCTACTTTAATGGAATATCAGATTACTTAACTATAAAATAAAGAACAAGATCATTCATTAGGATGAACTCGATCCATTCCTATCTCTTAGATATATTTAGTCATTCGAAGGTATATGGTATCTTTCTTTTATTAGCTTTCTAAGTTTGATTCTATACCCCTATTCTCCCTATGAGATACCATACAATGATTTTAGAAGGAAAGGAATTGTTGGGCTTAGGAAGGCTTCCTAAAGGGATTCTCCCTTTAGAAAGGGTTCGGGATAACTGGTTTACATAAGGGCAGCAGGGCTTCAGTAAGACCGCCTAAAGAAAATGGTTTTGCACTCGAAATGCAGGAGATATTGAATATAGCTGCTTTCATAAAAGCTGGGGATTACCTGCCTCACCTCTTTTCGAGATGGAACCATTAAGTTAAGTTGAGCCCTCAGCATTATTTAAGTCATTTGTCTTCGTCTCTCTCGCTGTCACGTCGCCCCTTACCCTTAAGTTAAGTTCTCACTCGGCCCTTATGGTCGAGACGTCTACTACTTTAACCCCGTCGTTCTCACCCGATAAGTATTTAAATATAAAAGTACTGTTTGGGTTGTCCCACAGCGTAACACATGCGACTATGAAACTCAAGTAGTGTTGTCCCACAGTCAGAGCTCTCCTGCTAATATCCGGGTAATAGGGGCAGGTAGGCTAAACCAGGGTGAGAACCCACTCTTCTTTCATTCTATAACAACAACCACTACAACCATGAAATTCCAACAAAGAACAAGGTGTCGGATCCACCTGAAAGGGTCCGCACTTAGAGGAGAACGGGCACTAATGACATTTGAAAGCTTGTGCCCCGTATTCTGCACCAAGAGTTCATGGCCCTCCTCCTAAACATCAATAATATTGAGTCTACAATTTCACTTTTGACATCAGGGAAATACCATACACTCGTAGGGGCACCTAATCAGAATCGTGAATGGAAGGGCAGGGATTTCTTTTAGATGGCTCGACCTTTATACGTCAGCAATCAAGATCTTTCTCCGTATTAGTTTTGAATAGCCATTCACGACAATGCTGATGGGGGAAGATTTTCCTTTGGGGCTATTTACTAAAAATCTTATCTGACGGGCCATTCACTCTACCGTTCGGGACCCGAGAGTTCCATAGTTCTTCAGTTCGAGTTGCATGTGTTAAGCATTGAGCATCCACTTCTTTTTTGATCTCCTCACTCCTTCTTTTAAGTGTACTCAAGAGCAGAATTAACTTAGGATCTTTGGCAAGGATCTTAGGCAACCGTAGCACTTACTAAGTACTTCGCGGGCCCGACCACTCGTGGCGTTGCTCTTTGGGCGTTCTCGATCAGAACTTTGATGAAATATCCGAGGATACTCAAAATATTGAGTCCTCATTGAAGATGAAGAGGGAAGGGGCGACTGAAAGTAGAATCGCAAGGGTAGTGGACAGAACTCAACTCAAACTCATTTCCTTCCGCATGGCTTGAACTCACGTCCTTCTCTTTAGCATGCATGGGATTGAGAAGCTCATCTCCCTCTTTTTGCAAGGGTAGTGGACAAGCGACGTCGTTATCACTCGTCCCTTCCTGACGTCACACGTCGCTTTGCTCGTCCAAATTTGATTTGATAAAAGCGAATTTAAAGTCACACGTCGCAAAACTATGATTATAATTAAATGCGTCCAAAATACTGCTGATGGGTTTTTAGGCACACGTCGCAAAACTATGATTATAATTAAATGCGTCCGTTCCGTCACACGTCGCTTTGCTCGTCCGTTCCAAATTTGATTTGATAAAAGCGAATTTTAAGTCACACGTCGCTTCGCTCGTCCCTTGCTTTTGCTCTTTCTTACAGCAACTATACGACATGTTATTAGATTTCACTATTGATCTTAATTGGATTGGGGGATAGAGTTTGCAAGGCTCATGGCAGGTTCGGCTTCTCAAAAGAAAGGGTGGAGGGGAGAAAATAGGACAGGGGCGCTCCCCGCTAACCGAATTGATTTTTCTTTCAAAGGGAAGACAAGCAGTGGTTTCCCGGTTATCTTCAATTACTTAGTGAGAGTGATATATCTTATATTTTTGATGTAAGGCAGGGATAACATGTAGGAGGGCCAAGCTGAGCACACATAGCGGATGCCAAAGGATCCCAAGCAGTTCTTTGACAGACACCCGAGGCGAGGAGAGGCTTTAGATTATCTATGCATAGATCTGGGATATCTGACCATCCCTTTAGGTTAGGGGGGGAAACCCAACCCATTATGCTACTTACTACTTAATCAAGCCAATTTACTGCGGATCCCTTTCGCATTTCGTCCTCCATAGAGGGGGCCCCATACATAAAGATACAAACACGCTTTAAACAGGAGTTGGCGCATAGAAGGAGGAAGAAAGAGCACTTCCGCGCACAAAGAACTCCCTTGATCCTGATTGTGTAACTGGGTGGGATCTGTCCGAATCGCAACCCCTTCCTTGCGATTGCTGTATATCCCTTTACGATGCAAGATTGATCGTCTTCCATTGGAACTGTCCGGAAGAAGGATCCTTCCAACGGCGAAAGGAGTAAGAACACGTGCCATCAAGCCATTTTTAAATTACAGAAGAGGATAAACTATCCTTGAAAACGGCCGCACTCGAACCTGACCTTCTTAGGACGGGACGAATGGATTGCAATCTCCCCTTATGTTGGGAAAGATTTATTGAGCTTTCTTATCTTAAGCTATCCCAAGGCGCTGCTCAATTAGAGGAGCTGTCAAGTCATAAGGAACTCGCACTAACAGGGATCCCCGGCCGAAACATATCATATCCATTGTCGGTCAATCCACATGTTAAGGACTCGCTCGGGAAAGGACAAGTGAAGGAAGTATGGCATCGAATCCGCCCTTTGAAGGCTTGAAGGAAGAACCGCTTTAAGCCTATTGGTTCCGTTCAGTACAGACAGAGCTCAACCAGAAATCTCTCACTCAGCAGGTGCCAATGCACTGACGTAAGGACAGTCAGACTGAGGACATACGGTACTTAACGCTGCTAACCTTCGCTTCAGTCGGTAGCAAAAGGGAATTTCTCTCACAAAGGTCGCTAGTAGCTCAAAGGACGGCAGTCAATACTGGACTTCTCGCCGGGTCAAAAGCAGATGGAGCGGGGAAGAAGCCCCATTCGTTGAATATCTACCTCCCACTTTCGATGTAGCTCATATGATTAAGGGACCTAACTCACAGTCCAGTCCTACGATAGCCGCTGCTTCAGCCAGGTCAGATTGCCGGAAAGTCAGGGTGTGGGGAGATGAACTGCTTAATGATGTAAAATGCGCAACGGTTGAGCGATGGAGGAGAGCAAAGCTACCTTGAGGTTGGTAGCTGATGAAAGCCTTTAGGTGGAAGTGTTCATAGCCTTAAGTTAAGGAAATATTACCAAATAAGGGTTAACCGAGCGCTGAAAAGATGACAGAGCGAAGTTTGTCGTAGACAAAGGGTTGGTGTAACTAACTGAGCCGATAGGCGAAGCATTTCATTTATAAGACAGTAGGCTAGCCTTGCTTGATTTTCCCTTTCTGCTGGAGCTGGTAGGTCGATGGGATCAGATCTCAAAAGGGAGAACAAAAAAAAAACGAGAAAACTTCTGATTCGCTGAAGACAGATTCTCTTAAACCTATTATACCCATCCCCGTCACCTAAAAATCTCATAGAGTGAGATGAATCACTCAGATCTAGTCTTCATCGACATCCCGCGTGAGGGTCAAGGTACACTGATGGTAAGAACGAACGCTTGATAGCTGCTCCAACTAATGGCAGTTGTAAAGGTAAGAAAGATCATCTTACGAAGTGGGATTTCCTTTCCCTTTCGGATCGAACCAAGACTAGTGGCAAACTGGTCATTCATTTAGAAGAAGAAAGATTGGCGCATAGCCGGTTATACCGTATTTCTTCCTATGTCTGTGTCCTTTTCGCTCATTGCTCGATTGACTCTAACCCAGAATGCTTTGCTTTTACTGAATTCCATCATGCACTCACGGACGAGAGGGTCGAAGCATTCCATTCCAGGTGAGCTGAAAGCGAAGTGTGCACGTATCCCAGCCCGAGCTTACAGGGAAAGGCGCTAGAAGACTAGCGCTTACAGCTCTAGGATGAGCAAATCTCAGCAGAATCGTTAAGCTCACGGGTTAAAGGTGAAAAGTTTGCAGGCTTTGGCGGACCCGGTGGAAGGTTCGCAACTCGTTACGCTCTTTTCCCCCTTTCCGGTCTCTGTTCTTAAGTACGGAGTATGTTGTTAAAGAACCTATAGATATACCTATTTATTAATGAATCGGAGAACTATGAGACTTCCACACTGGCTACAGATAGCCAGACAGATTTTCATTCTATTTACTGGGAATGCTAGCACAGATAAGGCTTTTAAGGGCACTATTCAGATTATTCGAAAGCTATGATCCGCCCTTGCTATTAAAGTCTGAATGACATCGCCAAGATATGAATAAAAAATACAAGAGATAGGAAATGCCAGTTGATGTCAGCTTCACCATCGCAGAAACACGAACCGAACAGAGGCAGCCCGACCTACCGGCGGGGGGTTATTCGCCACATTCATTATAGGGGATCCCAGAACCTGTTAGTAGGTAGACAGAAGTGGTAGATTTTTCGTTAAGCTTACGTAGCATAAAGCAAGTAGGTAGCTAAGAGAAAGGACAAAGAAGCCTTTAGGGTGAAAGTTTCCAATGAACTTAGGTTACCGCTTCTCAAGGCTAGGAAGAGTAGGATCATAGAAGAATGACTAATCAAATAGCTAACGTGGAATGAAAGGGATCTCCTACACAGTAGGTCCCAATCTAGTTCTAGTATAGTACTAGAGTACTAGTTCCAATCTCGCCACGTGAGCAGACTCAAGACCTACCCGAGCGAGGAAAACCTTTGAAGTTCAGGACGGATCCAAGGCTATTGTATTGGATCTAACAGTCCGCCAGTCAAAGATAAACTCTCACCCAGTAGCCTGCATAAGGAAGACTACTTCCCTGATCGAAGGGTGAAATGGAAGCCTTGGATTCGTCACCGGTTGAACATCGGTCGGGTCCGTTGCTAGCTCCGGGGGGAATCACGCCTAGCATCTGCTACTATTAATTAGATAATTAGAAGTACGGAAAACGCCAAACGTCTTCTCTTCTATCTACCTAATAATAGGTAGCAAGACGTATCTGTTCCGGTAGACGTTCTGACTTGTAAAGAGAGCCTAGCAAGCTCGGACTGCGGACACTTTGCTAACTGGTTCTTCATTAGCCTAACCTAATTCGGTGTCAAATTCGTTAAGCCGCTGGGATACCGCTCCCTCGTTGGCTAAACCACGGCACTATGCTTAACACATCGAATTGGACCTAAGTAAGGGGCTATAAGCTTCTGGACGATGTTGTGTGATTTCACATCGCGTCGAGGGGAATCACAGGGGGGTTCAATCCCCCACCAGGTCCTACTCCTCCACCAGAGAATTACGGGTTGGGGCTCGGGGCACAAAGCGAGGGGGATCACCCAGGCTCGAATCACTATGCTTCCGGGTCCTCACAAGAGGCACATCAGGAAGGCCAGCCGGGATCCTCTCATCTCCCCCCACATCAGGGGGAGGTGGGCAAAAAGAGACCATTTTCCGTACTAGAACGACATCTTCGGAGGCACTGTGCTTCCCAAGCTATAACCCCAAAATATCCTTTTGTTTTAGATTGGAAGCAGGAAGATTTCCATTATTTCGCTCAGCATATAGCGATTTCCGAATTAGACATTGAAACTAAAACGGATATTGAAATTGGAAATCTTGCCGAATACATAAAGAATTATAAAAGACTGAAAACTCTGTTAGATCCGTTTTTTGAGTCATATTAAAAAAAGGATGACTTTAAGAGTTTTTGCATCTTTCTCCCATGCCTTTCTTGGTTGGAAAAAAACCAACCGGCAATTGAATCTTCCGAGATTGGAAAGGAAGTGAAAAAGGAAGACAGCCCTAGATTAGGACGAGATGCTATTAAGCTTGTTCTAAAAGGGTGTTTACTGGTCCTCAATCAGTGCCCTTGAAAGATAGGGCTCGTGTGTGATCCAAGAATCAAGCCTCAAGAAGGCCACAAGGGCTGTTGCGATAAGGGGGACTCGGGAGTGTCAGGCTTGTGCTCTAATAGAAAGAGACGAACTCCACTAACGGGGCTCATCAAGGCCAAAGGAGTCTATTTGAATCCCTAAGAGGGCTTGGACTCCATTCTTGAGTAATAGTAATAGGGATTAGACCAATTGCAACTACATCATCGAATAATGGACTTGCGGAAAGAGAGATCACTTCCTAAGACGGAAGCAAGGGCCTCCCACCCGTCAAGACAAAAGAATTCAAAGGAAGGACGAAGGCCCAGCAGAGATGATTCCATTCCCTGATATGAGTGCTTCTATACATGTCCCGATCTCTAACTCATACTGGATCCAGTCGCATCCTATTGGGATTAATGGAATATAGCCCAATCTCATTTGATCTTACTCCCCAGTTTTCCAACGGAGTTGGTGTGCCCTTCTTGAGAGTTAGGGGCGGCAAGGAAGGTTGATCATCTCGCCTTAAGTTACAGTTCATTCAATTGAATTTCTTGTAATGGTGAACGGGAGCATTCAACCCTCTTGAGAGAAGAATGGTGATACAAACAAGTTAGCTTTCTTTCACGCAAATCATATGGAAAGCAAGAACTTGTAGAAAGAAAGACCGACTCAAACTCCATTGGCTTATCGAAAGCAGAATTAACTAAACCGGGATTATATGATGTAGGATCAAAAGAAGGCACGTCAGGAGCGCCTGTTGCCAGAAGAGACCCTGCTCGCTTGGGATTGCCATTGCTAATACGAGTTGCTCTTCGCAGTCCTTTCCTTGTGTTCTGCTTGCTCAACGTCCAACCTCTTGTTTAAGCTCCGTCATGGCTCGTTCCCAAACCCGTAGAACGCGTATGAAAAAAAAAGGCAAGCTCCGAAATAGGTCGCTGCCGGTTCAAGTTTATATAATTGTAGTCAAAAGGCGAGCATACAATTCAATATCGCTCCTAAGACTACGTTCGCAGGTATCTTGCTCGATCAGTATCGAGAAAAATCCGTATAATTATTTTGATTAGCTCCTAGCCCCTGCTTCGATCATTGGTGCTATCATCGTATATATAGAATAGATCACTCCTGCAGGACCTCTTTCTATAAACTAGAAATTGATGAAGGTAGAAAAGAAAGGGATGGATGGCCGGGCCATGAGAAGGAAGACTTGTTATATGCTTAACACACGCAAGTCGATGATCCTATCCTTAGCAGAGTGGATTCTCTCCTGAAGGAACTAGCTAACTCAAGACAGTGTAGGAGTAGGAATTTCAATCCACTCAGATGCAACAACAGAAGCTCCTTAGTATCCAGCAGCTACGGAAATGGGGCTCCTAGGGTTCCCGAGAAGGGTAAGCTAAGAAGAGGTCGAGGGCAAAAGAAATCAAAAAAGCAAGTCAAAACTTATCCGGGATTCCCTTGATTGGTCTATCGTATATAAGAGAACTCCTAAAAGCAGCCGTGATCTTTCTTGACTTCGGAGTAGAATAGGTGCAAGGGGGGATACTCGAAATATCATAAGAGAAGTCACTCATACCCGGCTGTTGGAAATACTAGGGGGCCTAGTGATATCTCGAGGCATTAACTTCTTTCTAAGGTAATGCACTAAGACACCGACCAGGTAAGGGGAAAGGGGTCTCCCTCCTCCAAGCCACAATTCAAGAGGCAATAGAGGTTTCAACCAAAGGGCTCTCATACGTCGAATAGACATAGAAGAGTCCTTATGGAGGCGACTAAGCGCCTTGTAACCTAAACCTCCTATCCTACAAAAGTCAACCTTTTAATAGAATATTTCAACCTTAGGCCGTACAGGCCATAGGGATGATAGAAGTTAGATAAACAACGGACTGACACTGGACTTCAGTCCCTTGTCAGACAGTTTACAAGAAAACGCTTAGCAAATTCAACACAACCAGTATCAGATATCAACGATTTAGACTTTGATATTGTCACACCGAGAAAGTACCCTCCATCTACGAACTCCACTGGGAAGCTATTACTTCCTCTTACTAGAGGTTGCGGGGAATCGTTAAATCCTGATTTTCTTATTTCATGTCTTTTTCATTCTCCATTCGAAAGTAAGGAATATCCTTTCTAAAAGAAGAAAGCACTATTGACTTCCGCTTTGACTTCCTCCCGAGCGAGAGCGATCACAGGACTAGCGGAGGGAAAGCAAAAGAAGAAAGAAAAAGGATCGAGACTGGAACCTGACTCTCTTAGCATAGGCTTGAAGCCCTCATGTCCTATAGGAAGTGGAAGTCAGAAATCCTATCCATCTTGCCAAAAACCTTTGCACGAGTAAGAAAGCAGTCTACTTATGGCATCGGAACCACTAATGCCGCATCTCTCGATGAGAAGGAATCCAGGAAAGAGGAGAAGACGAGGTTTATATATCCTTATGTAGCGGCGCCTTACGCGCTTCAAGCCCCAATTCCATTCTTACGGGGAAGGGTTCTTCTTCAAGACAAGCCAATAACCTAATCTCTCGTACTAGTGGAACCTACACCTATTGGGATAACGGTAATAAGACGCCGTGGGGTGATACCGATTCAGTGAAAGCGATAGACAATACAATACAAGCCATAAAAACTGCGAGTGCCCTGACCTTTGCGCTTTTGTTGATGTCCAATGAGTCGAACCCTGGCTCTTCATAGAAAGTTGAGACTTTGAGTCCTCTCAAATAATATTCCCCCTTATATAGTCTCGGCCTCACTGATCGTTCTAGACGCTCCCTCTCTGCTTAGTGAGGTTGGACGTGTGAAACCCCGTATTTAGAGCCTAAACTCTCTGTCCCCTAGGGTTAGAAATGTATCAACGTTTTGAATAGCCATTCACGCTGTAATCTGCTAGGGTCAAGAAGTAGGATTGAAAGTGAGAAACCCGTGTTTTTTCCCCGTATTCTGCACCAGTCGTGAATGGACATAGAGATTCAAAAAAGAAACTACGAAAGAAAAGACTAATTTATTGGAAAGGCAACTTACTTTTTTCAAGGGCCCTACCCTTACTCCTACAATCTCCCAATAGTTTGACTCGACTTTTTTAATCAATCAATTTAGGAGTCGCTGCCTCTATTATTTCTCTATTCCGCTATTCCTTGTGTCGGCCCTCTCCTTATCAGTCGAGCTCTATCCGAGGGATACCCTCTCGCATAATATTCGCTCGAGCTCTATCTGACTCGTAAATCGACCTATCGGTCGCTGCCTCTATTCCCTTGTGTCGGCCCTCTCCTTATCAGTCGAGCTCTATCTGACGATACCCTCGGGCTTTTAGGTTTTTTTGTGGTTTATGACCACTTTAGTGAGTGACCCCCCTGCGGTGTCAGAGTCCAGGTCAGGTAATCCGCCAAGTGCTTAGTCCTTTTAATCTGCCAAGTGCATATTCCTTGTAATCTGCCAAGGCCTAGTCCAGGTAATCCCCTAATCCCCGTGCACATATTCCTTTGTAATCTGCCAACAAGTGAAGTCATAGTCTGCGTAATCTCGTAATCCTAAAGTAATCTACAAGTCTTAGTACGGGTAATCCATTAAGGTAGGTAGCTCTCCCTCTCTTTTCTAGTGTTCTGTGAATCCCCCCAGGATGGGTAGCTCTCTTTTCTAGTGCTCTGACTCTTAATCCCCACCCCACCAAGGTAGCTATAGCTCTCTCTCTAGTTTTTTGCTTGTCTGTTCTGTATATTTATGTAGTTTGCTGAAGCTAAAGCGAAAAAAGTAGGAAACAGAGAAAGAGCCACAGCCAAAATCAGAATGAAAACGACTAGGGCACGACAGAAAAACCACCTTGGGAGTGCTGGTGTTGCTACTGAAAGAGCTAGTAGTAGAGCGGGTATAGTAGACAGCGAGGCTCCTACTCAACTTACTCCTACTAATGGCGCTACTGGGGCTAGGGCGGCTACTCAAGTTACTCTTACGACGGATGCGACTCAACTTACTCTTCCTAAGGGCGCTACTGGTGCTAGGGCTAGTAGGGCTACGGCAGTTACCGGTACTAGGGATGCGACTGAAGTTACTCTTCCTAATGGTGCTACTGGTACCCATATTGAGTTAAGGATTAAAGACTTTGCGGGCGACAGAGTAGGACACAAGCCCTAAAATCAATATAAATTCTTCGCCTTTTGAGTTTGGGCACAAACAAATTGGAGCTACTGCGAAGGATAGGCAATCCAAAGCAAAGGTTGCTACTTAGGAAAAGAGTATAGAGCAACTCTTATGCGAGCAATAAAACCATAAGTCACCAATAGAGAGGAACTAAGGACATACTCACACCAGAATCATTACACCTAAAAACTTAAGACTTCAAATCTGACTCTTCAAAAGGAGCTTCTTTTTAGGCTGCTGCTTTTCCAAGGGGACTACTACTACCAATAATGTGGCTAGGGATACTACCAAGGCTGCTACTATGGCGGCTACTGTGCCTATTGGCTCCTACTGGGGCTCTGACTGGTCCCACTGGTACTACTCCTCCTAGGGATGCTACTACTATGGCTACTCTGGCTAATGGTGCTAGGGCTGCTACTCAACTTACTGGGGCCTGGGAGGCTACTGAAGCGACTACTGATATTGCCACAGAGGCCAATGGTGACACTTTAGAGTAAAGCATTAAATACAGAGGAGGCGACAGAGGAGGGCTTACACTCGACAGTTGCACTAAGGGTAATCCAGTACACAACCCCCTAAGGGCAGACTATGGCGCCTAAGCTGTACGAGAGACTTCCTATAGAGGACACTGGAGCTCTTCTGCTTTGGATTTCCTATCCTTCGCTAAGGTTGCTACTTAGGAAAAGAGTATAGAGCAATACAAACATAAGTCACAAATAGACGAAAGGAGTAAATACTTATACCAGACTCTGAAGCTGCTTTTAAAGCTTTTGCATCGGAAGCGGCTTTTAAAGCTTTTGTTGCAAAGAAAGAAGGTACACTACTACTGGTCACACTGTGGTGGCTAGCGCTATAGCTAGGGATACTTGTTAGGGATGCTACTCAACTTACTGGTACTAATAGGGCGACTCTTACTACGGATGCTACTAAACTGACTACTACGGCTACCACTCTTCACACTGCTGACACTGGTACTACGGATGCTATTGAAAGCAGATACGGCTCCCACTGGGGCTAGGGTTGAGACTGGTAGTGAAGCTCTTGGGGCTAGGGAGACTCTTGAAGCGGATACGGCGGACCCAGTTGGCCTTGGACTGGTACTGGTTGGCCTTGCCCAGGTAAAGAACGGCCCTAAGGAAAACCAAGGAACGCATCTACGCGGGCAATCAAAACCAAAAGGCCACAGGCAAGTAACATAACTATACTCGTACCGAGGGGCGAAGAGCTGAGCCAAAAGTTCAATTCTTTGAACTTTTTAAAAGGCGAAGTATTATCATATAAAGTATAAGGTGAGACGATAGTCGATTGGAATAGCCGAGGAAAGGGACTAAAGAAAACTAAGGAAGGATAGAATCCAAAGAAGTCAAAACCACAAACGAAGCTACAGCACACGAGAGAGAAAAACAATTAAAAGGACTACGGCCAGAACAACTAAAACCGAGTGGTTAGTAGAGGTACCAGTAGAGTCAGTAGAAGCAGTAGTTGGCGACTTAGTCAATAGTATTGGAGTTGGCTTCGCACCTTTAATTTATGTTGCTTTTATAAAGGAAGCTGTACATTTAGGGAGGTTAGACTGAACAACATAGAAGAAGTAGCCGTATCAAGTAAATGTTCAAATCAGGGATGCTGCGAAGACAAACGACTAAGCTCAAGCGATGACGCGAAGCGCGAAGGACTTCGATGAGAGGTACCGGTAGACCAAAGAAAAAAGTAGACCAATTGATGCACTTATTATGTTGCTTACGGCTTGTCAAGCTCTTGAACTAAATGCGGCGGCTGATGCATGTAGCTGTGACAGTGACTCTAGCTAGGGAGGCTAGGGCGGGTGCTGCTGGTGGGGCGGCTGTTGCTAGGTCTTCGGCTGTTGGAGGTCCTAGTGTTGCTACTGTTGGTGAGTCTAGTGTTGCTTCTGTTGCTGCTGGGGAGCTCTCACTTAGGGCTTTTGAACCTCTAACTTCAGAATCAGGTGCGGCTGGGGCATCTGGTAGGGCTGATGCAAAAGTAGTTCCTAAAGTAGTAGACTCAGCTGGGGCAGATGCAACAGTAGCAAAAGTAGAATCCTCCGGTGGGGATGGTACAGTTGTTCCTAAAGGAGAAAAGACTCACTTAGGTGCCGCAAAAGTAGCTAAAGTCAAGGCTTCTGTTGAACCTGTCACTTCAGAATCCTCTGGGGCAGCTGGTACAGTTGCTCCTAAAGGAGAAGACTACCTTCGGGCTAGGGAAAGTTGGGGATGGTACAGTTGCTCCTAAAGTAGAATCTTCTGGTGATGCTTCAGTAGAATCCAATGTTGCTGCTTCAGTAGTTCCTGATGCTAAAGTAGTTCCTTCAGTTGCTGAAAAAGTAGTTCCTAAAGTAGATCCTGATGCTAAAGTAGTTCCTTCAGTTGCTGAAAAAGTAGTTCCTAAAGTAGATCCTGCTTTTGGGGCTTCAAAAGTAGAATCCTATGGTGCTGCTCCTGCAAAAGTGACTAGCTACTAGGACTTGAACTACTAGGGATAAAGAAAAAGCACCCGCGGCTTCGGCTTCTGAGTAGGGGTCTGGGGTCTGCGGCTTTTGAGTCAGCACCTGCGGCTTCGGATGTTGAGGAAGGCTAAAAAGAAAGAGCAGCCTCGGCTTTGGCTTTTGAGGGCTCCTTTTGAGTCTAGGTCTTCGGCTGTTGGAGTTGCTTTTGCAGTTGATAGGTCTTCGCCTGTTGGAGTTGGTACGGCTAAAGTAGTTCCTTCAGTTGGTGCAAAAGTAGTTCCTTCAGTAGAAGACTCACTTGGGGCTTTCAAAGTAGATCAAGTAGGTGCGTCGATGGGGTTGACCTCTTAGTGGTTGGTGCTCGCTCAAGTCAATGATTCAACTTAGATGGGAAAGTTCATTAGTACTTTAATGAATGACAGTCCGATGGCTCTGAAGGACTGAGGTTTCCTTGAGCTCTCCGCTTTGAATAGGACCTCTCGTACAATCTGTCGACTGGCTCATCGCGCATCAGGTCGAAGAAAGATGGAAAGGAGAGGAGAACTAGACTCTCCAAATTGGGTATTTTATCCTTCTTAAGAGGATGTCATATCTCTAATCCATTATAGGGCTGCTGTTAGAGTTCCCACTATTGGGGCTGCTGAGTCGGGGTAAAGGAAAAAGCAGACTTAGGGTACGCTAGTTAGGGTACGAGGCTCGTGAGTAGGGCACAAGAAAGCAGCATCCTAGGGTCTTCGCCTGTTGAAGTTGCTTTTGTTGATGGGTCGGCGGCTCTTGAGTCAGCACCTAAGGCTTAGGCTTCACCACCTTCTTTGAGTTGGTTGAGGCTTGGGACTCTCCTCGGCAGTGGCAAGAGAGACTCTTAGTCTTTTAAGTAGAGGACAGATACTCATCGAGGATAGAAAGAGACTTTTCCCATGGCCCTAGTTGTCCTTGCTACGGACCTAGTTGTCCTTGCCGCGGCCCAGGTTGGTTGTGTCCTTGTACCGGTACGGGTTGTCCTTCACCCGGCCCAGGTTGTCCTTGACCCGGTACGGGTTTTGCCCCGGCCCAGGTTGTCCTTGACCCGGTACTGAACGGACCGAAAGAAAAGCAAGGAAGGAAGCGGGCCATTAATCAAAACCAAACAGACCCGCTAGAGTTCCTAGTGGTGCTGCTATTGGTGCCGCTTGCGAGGCTATTGCCGATGCTCTTGGTGGGCAGTAGTACATTGGGGCTCCTGGGGAAGTAAAGGAGAGGGATGCTGTTACAGTTCCTAGGGCTGCTCTAGAGTATGAGTAGAGGAGTGCCACTTGAGAGTCGGAGTATAGGAGGGCTGCTCTCTTCCTAGTGAAGCCACTGGTCCTACTGATGTTGGGAAGGAAAGGGTACCCACTGGATAGGTGAGACGTTAGTCGAATTGGCGAAGAGCTGAACGGAAGGGAAGGGTACCCACTGGAT
>JBBMJZ010000082.1:1792304-1810741 GCA_037833815.1 Zingiber zerumbet | reverse complement strand
GCCTATAATTTATAGAATTCAGTAAAGAATAGAGAGCTGGACAGTCAAGCATATATCTTGTGCTGGCAGATTAAAGCTTATCAATTCAGTCCTCTTTAGCATCCAAAACTATTTATAGGTGTAATGTCTTTATCCTGTCCCCCTCCATCACTTCACTCTCGCTTGGGTCGATTCATTTCTTCCCTCGAGCTATGAGCGATAGAATAAAGTCTTAAGTCTGTTTCTTTCCCAGCCGGGCAATTTTATAACACTATAAGTCCCACCTCGGTGGTAGAGCGGTCGGTCTTTAACTGACTGGTTGTAGGTTCAAATCCTACTTGAGGTCCTTTAAAGAGACTTTCAACAATGGATTCCAGAATGAAAAAACTTAGACCTTTTTAAGGGTCCGTGGACTGACTGTCTAACCCTGATCAAAGCCCTAAGCTCGGCACATCCAATTCAATGTAGATCCCGGACAGCAGGCCTACTTCAGCCATATGCTTCACACTTGCTTTCCTGCAAATCAGAGGCAGGGGTTACAGGTGCTTTCTCCGAGCAACTCTCTCTTAGGCCGACCGGTACTTTACTTGTATGATAAGTGGAAGGAAGTTCAATCCAAGGCTTCTTGTCCATCATAAAGGGGATCAAAATCCTTCTATATTTCCTGTATCAACAATGGCTTACGAAAGCCTTCCCGAAATCCATTCTTGCAGCTACACCGCCAACTTCAAATAGAGGAATTCCTTCCAGCAGCCCCTAGGAGAAAGGACTAGACTATATATTAGAAATTTTAAGCTACGTGGAATCTCTATCTCTGGATTCGGCATAATCAATGGCACCACCCACACCAACATATGTTTAGGAAGGAGACCCGCGCACATAGAAAAAAAGAAAAGAAAAACATCGTTTTCAACACGACACGGGATCAAAGGGCTTTCTCTTGGTGCTGACCTGAACTTCGTACCAACAACTTGTGAATTCACACATTGGGATGTCGTAACGGGCTATGGTCCCCGCTTTTTTAGTTGCTTACAAGCCGACGTCTTTATGAAGTTTAATTTCGCTGCATGAACCCTCTTTCTTATTGTAAAAAGCTTGTTTAGTCTTGCTAATGATAATGAGCTTTATTTTATCCATCTGAGCTCCTTAGCGAAGGTTTTGCTTTAGTGGCAATTGACTTGCAACTGAGACTCCAAAGAAAGGTTTGATGGAATTTAGCTAATGCTGTCTATCGAAATGGAAGGGTCTTTCCGGAGCAGATGGAAAATCCTCCATCTTTACCCGAAAACTCCTACTCCTTTATGAACGGAGAGGTAAAAGGCAAAAGAATCTCGATTTGCTGTGGCCCTTGAGTCCTAGGTCGATGACCCCCTGGCCGTGGATTCCACATCTCAAAGGTATCAGATCGGATGGTCTCTTGTAAAGCTAAGCTAAGGAAAGAGGGGGATAAGAATTGAATTACGCTTTCACCGGGTCAGTTCCTAACTCGGGATTTTTGTCCTAAAAAGCCGTTTCCCTCGCTTTAATATATAATATAAATAGGGCATCGAAATGCGACATTGACTAAAGAAAGTCAAGAAAAAGCCACAAACCCTTACAGTTCGCTGCCGGTACAGCGCCTATTCCCTATTCCGCTTCTAGTCTTTCTGCCCCCATATGCCCTGTTTCAGAGAGAAAGACAGGCTTGGTATTTTGACCCTTCCTCTTAAGGGAGTTCTTCCTATTGAGGATAATGAGTGCCCTCCTTTTCGTTTTGTAGTCTAAGTTTTTTAAAGTAATGGTTGAATCCTTTCCAATCCGTACCTGTAACTGTAGCTAGGGGCGGACTCAGGCTACTAATAGAGGTAGGGCTGACTAGTTACTATATCTAAATCTAATAGAGAAAGAACGTCGTTTGCTGTCCTGGAAGGGGGATCAACGCAGTTAGCCCCTGCATTTCGAGAAAAAGCCTATCTAGTTGGAGTGCTAGTCTAATGTAATTCTAAGGGTAAGCTCATCCAATTCTATTCCTTTTTAAGCTCTTTTTGAATGCCCTTTGATTTGTATTGTGTTTTGTATATAAGCCCTGCTGTCCTAAGAATAAGAACTTCTTGCTGAGAGTTCTCCTGTTGGATGAGGCATGCGAGCTTAGCCATTGGAAGTCTTTTCTTTCGCTCTTTCTTCAGTGTGTCTGGCTACCACCTTTCCATCAGTCTCTGTTTATTGCCCTTATTTTAGATAGAATCTCTTCGCACTCTAAGTGCTTCTGTCTTGGATCGAGTTGCAGTCTTGCTTTCTTCCCAAATAGCAAATGTTTTTTCTTCGGCCAAGCTGTCTTTTCCAGCAAGAAAGGAATTTCTGAGCTAGCAGCTGACTATCAATCAGTGTTGGCCGAAGTTTCTCTCCTGTAGCATATTGACTTTCTATAGAAGTGTTTCCATCTCCTGAAAGCAATGCACTCATCACATAGTAAGCAAGTGCTTTTTTTTTCTTTCCCCAGGTAGGAAGAGTAGCTATCAGACTCTATGTTGGGCTAGCTGGAAAGGGATTGGCGCTCAAGCTAGTAGATAATGTAAACTCGCTGGGTTGCTTCTTTTCCATCCTATTTTTCTTAGTGGAGCACGAGAGCTCTATGTAGGGAATCTAGCACATCTGCGATCGAACCTTCGCTATTTACCAAGTAGGTTAGCTATGACCAAGAGGGATCTGTGCCTTCACATAAGGTCTAATCCCATACTCATGGCTAGATAGGAAAGCAACATATTGTAGATTGAATGTTGCCCACGGTTGAGCCTCCTCCTCCCTTTGTTCGGACGAGAAGCAAGAGTAGCCAGACTGAACCTTATGAACAAAAAAGATTGACTACAAAGTCAAAGTGCATTACTTAGAATAGATTGACTACTTTAGATATTTCTACTTAGAAGGACTTGGCTGAGTCTTAGGTTAGGAAGACTTCCCCTGGGAACCTGAGCCACTATAAAGAAGCTTACCAGCCTTTGGACAAGACTATGAAGAAGAAGGCATGACGAGCTAATGGGTATAGCATATGGGCTGTGCTTTGAAGCGATGACACGGACAACCGGGAAGGGAAGCATTGAGAAAGTCTCTTCTTGCTTGCACAGACGCTCTTTCCTAATGTAACCCGGATTCATCCCACTTAGATTTAGAGAGGCAGGAACTCGGGAAGCATTGAAATCCTTATTCAAGTCATTCCCATGTGCCTACCTTCAAGATTGTTAGTAACTATCAACTTCTACTGACTATATGAGCGAAATAGTCAGTCAGAGATAGCCTGCTTCGTCCCTTTTGCTAATTTCATACCTCCCTCAGATGGCTACCGAAAGAAAGTCTCTCGACGTAGGGAGAGGAAAGGTTGCCAGTCCTCTCAATCAGCTTCAACCGGCCAGTCACCTCTTCTGTTTAGAAGAGCAATCGATCTGCGCGGGTGTTGCCATCTTTCCTAGGGAATTCAATCACATCGGATCAGTGAGCTAAAGTCAATCCCTCAACAGCTAAAGTAACTGCTTGATCTGTCACCCTCGTGATTCAAGCCTGTCACCAAGCCTTAAGTCAAAAGCTCAGGTTGAAAGCCCTTTAGTTTAGGGCACCAAGTGAATCAAAGCAAGAGCTTACTCAGAGCTCAAACTCTATTTAAATCAAAGTCAAGCGAAGCAAAGCAAGCCAGCCAAAGAGGGATAGGCATGATCATTCTATTCTAAAGGTAGAGATCCTGAACTAAGGACTTCAAGCTAGAAGTTCTCTATGTGAACATAGGATCCTATATAAACAACCGGAAATGCTAGACTAACTGCTCTAGAGGCAACCTACTGGAGAAAGCCAGAGGAGGGAAGTTACTCGGTTAAGAGGATTAGGGAATAAACGAAGGAAAGCTTAACTCGCTCGAACTTCCGAGGTCCAGTGAACTCAATCTTGAACCCCTGTTTAGCTTTCTCTTTTGCCTATGAGGTTTGATGACAGACCGTGGTAACTTCAGAAGCAGAAGAGGAGATGACCTTAGAATTCAATTAGAAGTAGGAAAGCCTTCAACAAGAGAAGGAGACCCAAGCACAGCCAACCTACCTTTAATACGAAAGAGGAACTACCCCGGGCAAAGAGACACTAGATCTTTTCCGCAGGAGCATCCACAGTAGATCCAGTGCGCTTGACAAGATCCCCTTCTTATATTTTATTTATAAAGTCGAGTCAAATCTTTTAGCGGTATCACTACCAAAGACAACAATCCCCACATTTTCATTTTCCAGATTCAAGAGCAATGGGTTCTGCGTCAGAGCGATCTCCTAAGGGGCACAAATGCATTCCAATGCTAACCCAGGTTCTATCCTATATAAGGTAATGTAAGG
This sequence comes from Zingiber zerumbet, assembly GCA_037833815.1. Lineage (NCBI taxonomy): Eukaryota > Viridiplantae > Streptophyta > Magnoliopsida > Zingiberales > Zingiberaceae > Zingiber > Zingiber zerumbet. The sequence goes on along the minus strand of JBBMJZ010000082.1, from coordinate 1,806,422 downwards.
TAGTCTTACATTCGTTTTTATATTACAATAAGTATATTGTAATGGTAAAGGAAGGACTCTATCTTCTGAGCAAGCCACTAGCTGCAAAGATGGCTTTGATCTACGAGCGTCTACAGCTAGTATCCGGCCTGTAACTCCACCTTTGCTCGAGGCAGGAGCGAGACTTCTTCAAATGATTCGTCCTTAAGGGGATCGACCCATTGAATGAAAAGAATCTCCATTCGTGGATGAAAAAGAAGGAGGCTAATAAAATCTCTCTCAAAGAACGACTCTCTAAAGTCGAAGATTTCGATGAAAGCAAGGTAGACGCCATCTTTGACATGTTGATCGCGTCGGGTTAGCTGACTCTACCTCCGTGTAAGCGACCCGCCGAGATCGATAAAGTGGATGATTCCAACTACTGCCGGTACCACAGGTCGTGGGACATAGACTAAGACAGGGTTTTGTCTTTAAAGAGCTGGTGCAAGAAGGCCTCCGGACAAAGGCATTAACACTAGGAGAAGAATCAATTTCATAACCTCCGAGATCTTCACTAGTAGGAAGGAAAAAAAGACACTTTCTTCGGGTCACGACTTCCAGAAGGAGTCATATCATTCGACTGATTGTCTCCATTTAATAAAAAAGATCCAGATACCGCTCTCAACGCTCTACTCTCTTCCGAGAGCAATCCATAGTAGTTAATCGGAACATCTCGCCCTCCCTTCACCTGGGCTGAGACGTGACCTCTTCTCCTCGTTTTCATTGGGTCACTCACTCGCCTACAGGTGAGAGAAGAGTGATTTGAATTACCTTTAATTAAAGGTGACTTCACTCGCTTCCTTTGGAAAAAGAGTCAGAACTGATAGTCATCGCCTTTCCCTTTCGACTGGCATTATCACATCGCCATCAACAAATTCAATAGCTGCTTCTAGCCCGATTCCAAGACCTGGACCTCTTTCAGGTTTGAAAGCAGCCCTTATTCCATTCATTCCATCAACAGCTCAATCGATGGGACTTGCTTTCCTTCCTAAAGGAAGTTAGCCGGAGCCGGTAGAAATGACTGACTTAAGATAGAGAGAGATCACCCCTAACAGAGTCCATTCTCCGAATAGTAACACGGTAAAGCCAAAGATCTGATTCACTAGCAAAGGAAAGCAGCTGCCTTGATCAACTATAGGAAAGTACCAGTTTTACACAGCGCCCGAAAGCATTGATTGAAGGTCTCCTCTTTTTCACAGCTGCCCATGAGTTCAACAAAAGCAGAAGTGATCCTTCTAGAAGATAGGACTGCTGACCACGTCGAACTAGAGCCTGCCTTACGAGGGAAAAAACCACTTTTAACCAAAGCAAAGCGCTGATCTCTTCTTTCCTAGTGAGTCATATGTAACTTAGTCTGCTATTCCTATAATGACTAAATGTCAAACCTACCGAAATCAAATCCAGTTATTCCCTCTCCTTAAAGGTATGGGTCATTGACGACGGGGCCGCAGGGAAGGAAAGAAAGCCCCCTTTCGGTTGTAGCAAGTGAGAGGGAAGGAAGCACCTTCTATAAGATAATTGGCTAGGTTCTCTCTATATAAGAGTCTTGTACTACTTGTCAACTGGTAAGGCTAATGGGTGGACCTTTAAGACTTTGAAGAGAACCCACTAGTTGCAGCCTACAATTCACCGAATAAAGGGAGTCTCACAAGGCGTGATAGATCAAGGTTTCTAGAGTCGATTTCATTGCACACACTAAATCCACTGAAAGTGTTGTAGTGAGAAAGAAGGAAATGTTTTAAGGTCTAGAAGCAAGGGACTGATTGGGGAATACAGAATAGAAGGTTCATCCATGCTTTTAACAATCTCTACTGTTACTGGTTAGACCGACTTGCTGGCTGATTTCATTCCTTAGGGAGTGAGAGGCCACATCTAACTATGTCCAAAAAACTGGAATACGAATAAGATCAGACTTCCCCAACCTTAGCGTACTTAGTTGTTAAACCATAGGTCGACAAGTGGTAGTGTACTTTTCCCCAACCTTAGCGTACTTAGTTGTTAAACCATAGGTCGGAGCTTCCATACGAGATTCCTTCCCGGGTCATCTTCTATGGTACTTTTAAAAAGGCGAGGCCCCTAGCGATAGGGGGGAGGGGATGCGGGAAAGCGGGGCCCCTCAAAATTTTGGCAGACTCTCCTGCCTCCGGGTGTAATAGAAGAAAGACTTTGTTGAAGCTGAGCGTTCACCTTAGTTAGTGGCACCTCTGACCTGACCTCAGATGCATGTGTTAAGCATAAGGCTTTTGTAGCATGATCGAAGCGAAGAAAGCATAGAAAAAGATGACATCACTCTAGTCATAAAGGATCTTAGGCGAACGACCCTCCGGCCCCATTTCGGTGCACGATTGGAGAGTCCTATGGGCCCGACGCTTGATTCACTCGATGACTAAAGAGGCTCTTGTCTATTCTTCTGATATTTCTCTCTACTCGAGTCTTATTCCAGCGCGTATTAAGTTGGGGAAGTCACCGTAATGGTTGATAGAAAGCAGGCCTGAAAGAATGGATTGAGCAGACTTAATAACCACCATGTCGATCGATTCCTCTTCGGTCGGTTTATATTTGACTTGCGCAGCCCCGCCGACGAACTCGCTGAACGATTCGTCATTTGGGTCAGGGCTTCAAGGTCCTCCCGACGTCAAAGTTATAGGAGTACTGCTCGACAAACAATCGAGATAGGTGCTCCCAAGACGTGAGAGAGGGTTTGTCGAGAGAAGTAAACCGGTGAGGCTCTTTTGAAAGAACTTAATAAGAGTTCATCTCCTCTCAAGTGAGCCAGATCACCGCAGTACGCCCTAAGATGGGAAATCGGGCAGCCAGTCCCATTGTACTTTTCGAACTCAGGCACCTTTCATCTCTCTGGCTTCTGGAAATAGGCACAGATTATGAAAAGAAGTTGCCCGTAGGTCCACGCCTCGTATCTTCTTGAGCTCTAAACACGCACCCCTTGACTTAATTAGAACCTCTGCTCCATACCCCCTCTCTCTCTTTCTTGTTGACAGTGACATCAGAGTTGGTGACAGGGGAAAGCATGTAAAGGAAAAGTGAAATGGTAGCTACTTCTTCCCTTTCCGGTCGGTCTGGTGTGGTGTCATTGACTTCATTTCTCTTCACATCCCTCCATTTGAATCTCTACTCTGTTTTGGCTACAGACTGTTCGCGCTAAGACAGCGATGATGCCCGGGCTAGTGTAACTGATCTCGCTACTAAATCAATATCGTCAGTTATATGGTTGCTTCATCCAATAGAGGTTAAGGTTCAGAATGTCCTACCTTCCCTGATTCAGAGGGGATCACTCATCAATCTACTGTTATCCCCAAGACCAGCTGTTAGACTTCATCTTCTCTTCTTCTTTGTGAGACTTTCTGTTAACCTTTCTTCTATTCTGTTTTTCAAGGCGATACCGAAGAGAATAACTCAAGGGCACTGGCTACTCCATCAACTCAATTTCGTTGCGTAAGTGAGGATGCCAGTCATCATAGTCTGAACTTGAAATCTTTCCCTGGCTTGAGAGGTTTCAGGTTAAGCAGGGGATCAAGAAGACTCTAATGCTTTCATTCCTTCAGCTTCAGATAGGTGATGGGCTCATTTCCTTTCTTTCTCTCGTCAACTGGGGAAAGCGGCTCCGTTCCTCTTTGATTCGATAGTTGGAACTCTTTGTCTATTGGTTATGCCTAGGGGAAGACCCTTAGGAGACCATGAGGACAAGTCCCTGACTTCTCTTTCTCTTCCCTTTCTTTTTATTATAGTGCGGTGCTTTTCCCTCTAAGCTGGAACAAGGGCTTTCAGAGGACTTTCCCTCTTGTCGAGTGGCATTCCGCTCCCTTTTCTTCCTTCTTTTCCGTTGTCGGTCCTCTTCCTTACCATCAAGCAAGGGTCAGATCGTGGGAATTTCATTCATTCAATGACCAAGTTTCTCTAACGAAAAGAGCTCTTGAAACTTCTTTGAATGCCCCATTCCATTTCCGGGATCTCAAGTTCTGAGGCTCTCTAGTAGGGGCTTTCGACTGAGGATTGATTATTATGCAAAAGAGCCCCTATCAATACGAAGCTGCGAGGAAGCCTTCTGAAGACTCTGTCTCGGTTGATGCGCCTGCTAATAAGAAAGAATCTTTCCCCTAATATTAACTTTACACCCAAAAAAACCATCAGCATTATGGCTGACGGCCATTTACTCTTACCTTATCAGTCGAGTTACTTCATACCTTTAGACATTCTCTTTTTATATTTGATTATATTTGAGGAGAGAGTATATTCCTTGGCAGTATCCTCTAGTCTTAGCAGCTACCCTTCCCAACTTAAAAGTTCAAAGAATGAAACTTTTGTTCAGCTCTTCGCCAATTCGACTATCGTCTCACCTATCCAGTGGGTACCCTTCCCAACTTAAAAGTTCAAAGAATGAAACTTTTGTTCAGCTCTTCGCCCCTTCGAATACGCTATTGCTCTACCCCTTCCGGTCGGAAAGTAGTCAATTGCCCCCATCAGCAGTATTTTGTCGTTCATGGCTTTCCTAGAGTCCGATCAGCTCTGCAGCTACTGTCCCAGTGCTTGAGGGGAAGGGAGTGATTGGAGGTATATCGGTCCTCACTAGCCTGATTGTCCGGAGACCTACCAGTCATTCTTTTCCCGTCCTGAACTGAACTACGAGTCATCTCGCTTTCGACTTCGCATCTTCAACTGATAGATAAAGAAAGAGAGGACTTGTCGCGGATTATCTTATAAAGAAACTCTCACGCTCACGAACGCAAATGTGGGGATCATATAGTCAACTTCGACCTTAGCCGCTGATCTCTTTTGACCACTTGGCATGCCTATTACTAAAGATCCGCATTAGCTCTTTCTGTATGAATTGTCTTTCAAGTCCCGCCACTCCGACTTCGCTTAGTGGTTGTCCCGCCTCATCTCATTCCACTCGCTGGGCATGAAAAGAGAAAGAGATTCTGCCTAGTCACTCTCTACCTCACTCAGTTCAGAGCAGACGGGTGCACTCTACTCACAGACAGGTTGGTGCGCGAGCCTTCACGATCTGCTTCTGACAGAAAGGGGAAGAGGGAGACCGTACTCGAAGGTAATCTACCTATGAATGAGATCAATCTCTAGGTAGCCGCTCATTGCTGGGACTTTGAATTTCTTTCCTTTCCTCTGTGCCTAAGAGATATTGGTTTGCTACACATCTAAAATGCCCTCCTTATGAAGAGGCCTCTGCCTATCCCACTGAATCTGAAGTCAAATGCCGGAGTGAGCCTTGGAAGTTCAGTTCATAGCATCTACAGTACTCACATTAGTTGAGGGCGAGGAGGATTAGGTCTCCTGGTCAGGCGTAAGCCTTTTTTACTTAATGTCCTTTCTGCGTGCACATCTGTCAAGAACGAGATAGACGCCAGTTGCTTAGACGCTCTCTCCCTCCAATGCATGAGAAAGTCAGAGAAATGCTTTGCTGAGAGTGACGGACGAGTGCAGCGACGTGGTGGCTTTCTCAATCAACTATATCTCACAGGTATGATCATAAGAAGAAGTACGAATGGGATAAGTGGGCAGATACGTGGTCAACTTGGAACTAGAAGCATCTTCTCGTCCAATTCTTGTCAACAATTCAATATAAGTCAAAGTTAGGGCTAAAGTGGTCCTTAGGAACTGAGCTTTCTCAGCCGAGTGCGGGTATTCGACCTGGGAGGGGAAGAAAATGAATGCGAACTCTACATGTGCGGGGTGTGGGGACCGAGCTAGAGCGAGCATTGTAAGGGAGAAGGGTCAATTGGACCAAAGGGCGAATGGAATGAATTAGGCCCGCGCCAGCGACGTAGAGCAAAAATAATAGAATAGAGCCGGGCTCACCAAACCGAATTCAAGCCAACTATGAGTGAGGAGCGAACCAGGTGCGGTAGCTTAAGTCTTCTTGGAATGAGAACTCGCCCCAAAGAGTCCCCGGGTCCCATGCCAATGAAAGTTGAAAGCCCTTCCTTCGGTGTGAGGAAAGTTTGGCAGACTCACTGAGGTAGGAGGGAGGGTCAATCATTATTCTGCTAGCGCGTCATTACATTCGCTCCTAGATTCGGAAGTCAGTCTCAAATGATGAGACAGCCACATCTGCTCTTAACTAGGTATGGGTCAAAGAGAGATTGGGATGGCTGGAGTATCAGTCTCCAAGTTCAAGTAGTTTAGGAAGGAGCGAGCGACGAGCCGACATGTGAAAGGAGCAGACCATTAGGAGACGCCAAGCGAACGAATGCGATAGGCCGGCTAAGGAGCGAACGATGTGACGCGGGCTCAAGTAAAAAGTAGGAGTGATTAGTGTATTCACTATTAGGGACAAGCCATTGAGTCGTGAAAGGACATAATTACAATACCTCTCCCCCTCCTCCCTTCTCCCATAGAGCCCTCTTTTCATTCAGAATAGATCCATAGAAAGTCAATCTCCCACCATCCTCTCTTTGAAGAGCTGGACCGGAAGAGTAGGGGATGAACCATCACATTAACCTTATCCATAGTTGGCCACCACAGACAAAGAAGACTAAGACTGCTTTGGGATTCAATTTCCTGGAGGCGGGTGAGGACCGGAGTCTCCTTCTTTTTCCCAGGACGCTAGAAGCATTAGCTCGAGGTGCGAGGGCAGAACTCTCTCTTTGAATCGGGAGCGGGCAGCTACCTTTATAATTCTAATGCTGGATCGGCATACCCTTGAGATTAGACCCGCGCACTCTTGGATATCTCATTGCTTTAGCCAGGATTTAAGATCTCTGACTCACTTTCAAAAGATGGTTCAGAAGAATGGCTATCACACAACACTATTTGGCCCCCTGTCTACTTCTTTCTCCTTGCCAGCGTACCCCACTATACGATTCAGTTGTTGGAGACCGATTCCGAACCGGAAGAAAATGCTCCCAGAGAATTTAAGACCCAGCCAGCTGCTGAAAGAGAATTTAAGAACCGGTCCTTCCTGATTCAATGTGCCACTTGTCTAGTCATTGGGACTGGCCTTCCTCTTTTAGGGCATCCTCCAGAGCTTGACATTGAGATCCTGAGGACTTGGGAAGAGAAGGTGTAGACTCAGTCAGGTGCGCCGGTCGCTCTCTTAGGTTCGGAAGCGGGTGCGAGAACCTGACCTCGAGGCATGTGAACAGCAAGTAGCATTCTTAGGTTCGGAGCTTGAAGCCAGGTTCTACTTTCTTTCTATACTATAATAGTCTTACTCGAGAATGGAATCAACTATGAGTGTATAGCGTGCGCGTATCGTATTTGACTATAATACAATGACTTCTCAATTTGCCTACCCATGATCTTCCTACCGCTCCGTGGGCTTAGATAGCCCGGGTGAGAGCATCCATTGATGGAAGCAGCGCAATCGTGTGTTCTTCACGTCCTTTCACTCTTTCAGAGCCGGTGTCTTTTCTAGCATCGGCTATTGGGCCTACGTCACTGGGGCTTAGTAAAGTTCCTCGTTCCTCGTCTCTATAAGGATTGAAGTTCAGAGCGGGCAAGGGCAAGGCGAGCTCTTTGAATTCACTCTTGACACAAACTACTATGAAGCAAAGAGAGCCCTTCTCCTTGGTGAATAAATTGATTAACTAGGCGCTAGCTCACCTTTATTGATAGTCTCTTATCTTTATCTTTCTTCGGTCGTTCAGGATTCCGCGTCCTCTCGCCCCCATCGGACCGCACATTCCCTTTTCTCTGACAACTGTACGGCCTAGACTGAAGTCGATCCCACGTCGCAGTCGCTCGTACCTCACTTCCTTTCACGGGTCTTAGCGCTAATCGTTCTATCAGGCTTGGCGGGCCTTCGCGATCTATTCGTCTCCACGTCGCTATCGCCTATTACTGAATTAAGGGCCTTCGCCCACCGCTGAACTACACTCACTCGCTCACTCGCACCTATCTCATTCCGGATTCGTTTCTTTCTCTTCTCTTACATAAGATTCTTGCTTCGTGATCTTAGTGAGAGCAAGGGGAGAGTATGAATAGATGAATAAGACAGATCAGCCATGCCCTCCCCGGGGATGAGCTCTATCCTTTCTCCTGTCCTCGATGATTGAGGTCGGGGTTGGTAGAGGGCCCTTACCGGAGTAAGAGAGTTTAGTATAGCGGACAAAGCATAGCAGACTGGACTAAGCCTAGCATACAAAGCGGAGTGGAGGTGATCCCAAAGATTGGTCCCATAAGAGGAATGCTTTCCATTGTGGTTTGCGGTAAGCATACCCCTTGTACCTCTGTTAGAGGATAGAGCTTTGCCTAGTGAGAATAGAGGAGCGAACGAGAGTGACTATGAGGAACGGGATAAAATCAAGCTCGAGACGACATTCGATCAGATGAGCAAATTTCCGGTCCTAGATAAGATACCCTTGATCCGCTGTCTTGCATTCGTGCAGTAAGTGCATACCTACCCTTGTTCTCCTTTCCCTTCGTGTGGGGTCTGGATTCCCGTCCTGTCCCCTTTCATTGGTCCCCGAAGAAGTGGACGGTTAACAGTGTGTTGTGCGGTAAGTGGACCAGCAGTCCTTATCCTTTTGCCAAGATATGGACCCGAGGCTATAGACATTCAGTTCTGGTGGGTGGCCTTCGCTGAGTTGCTTAGGGTGAAGAAGACCAGCTGTCCTTAGTGTTGGCTTAACCTAGCCTCTTCCTTTCATTCCCTTTGTGCTTGAAATGGAGTACCACGTACGAAAGTGGGGATGCGCTATCGTGAATAGGATTTCTTACATCCATCTATGGGTCTATGGTCTTTCTCTCTTTGAGTCTAGGGTGCCTAGGCTTGAATAGCATTCCATCCGTATCGCACTGAGAGCATGGAACTCATCCCGGATCACTTATAGTTATAGAGCGTATAATCAGATAAGATCAAATAAGAAAGAGGACTTGTGATCGGATTGAGACTATATATAATAAAAGTGAGATTGGACTCCCGAGCACTACTTCTTAGAACTCTGACCGTCAGATTTGAGTGAGACCCGCGTAATGAATTGCAATATCAACCCACAGCAGTGCCCGCTATGCCACTAGCTACGCCAAGCACCCTAGTCAGATCACCAGCACACTATAAAGAAGAAGGCCTGGACTACTCTCCACGCCTATCTGGCCCCTCCCTTCTTCCACGGCTAAGGGAGCCGAGAATCTATCTTATGAAAGAGAAGAATTTTCGGACTAAAGCAAAGTGCAGAAGAAGGAGAAACAGAATAAGGGAAAGCAGAAGAAGTGGACGCGGCCGATATATTTTGATTTTCGCCGACAGCGAAGTCGGAAAGCCACTTTAAGTTATTCATCTTACTCGGCGGAACTAAGAGACTCTTTCAATCTCTCATTAAATGCCATTAGCTTTGGTTGGGCTTAAATTTGAGCGCGCCCCAAACCAAAGGCACTTTCTCGGTGCCTCACTGGTCTAACTAGCGCTATCTCTAGATTGGCAAGACCGCTTGAAAGGGACGGAAAGGAGGGGGGAATGAAGGCAGATGATTCAGATCTGGGCGAAGAAAGCATACAAAGAAAGGTGTGTGCTTGAAGGGATTGGGAACAGTGCACCACTCTTTCTTTCCCGCAAGAGGCTCACGACTAGAAAGAAGACTTGCTCTTACTCTGCTACAGGCACCTCCTCTACGGAATTCTTTCCTCTTTCCCGTTCTGCTGACTGCGATCCACTCTACTTGGACTAGGCATGGCACGTGGAAGAGCAAGAGGTGCGATACTACCGGGAATTGAACCCGCTCAGAATTGACAGCTGTCCTGAAGTATAATATCTCCGATCTCCGATATGAGAATCGTGCTTCCATTTCCTCCTTTTTTTCGAAGGCTGATCCCTGTCTTGGACGAGTGCCAATGGCAGTTAACCGCTATGAGTTCTGAATGGTGGACTACCCTATCGAAACTAGACTAGAAGGGCGACTACTCTTTCGGGTTTCCTCTACTTGAATCCAAATCCTAGCTCTTTTTTTGGAAGAAGGGAGAATGCTTCTGGTCATAAAGAAGCATATCTTAGCAAGATCTGAGTACCCGTCCGGAAAGGCATAGCGCCTAGACCTGACCCTCATTAAAGAAATGGCACCGGATTCACGTTACTTGGTCGAGCAGGGTCGAAATTTCAGATATTAAAGTAAAGAAAGGGCTAGCTCGAGGCCTTTGGCTCAGTCGACTCTGCCCGGTGGGCCAATGCCTTATCAAGGAATTTCAGACTCGTCCTAGGGGGGCTATTCTATATCTCATTCTACTTACTCTCTCCGAGTGAATGAATGGAATCTATCCATATCTATTCTATATCATTCTACTCTCTCTTTAGGTAACGAGCCCATATGGGTAGGTTACGAGCATTAGTCCGGCATGATCTTCAGTAGTTATATATATATGGTAGTCTCAGTGCTTGTACCGTTACGGAGGCCTTCGCCCAATCGCTATGAAGACGCGGAGCAGTCGCCCGACCCATGGCCCTTTTCCGGGTAGAATTGGCTCTTTCAAAAGAATCAGTGGCAAGAAGCAGACGCTATTAGCTTAATTATAATTCAGAAGGTTCGCATTAACTTGACAAGGAAGGCTCGGACAGTTGAGCACACTTAGATTGAGAAAGAAGTCGACTAAGGCTGATAAGGGAAAGGGTTCGAAAAGCGAACTAGACACCAAAGGGTTCGAAAAGCGAACTAGACTAGACCAGGCAACTATACTACTGAATGATTGATCGCCTTTCTTTGATATGTGTTCTTGATCGCCTTTCTTTGATATGTGTTCTTGATCGCCTTTCTTTGATATGTGTTTTCAATGGGCCTCGGCTCACTTATGTGTTCAATTCTATCCCTCTCTGTCAAGCCTCACATAATATCAGAACTAGCCATGGTGGTGAGTTAGAGTGGAGTGCCTACAATTTGATTTAATATTGAGAGACTCTATCTCCGCTTCCCTCTTTCTTTCCTTCTTAGCTTCGCCTGTCATTCTCAAGGGCCTACTACTAATGAGCCTGAGCCCTCTTCATTCGCTTCCCGGGAGTCGCACACAGCACATAGCTTGAAGTCAGAGGGCCCGTACTACCTGCCTGACCCTGCTGCTCCGAGGGACCAAGGAACTGATAGAAGGGACTCATTTTATCTGATAGATAAGAAAGTCGGCATAAGGGAAGGGGCCCTAGCACCCGGAGCCACTCTACTAGCAGCCACCACGCCGCGGGAGCTCATGTGGAAGGGCCTTAGAGTTAGGGCCGCATATGGCTATGAGGTCGACCCTGTGAGTGAGCGAGCTAGCTGAGCAACCTCTTTACTTCTCTTATTGCACCGTGGGAATAGCAAGTGGAACCTCCTGACTTCTCTCTCTTATTGCACCGTGGGTTCCTTTTCTCTGCCGACTTTAGCCAGTGCGTGCTGACTATGTGCGCGCTACGATAAGGAAAGCAAAGGGGGGCGGGGCTATGGCCTAACCTCTTTCCTTGTGAGCAGGGGGGGAGGAAGAGATCAGAACTACTGGCTCTCGTCGGTCCGAGGCTTCTACTGCTCAGTGGGGTTCATGGTCACATTCACGACTTGACTGCTAAGCTATTCTTTTATTCAACTTCAGGGAAGACAGGGAAGACAGAGGTGCGAGTGAGAAAGCCTACTCTAGGGGTGCGAGTGAGAAAGCCTACTCTAAGCTGGTTGTTTCAGAGCGATAATGGATAAGTAAGGCTGGTATGGTAGTTGAGAGCGATAATAGAAATAGATGAGTAAGGCTGGTAGTTGAGAGCGATAATGACCACGGGGCTCGAACGGTAGTTGAGAGAGGATGCCACGGGAGCTGCATAGACGGAGGAGCGGCCCGACGCTTGCTTCTATCGGCACATAAAGTAGTGACGTCGTCTCGTCCTCGCTTTGAGTACCTATTCAGTTCCGGTTCACTTCTAAGTAAGATAGAGTGGTGGTTCTACGATGTGAGACTTGAGCCCGGGTTCTTCTTCTGTAAGCAGGAAGTTTCGATGGGGGGTTCTAGATCTTGGATACTACCTTTATTACTTCATACAGAGCGGAAGGACCTCGAAGTGGAGTTAGAAAGCCGTATGATAGGTGGTTTTTCACTATCTTGTACGGTTCGGGGGGTAATCGGCGCGTGTGGCTCTATCGAACATAGAGGGTCTAGTGGGTAGCATTTTACTGATGTTAAGTCATGGACTGCTTTCTTCAGCCCTTTTTCTATGTGTTGGTGTTCTATATGACCAGCATAAGACTATTCTTCTTAGCTATTTCGGAGGTTTAGTGAGCACCATGCCTAATTTCAGTACTCTTTTCCTCTTTTTCACTTTAGCCAGAGTCTACCTGGCACTAGCAGCTTTCTCGGGGAATTTCTAATCGTAGTAGGAGCTTTCCAAAGAAAGAGTTTAGTAGCCACATTAGCTGCGCTGGGGATGATTTTTGGTGCAGCCTATTCTCTTTGGCTATATAATCGTGTGGTTTCAGGAAATATCAAACCCTCTTTCCTCTTTCCCTGTCTTCTTCGTTTTCTCTTCAATAAGTGCTAGGCGGGCACCTTTCCCTACCATCTCATGGCTCTTGCAAGGTTTTCTATGGCTCCTTTCTACTTTGTTTTAGTACTTGTAGATATAGCTACTATGTCTTTAGCTCTTTCTGTCCCTCCTTTCCTGCTACCGCACTCTATGCCTTCCCTTTGCTGGTCTAGATTCCTCCTCTCTTCTATGTCTGTGTGATTGCTTTTCCCATGCTCAGGTCTGATTGGCTCCCATTCCTCATGCTAACTTCTCGCAGAGCTCTCTCCTCATGCCTAACCATTGAACACCTATTCCCTGTCTTTTCCAGTCCGTACAGTCATGGACTTCAGTTTCAGTTATCTCGCTTAGTGGCTCGGGTAGAGCAACGGGGAGAGCAGAGGAAGAGGGACTCATAACATCCGTGGGAAGGAAGCATACGCATACTAAAGATGGAGCAACTCCGAAGCTTGAATCTGTACTTAGGGAAGTAAGGATACGCATACTAAAGATGTATCAACTGCTAAGCTTGAATCTCTCCTTAGGTTCGGCTAAATGTCTAGGTTCGGAGCAGTCACTGTTCCATTGTATACCTCTGAATCTGTGTTCAAAGAACATAGAATATCATCGAGTAAGAGTCGTTCAAGGATCGAAGTGATTCGTCATAGAAAAAGGATAGCTAGAAGTGTATCTGCGCTACATGGATAGATCATCTTTTCAGTAGTCGTTGTAGTCTACAGTCGTTGGAGCAAAGGACAGCAGACAAAGGACAGCAGACATCGAAGCTGCATTAGACGTAAAGATCAGTGAATAGAATAGCAAGTGCGACTGCGACCACTACTTCCTCAATCAAGATGTAGTCCTATGATCGATCCGACCATCATAAGTTAGGCGTCTACCTCTTAGTTCTTCCCTGTCCTACTCTAAGTAAGGCAAGCCGTAAAGCCTACGTCGGACTCTAGTGAGGCAAGCCTACTAAGTGGTAAAGCCTACGTCGGACTCTAGTGAGGCAAAGGGAAGGTGTCTTTATTTATACCCGCGCTTCGCGCCTCTTGATATGTACAGGGAAGTCGGGGCAATGCGTACGAAGATGGCAGAGTGCATAGATATACCTATGTAAGTAAAGGGCTCATACCTAGAAGTAGCAACTGTCCAACTCAGAGTATAGTTCAGCAGCAACGGTGCAAGTAAGGAATGAAGGACACTCGATCTAGACCGGTACCCTTGCTCTCACTCGTGACCATGACTAGTAACCCGTAACATTAAGAATGTTAGTCTCACCCGTCCGTAAGCTGTACTCGTCTCTCCGATTTCTCCACTTTCACTATGAAGCAGTCCCATGGCACGAACTAGTCCCAATCAATGTAATGAAGCCCTGGATATAGGGTAGAACTAGTTCTTTCCACCGATTCATGGTCTGCGAAGTGCGGAACGGAGTGGAGCTGAGCCAGCATCGGATCTTGCCGAAAGATTTCATTCTTCAACTCGAGGTACTGTAAAGTGCTAGACCGTAAGGGAAGATATACGAAGTAAGGATAGGATCGTTTGGGTTAGATCAGTATACTGAATGAAATACCATGAACGCTGTAATCCGCTGAGAGAGAGAGGGACGAGCGACAGCGACGTGTGACTTAAAATTCGCTTTTATCAAATCTAATTTGGAACGCCCATATATTTAGTAA
>JBBMJZ010000082.1:1775198-1792204 GCA_037833815.1 Zingiber zerumbet | reverse complement strand
AAAAGTTCAAAGAATTGAACTTTTGGCTCAGCTCTTCGCCAATCGACTATCGTCTCACCTATCCAGTGGGTACCCTTGACTATCTTTCTTAAATGCATTCCATTCGTCACGCTTGGTGCTCTTGAGAGCGCTCATATCTGGTTGAATAAAGCAGCCAGTAAGAATTTCTTTCCACATAATTTGCTAAGTCTCTTAGTAGCGCAGGCATCTCATCTATATTCTTTCTTATTAAGAGAAGACCTTGAACTAGTCAAACTGACCCAGCGCTGCACTTAAGCAAAAACGAGTATAGTGCCAACTTGGTACGGGAAGTAGGGAATCCTTCGGAGAGGCGAGATGGATTCTCCTTCTAGTTCATCAGGCGATCAACCTTTCTATAAATAAGAGATTGATTGAGTGCTCTCAGTCAGGTAGTAGTATGATTCCCTTCCAGTAGCGATAGGTGCGACTCGACCAGTGATAGTCAGTATAGGTGCGCAAAAACTCTAATTTAAACTGGCGCATCCGCAGCTCTTGTATAAGAGGAGTAGTTCGCCGATCGTTCATGTTCCATTCTATCCTTACCCGAAAGAGAGAAGGAGCGGGCCATCTCTCTCTAGTAATAATAAATAGATCTGTTAGGGCACTCCCTATCTTGGCATCTGCCAGAGGGCCTCATTTGAAGCGGTGTCCAGCGGTCAAATCTATTGCAAGCGGCGTGCCTCAAATGCTATTTTCTTTATGTCTGATGAGATGAGGGACACCAAGACTTAGGCGGGTTCAACTTCAGATAGTTCTCTTTTCTGTTGGAGCAGGGTAGGATGAAGCGTCAGACGAGTTCGTCCCACAGGAGGATCTCATCCACCAAGGGATGCAGGGGCGGAGGATCTTGCTAGGGCTCTCGGCGTCACTGTCGAAATTGATTCAGCTGCTTCATCGGGTGGGCTTACCTGTCTTCTTCAAAGGATTGGGATGGGCTCAGACCTACTTTACTTGGTTATCCGCCTCTTCTCTTCGGAGAGCTACCAATATGATCCTCCCCGCTTTGGATGATACTAGGTAAGATCATTCAGAACAAGGACCAGAATCAGAGCCTTCAGGCCTCAGCCTTAGAACTCTTTAGTGCGCTGTAGAGTAAAGGCGATTCAAGAGAGCGCTCTTACTCCGCCAAAACCCATCAGCATTTTTGTAATGGGGATTGTGAATCATTCAAAAGCTTTCCGGGGGAGGAAAGAATGGAAAGTCGCAGAGGTACGATACCCTTCTTATAAGGCCCCTTTCTTAGCCCGGTGCCAGTATCTGAACCAAGAACTACTGACTATCAGGTCTGAGTCCCTCTAGGTTTCAAAGCCCGGATGCTCTCCAGCCCCGTAAGCTAAGTGTGCTTTTGATTGTATAAAGAAGAGAGATATAAGTACACACGCAACACATGGGGCCTGGGAAGTCTGGCTTGGCGCGAGCTCGGAATCCCGAAAAAGCAAGATGCTTGACTCTATAAGGAAGACTAGACTCTGGCGATTAGATCAGATCCGGGACGAGATCCAAGAACAAGAAGGGCAGAACAGTTCTTTCTACTCATTCAGTGGCATGGCACAGTAGCATAGTTCAGATTCTACCTCTCTTTGATAGCCTTGTACATCCCTACTATGAGAATGATGCTCTTTACTACACTAATTATTCCCATTTCGACTACTGGGCACTACTCTTCAATTGCGTCCTCTGCCTTTTCTACCTCTACCTCGGTACTAAACCGATTTCCACTACTTGTTGGCACTAATGAAATTATTCACTTGGCAACCTTGCGCTCCCACTTGAAGGTCTAGACTTGTGTGCTCTCATCCTTGATTGGACTTGGCATGCTTTCATCCGGAACACGTGTACTCTCTTTCGCTTGAGTGACATGATTGGCATTACTTAGAACTTGCACCTTCCCGCTTGAATCCAATTCTTTAGTTGCCTAAACTGAGTAGACGCCCAGCATTTCATTGGCATCGAAAGAGACCGTCACTGCTTTGCTCTGTTCTCTGCAGCTCTGTCCGTAGCAGCTCTGTCCTATCCTAATCCTATTCCAGTTGAATTCACACTTGTCCTATTCCAGTCACATTCACTTATTACTCCATTCCAGTCCCATGGCATGTGTCGCGTCGTCCCACTTTTCCGTCAGCTCTCTGTCGTCACACCTAATGTCGCATCAACTATCTTAATTGTAGCATGAATCATTGTCGCATTCACTATCTTCTCATCGCACTCGGTCTTCCGTCGGCATTCGATCGTAGCCCACTCGTTCGGTACCTAGGGATGATCAATGGTGCTTTATTAAGGTAATATGGCTTCGTTAGCGTTCAATTATTAATGAATTTCTCTATCTTGAAAAGAGTAGCGGTAGAGTCAGAGATCTAAGTGAGATGCTTTCGACTTCGCGTGAGGCTGCCGCATGTAGCTTCGCACACTGCCGCATTCCGCTTCGCTGCAATTGGCTGTTCTCGTTCCGCTGCGCAAGGACTGCGCATACATTCGATCGCATGTAGCTTCGCTTAACGCTGCAAGCTCAGCAACTCAACTGACGCATGTAGCTTCGCTTCAATTGCTTAAGCTTGTGACTGCCGCATGTAGCTTCGCTTAACGCTGCAAGCTCAGCTCCACTCCTATAACGCTGCAAGCTCAGCAATGAGTGCGTCCTGCCGCACTGCGCTATCGCTCCTAACGCTGCAAGCTCAGCTCCACTCCTATAACGCTGCAAGCTCAGCTCCACTCCGTTCCGCATCGCTCCTCGCTCCATTCCGCATCGCTCCTCGCTCCATTCCGCCTCGCTGGGGTTCAAAATGGATCCGCATCGCTGGCATTGACTGCCGCATTCCGCTTCGCTAGCTAACGCTGGCTCGCGACTGCCGCATGTAGCTTTGCAATGAATGAATGCTCTGCATTCCGCTTCGCTCCAGATCGAATGTCGGCACTGCCGCATGTAGCTATCGCTTCAATTGGCCGCTCCAGATCGAATGTCGGCCGTTGCTTCGCTGCACTTGGCCGTTGCACTGCGCTTCGCTCCGGATCGAATGGCCGTTCCGCCTCGCTGGCTCGCTCTTTCCGCTCGCTCCTCGCTGGGGTTATAAATAGAACCGCCTCGTTGCTTCGCTTCAATTGGCTGGTCGGCTCGCTCATCCCGCTCGCTGGGACCAGCTATCGCCACTTACGTGGGCCAATCAATGGTGGTTCTTTTCCCGAGTCTCTTTAGAAGGTGGGATGGCATGAGAGATGCTTTGCTGAGAAAGAATGGAGAGTAGAGTAGAGCTTGATAGTTGATTTCGCATAGGCAATCTCTTTCCACTCTTCGGTGCTGCTACTGTGCCAATACCAATAGACTTTTCCGTTGCTGGCTGAGCAAGTTTTATTTCTAGTCGTGAGCCTCTTTCTAGTTGAATTCCTTTCCTCTGCCTTGGGCATGTGTTCAGTTTGATCGCTCGTCTGCTCGCTAAGGCAGCGAGTCTTATCGCCACTTGTATTCCTGCCAAGCCAGTCAGTGCGAATGGTAGTTGCCGTACTTCACGATAGAACTCGAAGAAGCTCAGAGAGTAGACGAAATTCCAGTGATCACGTAATCGATAGTGATTACTTCTTTCTCTATCTATCTCTAAAGGGAGCTGAGTCATAGATGACCCTTACAAGTGTCTCTTTCTCATGGCTATCTCAAAGGATAGGTCGATCGGGGAATGGCATTAGAATGATATCGGAGTGTTAATAGCTGGGGCTATTGCATGAAGACCTGGACTTGCCACTTCGCCTTCGCTACGCACCTTTCCTTATTCATTAGGGTCCGGAATCCCTCTGTTCTTGGAAGGAGACTACCATTCCGCTATCTGCGTACTGAGTTTACGTCTCTTCTTCGCCCGACAGGTAAGCCTTCTCGTATCCAGACCTTACAGACTAGCGATTGCTAGAAAGAGCTAAAGAAGATAATATCTTAAAGGACAATGAATGCTTCTCGAACTTCTCGATAGGCTACCCGAACCCTTAGGTCACTTAAATAGCCGCGTCAAACCGCTCCCGCGTCATTAACATTCGCTCCTCGCTTCGATTCTTTCCCTTTCCATATATAAGGCAAGGAATGAGCATGAACGGTTCTCCTTGCAGTAGAGAAGGCCGGAAACTATAGTAGAACTCCAGTGCAATTCACACTTTCAAAGGAATATGAACAGAGATAATTAGCACGGTCCAGAGTCGCTAGCTACGCCTGAGACCTGCTGGCCGACCTCAGACTAGGGACGGGATCTAGGCTTGCGAAAGCTTCTTTGAGCTCGACCTACATGGGCAATGAAAAGAGAGGGGGGGGCTGCTCGACCTACATCTCCAAGTACTTGACTGACGCTTACCCGAAATAGGTAATAGACAGAGTCACCATTCTTCTATCACGGATCTGGCTCAAGGGTATTATTGACTTCTCCTTTCTCGGAAGCCAGGAATCAAAGAGCAGCGGGAGCAGATCCCGTTCTGTGTTTGACTCATATGGCATTGCAAGTGCGATCTTTATCTATTAAGTAAGAAAGCAGAGGAACGAACTTGACGTGGGAGAGGATGTGAAAGTAGATAATGCCGCATCGGCTGCAGCTAAGTCCGTTCCCTGATCACTGTGGAAAAGAAAGGTCTTGCACCGCTACAAAGAAGTACTCAGGATGATGATGAAAGAGAACTCTACACGATCAGGTCTAAGGGCACTGAGGACATGGCTTCGTACGGGAATTCTTTCTTATTCAACTATACTGACGCTTAGCTTGAGCTCGGATGCCCTTTCTTTTTTAACAAAAGTATGAACAGGTCAAGGGTATCCGAAAGGATAGGGCTCGACTCCTAAATTGATTGATTTTAAAAGTCGAGTCAAACTATTGGGAGAGGGTAGACGAAAGGATAGGGCTCGACACTTATAAGATACTTTAAAAAAGTCGAGTCAAACTATTGGGAGAGGGTAGTTCCAAACCAATTGAGTTTAAGAGCATCCTGGGTTCGAGTTAGAGCATTAGCTTGCAGGGTTCTTACTCTGGCGTGAGGAAGCAAGACCAGATGGGGCACCAAAAGAACCAGCCCAGGTCTTCGCGAGCAGGAGTTCTTCCCTTTTCCCAAGCTGTTGAAGCTTCATGACCTCTTGCCTACAAGGGTTTTTGGGCTCTTTCTGAATCTACTGCCTTAGGTAATGAAAGACCGTGGCAACAAAAGAACTAATGAACTCCCCGGCACTACTTCGTATCATCCAGATCGATCTTTCTCTCTCTTATGCGGGGCAGAGCCCATACTCAATCTCATTCTCACTTCACTCTACGGGGCCCATTAGGAAGGGGGAGCCCATTGGTTACGCTACTTCTTCCTCTCCCTTTACCGAGTCTAAAGCGGTAAGCCGCGGTGCATCCCGGCCAGCCTCTCGACTTCGCTTCTCTCTTTGAAGACAGGGGGGCTACTTCTTCCTAAGCGCTCAGCTCGAGCTGCGATCTCAGCAGTAGTAGTCTCTAAGCTACCATCAAATAATTCACTCCTCTTGAAGAACCTAGCCCCAACTGGCGAGTACGGATTCAACTCACTAAGCTATGGGCACCAACTACTGACTCTGAGACTTCTCCATCAACAATAGAAAAAAAAAGGGAGTGACGTACGAGCTCTTTTCCATAGGACTTTGAGTTCGCCTTTGAGGTTTTGTCTTATTCAATTCTTCTCTTCCATAGCCAGAAGCTGGAGGGATTTATATGGATAACATTCGTGTACTATTAGTGTCAAATTGAATTGGTTAAGAAAAAGCAAATGATCTCAATTGTTGAGATATAGAAAGACAGAGTGGACTTTTGTTGACTGAATCTCTCTTCTTAATAAGAAATGGAGTTATGATCTAAAGAAGAATGGTGTGGGCGATCGGATATGATTCAAGATATCATTCGCATATGATTCAAGATCTAATTCGCATATCACTTACCGACCTCTCTTTTCTTTTTTCTTTCTGAGTGGTTGATAGGGCCCGGATTAGAGGAGATTCTCATAGAAAGAAAGCTGGCGTAGGAAGAAGAAGAGCGGTATCCGTTCCCAGCATTCCTATCTGTCGCTTACTCGTGAGTGGGGATAATTATACTTTACTTAGGCCAAGGTTCCTTGTATAATGAGGATAAGGCATTGTGATCCGTGGATAAAGAGAGCCAACCCATACTGGCATAGAAAGGAGGATAAAGTCCTTTCCTTTATCTTATCCTTTTCTTTTCAATGAAATGAGGAATGGGATCTAGCACAGAACTTGACGAGTGCAACAATGCGACTATGCAGGCCTAGCTTCGAGACCTCTTCTTGCTCACTCTTGCGTAGGGGGATCTTAGCCTAAATGAGAATGAGATTCGCTATCTACCTCTTTCTAGAGTAAGCTGAGACCTGGACATTTTTGACTACCTTGAATTCAGGAACCGCTTCATTCAGCCTATCAGAATGACTCGGGATGCATCGCTGCTCTTGGGGTCGTGAATCTGCCATGAACTCAATGCAGAGTGGGACTCTCCTCATCAACGGACTCGGGAGGCAAGACCTTGATACTGACAAAAGCTTAAGTTAAGGCAAGACCTAATTCAATTCATAGATGGGGCTAGAGAAGACATGCAAGTCGAACTTCAACCAGAGAGGAGAAAGACTCAATGAGAAGGAACCCGCTTATCATAAATCAATAGTACAGCGTACACGACCAGCCTGCCATCATCCCCTTTCTTTGCCCTCACGGATTCGAGTTCAAGCTCAGATTGTGTTTTTTTTATCTGAAATCACCCGTAGAGATTTGGATTGGATAGGCGAGAGTGAGGGCCGAGGAACGACGGGGCTAAGTGCATTACCAGCGGAAGAGAGGCTCCTCGTCCTACTGAATCAAGGAAATTGGATCCCTTTCCAGAGTGACTCCTCACCCGAAAGAGAGTGCGATTCCTCTGACCGCTCTACACTCCCCACTCACTTCCTGCTCGCACCTCAGAGTGAGTCAAGATTCTAGGTCTAGCCTGGCTCCGAGTTCTAGTCTGAGAATTATCTTACCTAGGTGGAACGTGTTATCTATAAGTTCAGTGAGGAGAACCCATTCTTGATACCGAAGAGCTTCCTAGTCTCTCTCCTAATTCTTGATACCGAGGAGCGTTTTTTTTCCTATCTCCTAAAGCATTAGAATGAGTCCAGGCGAGGTCCTGATTTGAATCATTTACTGTGCGCCTATTGCTCAGAGACTTCCATCTCCTTCTATGCGCTGAATGGTGTAAGTGAGCCGGAGGGTATGTAAGTGAGCAGGGAAGAAGAACTCAGACTCTTTCCAGAACTCTATCATATCAAAGGCATTGGGAATTGGGTTTAGCGTGCTTTCGAGCTATGGGTGAGGGCTACCTCTCACTCTTTTCCATAATCCGAGTGCCGGACGTGAAGGATTAAAGCAGGAGCTCTTTCGCTAATATAGCATTCTGTCGAGTGCGATAGAACTTGTGCACCTGGATCTCTGCTGGATGATTCTTCAACTGAACTAGGAGGCGGCCCCCTATTTAAGAGACTTTGCCAAGAAGGAATCTCAGCCTTGTCTTTGCGGATACTTCTTATGATGGTGACTAATCTGACCTACTGTACTCGTTCCTAAGGTTGGAAAGCAGATCAAGTCAAGGTCCATGCTATCTTAGTTAATCTTTGTTGGAATAGCACTCCCTAGAGGCAGTCACTCCGCTGGTGATGGAGAAGAATCTGACCCCCCCCAAAAAAAACCCTGAAGAGGTTCGGTTCGCTGCTTTCGGTGCATAGTATAGAAAGAAAAGAATCCTTTTTCCGAAGAGTTCTTCAAAGAGGCAGTCTCCATTACCTGAAAAGCCTCTGCTCCGGGTCAAACTCACGTCAACTCTCATCGGACCGGAGCTTGAATGTGACTGACAAGGGTAGAACAGAATAAAGAAAGTAGTGATAGTAGGATCGGGGAGAGAAATGGTACGGGCACTAGTGAGGATAGTGCACGCAGCCGGCGGTCAATTGTAAAGCTAAAGATCAAAGGTGCGAGAAGGTGAAATCCAGAAGTCATCTGAGAGCTCTCTCGCGAAAGAGCTGTACCATTGTAGGCAGGACTCATAACATCACACCTCTGTCCTGGCCTTCCTCGTAGTCAGGACTCAGCTCATCACGCTTCGCACCTCGGCTTTCTCGATCACGAGTCTTAGGTCCCCAACTCCTGGTCCAATTGATTGTTCCGGCCTGGCCTCTTTCGCGGGTAGCCTAGACTGGCTCTCCTTGTATGGTGACAGGCAAAACTTTAATTCTACTATCTATCTTTCTCATTGGCTGGTGGAGACGAATAAGAGAATACATGAGTAGTGGATGGCTAGTCTCGCTCAAGTCTACGATGGTCTAGTCTTGAAGTCTAAGGAGTGAATGGTGGAGAGGTCTTCTGACTTCGGGAATGATGGGAAGTCTCTGCTATAACCAATATCTCCAGACCCGGGATAGCTGTTTTTTCTTCGGTTATATATTCTCTTCGCCAGACTTATAATATTGATCAAAGATTAGTAGATCCGTGGCACTAATAGTAGAGAGATGAATGAGATAGAATAGAGATTCTGTTCTATTAAGAAAGCATCTCCCTTATATTATATCTCTGACTTTCTCTTCCCTGACCATTTACTTGATCGACCAGGCTCCCGAACTTCTATGAACTAACCCGAAGACCTTGATTCGGTTTGATCTGCCTTTCCTAGTCCGAGTGGATCCCGTACGAGATATGACCTCCTATCCCTTATGAGTAGTTGCTTTGCCGCGCTGAGAAGATAGCGCAGCCTTTCACCTTTGCTTGCGTCTTCAACTTCTTTACTTTTCGAATGAATGATCTCATTCTATTATATGCTGGGGTTCCTACTTTTTCTATGAATGAAGATCTCTCACTTTAGCCCCGCTACTTGATGACTTAAGCCCGGAATGGATGTGAACCTACTACCTCTCCCTTCCCTAGCCTAGAAAGACTCCCGAGCGCCTTACGAGACGGACCTAGAGCACAAGAATGACTTTTCTTTATTTGATTATATGTGTGAGAAGCCTTCTCAAAGAGTTTATGGCATGGCTAGAGAGATAAAGGACTGAGACCATGTGGAGATGGAGCCTCTAGCCATGGAGGCTGAGAATCAGGTATTTGAGTCTAGGATCTGATAGGAGTCAAGTACGGAAAAGAAATGGTGGGAAGCCAGGTTGAGGAGCTCTTCATCCCTCTTCAGCTATATGTTTAACAGGTTCAAGTCGAACAAGGAATCCGGGTAGGGATCGAAAGAGAAGCTAGTCAGGTCTTTGATGCAAATAGCGGACAGATCTCGTAGGCAGGAGGTACAGAAAGAAGAACTATCCAGTTCATAATAGGGTGGTGCCTAGCAGTAAGTCAGCCCACCTGATCCATATGAGAACTAGCTTGTACAGAAGGGATCCAATTCTGATCTTTCTCTCAAGAGTCCGACTGCTCTAATAGCGGAGCCCGGTAAAGGCTCTGATCTCATCCTGCTCTTACCAAAGTCGATACTCTCAATTGCTGCTGACCCAGCCAAAGATTAATTGTGTTCTTGTCTGTCCTGGCAAATTGATAATCTAGGTTTGAAGACGGGATCTTTTCCCGGCATACATAAATGACCTCTCCTTTCCGATTAGAGAGTTGGTAGTCCTAAGGCCTTTCTTTAATAATCTATCTGCCTATGAGTGCAAGGAAATGTCTTCTTAGATAAGATCCGATCCTCAATCACCTTTCTTTTAAGGCCAATCCCAAGCATTCCAGATCGAATGCGAGAGCTGGGTAGGGTAAGGAAAAGAGGCTAGCCAGTGAGTCTTCGTAGCGGCTAATCCACTAATAGCCGAGCCATGATTCTCAGAATAGCCGAGCGGGTGGAGAGGATCGAGTGAGAACTAAGCCGGGCAACCATTGGCGAAGAGGATAGGTCGACGGGGGCAGACCGAAGCCTAAGACATTGAGGAAGATGTGAGAGATCCGCGAGATGTTAATAGATGATGTGATCTATGAATACTCTTATCTTGATTTTGGTTGGGAGTTCCTTTTTTGAAAAAGAGATGTCTCTGTCTATCTTCTGATCGAATAGACCTAATCTTTGATAGGTACTATGAAATGAGGTCTTTTCGTTTAGACCTATGAAATTCGGAGAGCACTACTGTTCTCAACTCTTCGTTTCGCAGTGAAGAAAGGGGGTGTGGGGAACTTAGCATGCCAATTCTCGGTGGCTATCACACTATGCCTTCTTCGATCAGCGGAGTTCCTAGGCGAGAAATATAAAGGGTCGGGTGAGAACTCCAAGGAATGCTAAGATGGTTGGAGCCCTATCAGCGACAGAGAGAGACCTCGACTGAGTTCAGTCTTTTATTTATATATAAAGTCACATATCTATTGTCCCCACTGAGTAGAGAACAGATTGGGCCCAGATCATTCATGTAGTTTGGAGATGATATGAGATATAGATTTTTTGTGAAAGAGGCGTAGATTGCGAAAGTGGATCGGAGAAGCCTTGCATTCATGTCTTCTCGATCGGCAAAGAAAGATAGGCTGCACGGGACTCCAACTCGACTCAAGATCAAGGAAAAAGCTGATGGTCAAAGAGGATCCGTCTTTGAAGAAGCAAGCCATAGCAGATCCGAGTCTTGGATTGGATTGGATGGAGAGTGCAAAAGCTTATCGGATCAGGCAAGTCGTCAGAACATCTGCACAGAAGAAGACTGCCTACTCGCTTAGATTCAATGGGATCTCTTTCTGAAGGTGTTCGGGCTACTATCTCTGCCCCGTCCTGACTCCTCTTCTCTACTTCTTTTAGACGATTCAGCCTATGCTCTGCATCTATCCCGCAGATTGACTAGCCTATTGATAAAGTCAGAGATCCAGGACGCGATGTAAGGGAAGAAACACTAGTAGACCACTAGTAGAATGGAAGGAGGAGTCCCGCCTCTTTCTTTCGGTGCAATTCAACAAGAGTTTCGACTCGCCCTTTGATTGACGAAATTCAATCTTATTCTTTATGGCACGGTCCTGTCTTGGGAAAAGGAAAATGAACTCAGAGGGCTACTGCTACCGTGCATGCTAAGACCTCTATGTTCAAGGACTGTGGTACTTATGTACTTGTCAACTTTGGCTCTCGGGTGGCTAAGGAGAAACTGCGTCACGGAGTTCGCTCCTTGCTGCCATCAGTTCTAGGACTTCCCTGCCTATAATGCTCCTTCCCCAAGGTCTAGAACACACATTCTTGAGGTTTTTTGAGTGAACGGGGGTGCTCACACGAGGTGCGGAGCGGAGTGAGAGGTCTCGAAACTCTGAATCTAGATTCAAGGGAATGTGCCTGGGACTGTGGAACTACTATCGGAAGGCTATAGAAAGACCAAAGCACCCCAAGGAGTCACTTAGTCAAGGGAGTGAGAATATAGACGTCGAGTAGAGGCGCCGCATGCTCTTCACGGTAGTCCATTTGCTGTCCAGATTCAGAGGAGGCAGTAGCACGAGCCAGTAAGCAAGCAATAGATGAGCCTTCCCTACTCTTGTCCTTGTTCTAGCCTTTGAAGAGAGAGATAGAATCGTTAGACATTGTAGACCAGGACTCCTTATATGAGAGAGTAATGGGTCTCAGCTTATTTAAGCTAGGTTTCGGAACTCTTGGGCACCTTCCTTTTGAGAAGATCTTTATGCCATTACCCACCACAGTGGGGAGCAATAGCTGACTTAGTGGAAGGGTGCGGACTTCGGGAGGAGGACTTGTATCGGATAGACGGCCCTACCTTAGAATCTCTCTTTTCAGGAGGCGGAGTCTCTCTCTTTGAATGAACTCAGGAAAGAATCAATCAATCAAAGCGGGCCAGAGTCGAATAAGGGGATTCCCGACCTCAATGCCTAGCTTATGGCTGCATGCTCCTTCTTCCGTAGCTCTTAAAGGAGTAGCTCATGAGTTCCTATCTCTCACTAGAAGTAGAAGAAAGAGAGATGCTTTATCAACGTATCACGTGCATGCGATCCAAGGCTCTGAGTAGTCAACCCGAGCTATGAAGCATACTGACGGCTAGAGTAGTGAGGACATGGCATCAAGGTTAGGAGCCAGCCAGCATTTTATGCTTTTACCCTAACTCAGACCCGAGAATCATTATCTCCCGGCGTGCATCTCTGGAAGTTCAATCAAGAGAGAAGTGCCATGCCAATCAGCTAAATAAAGGAGAGGGGCGAAGCGAAAGATCTTTCTTTTTATGGAAATGAATTGACGAAAGCAACTCGGGAGAGCTCCGACCTGATATTCTACCGATTGCGTATCGCTTCACTTCTTCCTATCATCACTCTTTACGCTCCGTGAGGTTCATAACTTTGGGCTTAGCCCCCTCGAGTTATTAGCCAATAGCCAGACTTTTCTAGCCTTCTCTAGGCTTTCCTCTGACTCGGGAATTTAGTCAATGAACCAATGCTTTATTAAGATGCCATTTCGGGTAAAGAAGAGCAGAATCAGAGGATGAGGAGCGAACTAGGCCTTCCAGTTCTTGTGCCGGGCCCGTAGCTGAGTTAGTTCATTCACGAAGAAGCAGCTCTTGGTCTTCTAGCCCTTTTGGTGACGTGGACCAGAGGTCAGTTTGAATAAGTATGGTCGGAGCCTACCTTGCTCTGGCAACTAACTTTAATAAGCCCGGGACGATCAACTATTTTTCCCAGCCTCCGGTCCACGTAGCACTATGGACAAGGAACTCTAGAGAGATTAACTTGGCTTTGGTGGAAGTCACTACCAAGCGGTAGATCAGAGTAGAGTAGGCTAGGCTTGATTCAGTCTCCTTTGCCTCAAGTGGGTGGAGAATCCAGAAGTTCACTCAACCCCTACCGGGGGCTTGCGAATCAAAGGGGCGGAGCGTCAAGCACAAATAACTCATTTATTGCCGAGGGTAGGTCTTGTACCAGGAAGATACGAAATCAACCTCTTTTACCGCACCTTTCCTATACTATCGCTATAGCTCCGTACCCCACACCCCAGGTACTGCTATAACATCCGGTCCCAAGTAGAGTAGCGGAATTACTAATCCATTGACAAGTAATGAGTGCTCCTGTAGCTATGGGAGAGGGCTAAGGACTCTCTCTCTTTTTAATCAAAAAAAAAATGGATCACTAGGTGCACATTGGCCGTGCGCGGGCTTGATTAAGAATCCTCGGAGGGCGAGAGCAGTTATTAGCTATTCAAGGGGAAGGGGTGGATGGCACAGATGCCAAAGCCCTCTTCGCCCTCTCGAAGACTGAAGAATAAGAAGAAATAGGCCTCTCAAGGCCAGGGAAGATAGAAAGAATCACTCTTCGTCCTCCAGGATGGAAGTAAGTTGAATAATTCGCGCAGAACCAGAGAGCTAAGCGGGGAAAAGGACTCGTGTGAGTGATCCGAGCCGAGATTGGCAAACGAGCGACCTATCACAATTGCTATTGCTTGCATGAGATTAGGGATCGGATCTGATCTTATGAACCAACTGAAAGCGGCATAATCATTCTCTGCCTCACGCTATGGTGCCTGAGAACATTTAGAAAAGCATATGAAAGTGCAAGGCGAGAAGGTCCAATTGGGAGTACCTTGACCTAAAGTTCTTGATTTGAAGCTTTTGGAAAGCGATCCGAAGACGCTAGCGGGTCCTACGCTATTTAATGCTATGCAAGAGGTGATGGATTCTTCTGAGGCTGAAGCTTGACTTCTCCGGCATATGTATATGATCCGTGGCTTCAACTCCTCTTCCAATCAGCTTGAACAAGAATCTAGAAGAAAGGGTCGGACTCTTTTCCTGCTGCTCTGGGCCGCGCTCCAGGAATCAGAGTTCCCGAGTCAGCTGGATGAGAATAATTTATTGTTGAAGATGCCCTTATTTAGATGAGAAGGAGTCGGGATTTCTTAGGCATCTCAGCCAAGAAGAGTAGTGAGCCTGGCCGGGTATTCTTTTCTTTCTTTATAAAGATATGATAGAGCTCTGGCACCAGACTGAATTTACCTAGCTCAAGCTATTAGATAGGACCTGGCTCAAGCTATTAGATAGGCACGTGTCACTCTTTCCTCAGTCATTATACTAGATCTTCCCTCTGAACAGGTCAGCTCGCCCCTAAAGTATAACTAGGTACTCTAGTAGCTCACTTCAGGTTGCTCTTCTTGCATACTTGCCCGAAGGAAGTAGCTTTCAAAGGTTAAATCAAGTAACCTTTCACCTGGAATGAAGTGGGCAAGGCCAGGAAAGTCAGAAATGGAGTTATTGGTAAGTAAGAACCACCAAATCTTTCTTCTACGGTAACGTTGTCAGCAATAAAACGGATTGCATCCCTTGTTCTAGGTAGAGGTACCATCGGGATCGGGACAAGATTCCAATCGGCAATTGGCCCCGTAATGAATGAAAAATAGGTCACATAGTTTAAAGAAAGGGATTAATCAACTTGTACTCTAGCTGGTATGACGAAGTTAAGGGACTCTCCTAAGCCTAAGAGAGGCTCGAACGTAGCCCATTCAGTTGGTGATTAATTAACCGTTCCTTGGAAAGAGTCCGCTTTCATGGCGAGCCAAGCCAAGTAGCCACACCAGCCTCAGCTAAAGAAAGAGATAGATAGATAATTCATCTACTTCGCTATTTCCTGGGGATCTCTCGTATCGTTACTTCTCTCTGATTGTGATTTCCCACGTGCCGTACTATACCGCTCAGGAAAACAAACAAGAACCAGGCTATTCTACTCCTCTCCTTCAGTCGAGCATTCTTAACTTCCTCTCTATCAATGACTGAAGCTTAATCCAGAGAGAGAGCTCACTATACCACCAGATTGCCGCATTTGCTTATGAAACAAGAAAAAGAACAGCTTCTCCCGAGGAGAACTGAGCATAAGTCTGATTTCTGAGGGTAGTCATTCAGAAGATTGATTAGCTGAAGATGAGGAAGAAAGAAGTATGGAAAGAGCTTACCAAATTGATTATTCAAAGGCATCATTCCATGCATCGGAAATTACTTATTCAAATGCGGAATTACCTCATCTGCAGGCTGATTTACCAGCTTACGAAATTGCTTACTTATTAGAAATAGCTTTCCTCAGGCTTTGTCTTCATTCTGAGATAGCTTACTTTCATTCCGATTATTCAGATTGTCTCAGTCGGGATGTGGTACCAGTAGATGGGATTGAAGTGAAAGAGGAAAAGAAGAATGAATATACTTTAATGTTGAAGTTGTAAAGGAGCCAATCCCTAGTGAATGGGCAATCTTTCGAAAAGTAGTCACCTCTGTAGTGAAATCAGGTCCAATAGTAATGGGGTCAGGATCATCATCCAATAGAACAAGCCCTCCCCTTATCTATCTTATCTATAGATTGTCATTTTCTATAGCGAAGGCAGTCCCATCGGCTTAGCTTCCGAAAGCCTTTGCCCAATTTAGGTTGACCATTAGTACCGGGGTCCCACCTTCTTCATTGCTTCGGTCCGTCTCCTATAGCTTATAATAAGTATAAGCCTTCCGTTTAGGCTGGAAGCTCGCTTTCTTCGAATCTCCTTTATTTGTGCCCTATAACCCTGACACGTAGAGATTCCTTTTCGTCGAGCTCGCCAACTTGACTCTGATCGAAAGATTCTCCATATCCAATCCCAACGAGAATAATCGAAAGGCTGGACACAAAGCCATATAAAGCCCGGTGGTTCTCCATACTTGCTTGTGCGACTAAGGGTTTTTCAATAAAGAAAGAATCCCGGGAAACTTGTCTTTGTCTTCAGTCTCCTTGCTACACTCCTTGGTCTACTCTCCGGATCTTCCATTCCTACTATGTCTAGCGCAACCTATTGAGCCTATGAAAGCTCGGAATTGCTTCATTTCATTCGACTTCGTTCAACCTTCCCCTTTGGAGGCTCCGGGCTTATACCTCCCAGACTAATGCTCGATATTCCATTCTTGAAATTCTTCTAAATCCAATTTCTTCCTCAGTGACTTATTATTATCAAGGTTTAATGCAATCGTCCATTGGGACAAGTCTAAACATCAACTCTACTCTAGAAAGTAGTGCCTCAAGAATGACTACGTCATTTGGTCTAGTTTAGTGATAGCCTTAGGTCAGCTTGCTTCGCTCTGGCTCTCCGGCGATGAAGCAAAGAAAGATGTAATATAGTTAGTAGGGTGTGATTCAGACCTCTCTGAGACTAAGAGGGGTAGATGAGCTCTAAGCCTTCTAAGATGAATCCCAAAAGCAATCGTCACTTCGGCACATTCTAGTATAGAAAGTATGCTACTCTACGATAGAGGCAAAAACCCTATGCCGGTGTGAGAATGGAGATCTTCGTCCTATCATCCTTAGTTTGTGACGTGAGCTCTTCAGTTCGTGAGTTCTCGAGCGGTGTTGAAAATTGAAGTTAAAGACCAAATGCACCTACAAACCTGTACCATCTTTAGGGAATAAAGAAATGCCAAAAACTGCTGATGGGGAGAGAAAATGCTT
The DNA here is from genome assembly GCA_037833815.1 of Zingiber zerumbet. Classification (NCBI taxonomy): domain Eukaryota; kingdom Viridiplantae; phylum Streptophyta; class Magnoliopsida; order Zingiberales; family Zingiberaceae; genus Zingiber; species Zingiber zerumbet. Next base: position 1,775,781 of record JBBMJZ010000082.1, on the reverse strand, counting down.
AACACAAATGCACCTATGAAGAAATACCATCTTTAGGGTTTCAGGAGAGGTAAATGCACCCCCAGTTGTAGAAGCTGGGCGAGGTAAATGCACTATACATACTTTAATTAGATTGAAAGATAAATGAGATTAAAATGCACTACACTAACTTAAATGAAATTATATTTAAATGCACTACTCATAAATGACCATCTTTAGGGTTTCAGGAGAGGTAAATGCACCTACGATTAGGAGAGGTAAATGCACCTTAGGAGAGAGAGGAATGAGAGTTACACCTTAGGATTAGGAGAGGTAAATGCACTAACACAAACCAGTACCATCTTTAGGGTTTCAGGAGAGGTAAATGCACATACCATCAAATACCATCAAATGCCTATCAGCACAAATGCCCCACACACGCAGTAACATCTTTAGGGTATTGCGCTGCCTCAAATATAGCTACAACTATGCTACAACTATGCTACAACTATGCTACAACTATGCTACAACTATGCTACAACTATGCTACTCTTGTAGTCGCCCCTCTCCTTATCAGTCGAGCTCTATCTTAGGATACCCTCTCGCATACGCTCGAGCTCTATCT
>JBBMJZ010000082.1:1742985-1764850 GCA_037833815.1 Zingiber zerumbet | reverse complement strand
TCGAAATTCACTCCGCCAATTCGACTAACGTCTCACCTATCCAGTGGGTACCCTTCCCTTACGTTCAGCTCTCCGCCAATCGACTATCGTCTCACCTATCCAGTGGGTACCCTTCCCTTATAAAATCAAAAAGTATGGACTTTCAGGCCCTAACCTTAAAAAAGCTTGGTGGAAAACTACCACTCAGTTGTTCCTGCTTTCCCATTTCCCTACTAGTATTAGATTAGCAAACCAAGAGGCGTTGCCCTGCCCTTATCTACTATCTATAGTAAATAGTAGTCTTACGCTCTTCTTTCTGCCAAGTGCTGAGAGATCGACTTGAAAGATCCAACCCCCAACCCAAAGTGCTCATTGAGTTGAATATCTCTTGAGATCCGGGCGCGCGAGTACAGGATATCCTAACATGTGAACACCTGTGAACGTCCTTATGTCATGCCAGAGGGGAAGACGGCTCTAAGCTTTTGCGATAGTCATCCCCATGGTGAGTGCCGGCTCACACGGGTCCTTCACCCCCCAAAGGAATAAGAAATCGGTTGGTTCATGAGCTGGGCTTCAACGCTGCTGGAATCACTTGTGCCAAGCGTATATGTATAGAAACTTATAAAGGGTCACACGCCCCCTACCTATCCTCTGGGTTACCCTTTATTTAGGGGAAATAAACCGGGTAAGCAGGGATAAGCCGATGACTGTGTATTGATGCTTCTCTTTGTTTTCAATGCATTGGTAGAAGCAGTTTTTCCAATACTAGGGTGTAAGCTGTCCTGTTAGCTGATTGATTAAAATTACCTCTTAATCTCCGATCCTCTGTTGTCGGGATTTCCGCTCTTTCTTGGAGCTCACTAAGAGGTCTAGTCTATTACTAGCTATCCCGGACGAAGCCACGCATCGCTAAGGCTACAGGCTGCACCACATCAATCGACCACTTGGCAGATAGACGTCGCTACGTAGCAAGCTCTACCTGAAAAGGCAGTCCCGAGCTACGCTCTATTGCTAGCGCAACCATCGCCTGCTCACAAGCTCATATAAAGAAAGGTAGTGCACGTGTCCCAGAGCCAGAGTATATCGTTAACGTTGTCGTTGGGGAAAACAATCTTCCTTTTTTTGGTGGAGAGATTCCAGCAAAGTAAAAAAGAAGTGAACTTATCAGTACAATAAAATATTGGATAATGAGTAAGTCTTTTGGTTTCAGAAGTAAAGGAGAATTGATTTCTGTGACCCGGTTGCAATAAGTACTTTATTTAAAGCTCAACAAGGCAAGGCTGTAAACGAAAGCCTTGCTAAAGCAGATCAGGAAGAAACCCTTATTCCGGGTGTGAGCCATAGCACTTGGAGTCTCGGTTGGTCGTAGAAATGAAAGAGTTTACAGTTTTCGCTAGTGAAGCTTTAAGAGATAGGGCAAGTAGTCTACGACTATCCTTGCTTTGTTGCCGGCTTTCATAGTAAATAAAAGAAGTCGCTTTCCACCTTCCACTTTGGGTAAGCTACATCCATACATAGTCTAAGCCTCTGACTGTACTAGGTACGGAATCTGAGTCCCAAGAGTTCTGCAGAAGCGGGCTTAGAAAGGGAATTCATGGAGTAAGGGATCACTTTCGATGAGAACAACCAGAAGCCCATAGCATAGGTTTAAGGTGCCGGTGGAATGAAAGGAGAAGATTCATTCTTTCAAGAGGCAAAAAAAAGTGCCTTTAGGGGTCTCAGATGAGCTTTCCTAATGCCTTCATGGTATGGTGGGAAACTGCTTTTGAAGAGATCCACGACACGAAGCGGAAGAGCTCAATTTCAAAGCGGCTTCGGAGCGCAAGGAGAGGGATGGGGAAGCCCCAAGCTACGCGAATCGAACAGACCAGACAGACTCTACTTCGCTGACTAGACTGAATAGCGCCAGAGTTGGACTTTAATTTACCTTCTCGCAAAGGAAAGAAGCGCTATGAACCTTCCCTATATTCTTATCTTAAGCAAAGATGCACAAGCTGTCTCTATTATACGTCATCGAAAAGACATCCCGCGGAACAACCAAAGAAAGAAAGCAATTTATAATAGAGGTGCCTACGCGTCTTGATAGAGAGGGGTGATCCTAGGTTCACCTAGACAAGAAGGTGGCAACGGGAAGCAACGCAAAAGCTCAATCCAACATACCTTGCAGACTCAAAAAACTGGATGAGGGATAAAAACCTTTCTTGAAGTGAAGCAGTTCCCTGCCAATCGAAGACCTAAATCTAAATGTAGCAGTAGAGGAGCGGGGAAAGGGACCATAGGTAGGTTCGATAGGACCAGGGCTGATGCGGGGTGAAGGCAAGAGCAGAATGAGAAAGAGCTTAGTCAAAGTAGACTGCTTAATTCGTAAAACTTACTAGATATTGAAACTTGACTGGTATAACAACTTGAGCATTGAATTGCCCCGTAGATGGCCAAGAAGGCTTGACCTTATGTAATGGTCCGCACGCACCGTCGGATCACTGCTCTCCCTTTAACTCTATATCAGAGTCAAGTAAGCAATCATATCTTTCTAGCCTATGCCTCTCCCCTTCTTCTACCCTGAGACGAAAGCATTGGGACTCCTACTTGCTAGCCCGGGATTTCTAAATATAAGAATTTGGACTGTAAGACAAAAGAACGACTGCGACATCTATAAGAGTCGACCTTCTTTCTACTTGACTGGATGAGTAAAGGTAAAAGGATATAGTTGAAGCATGCTTCCGGATAATATGATCAATAGAAAGAGTGAGACCCACTAGAATGCAATGTTTTAGAGTGACGCCTGGTAAACAAACAAATAAGAAGGTCTTTCTTCGAGAGAACTCAAGCGTGCAGTTCAGCCAATTTGCATTCAAGCGGTGAGACTGACGTTTATTCAGCAAAGAAAGGGGAAGTGGGAAGAGTTGGCCTTGTGTTCCAGCCATCGCCAGGGTCTAACAGCAGAAGGGACAAATGATCGGGAATATTATTGAGGAGAGTGATAAAGGACGGCGACGGGCTCAAGCCAGAAAAACCATAGATTTATGATAGCTGGACCGTGGTTATCCCTGCTACAGCACTCTGATCTCTGGCCTGAAAAAATTCTCTTTGTTGTTCTCTTCTCTTTTTTGAGTCCGAGTAGCGAGGAGCGAGTTCAACTCAGTGGAAACCTTGATCTGCCAAGGCCAGGCGAAAAAGATCAGTTAGACCATTAGACCGGAGCGGATAACCGAGCAAGTTACCAACCGCTCCTACGATGGGCAAGTTAGCTTCTCAAAGAAAAGTTCCTATTAAAAAAAAGAAGAAAGACTTTCTCTTGAGGCCTTACGGGGTAGATCTTTCTACGTTTTGAATCTATATATATAATATTCATATAGTCTAGTCGATCGGATTAGTCTACAATTGCCTTTGGGGCTCTTTCTCTCCTCGCCTTTGGGGCCCTTCATTCACGACAAATACTGCTGATGGGGGGGATCGACCTTCAGGGCCCTTTCCATCAGCATTTCGTATCGTAGTTTTGAATAGCCATTAAATACTTATGATGGGGATCGGGTAATCTGCTGACGCATCTGACGATGGCTCGACCGGGTCAGATCTTTCGTAGTTACTAAATTCATTCATTTAACTACTCGACAGAGGAAAGAGTCTGGATAGCTCAGTTGGCAGATCAGTAGTCGTTTTGAAGCCATTCACGCAGTAATATGCTTGGGACGTCACGGCAAGAGTCGTTAATGGAAGGAGAAAGAAAAGTTCAACTTTCCTTTCCATCAGCAGTATTTGCATCTTTAGGGAATATAAAATTTAATAAAATAGTGAAGCACGAAATGGAAAGCCCTTCAATGCCTCTCAACTGTTCATGATCCGCCTGACTCCCTTCCCTTCCCTTCACTTCCCTCTTAATGTATAGGTACGTTATCTGATTCTCCTTTTGCCGTAGTTCTCTACTGTAGCATCGGATTCTCCTTTTGCTACTTTTTCAGTAGCTAAAGTGAAGTGAGGGGGATTTTATTTAAGAATAAGTAAAGAAATTAGATAGCTCAAAATTGAACCTAATCCCATGTTCTAAAAGAGCTCTTATGAATAAGGGGAGAGGGGATAGTGAGATGAATAAGGGGAGGGGAGGAAGATTAGGATTAGCAATGTCAGTTCTTCCCAGGGGTTCTAATAGCTAGTTTTAAAGTCAGTCAGAGGGTCTAAAGTAGCTCGAGCGCATGTGAAAGGGCTGGGTCGAACAGACTCTAAAGAAGGAGTCCGTATCAAATGATATAGCTCGTCAAATGATATAGCTCGTCAAATGATATAGCTCGTAATAATAAGTATTGGAGAGCCGAGACCTCAGCTGGGAGATAAGAGAGTATGAAAGAGCTCGTAAGCGAACGTAGAATACGAGAGGGTCTTAAAGAGCACTTATGACGTCGGGAATCAGTCAGGATAGGATAGATGGAAACCTTAAGGAAAGACTCCATGGTACACCAGACCTCATGCTCTATTTAGGGTGGTGCAATGCCTAGAACTACTCTCCCAAATGCCTAGAACTACTCTCCCAGATAGAGGGAGGCGAGAACGAATCTAATAGAAATTCTCTCCTCTTTTTATCTAAGGATCGCTCTAATATTCTTGATGGCACAAATAGAAAAAAAGCTCGAACTTTAGCTATACTCGAACTTTAGCTATAAGATAAGGAAGGGTACGGATAAGAGGGATAATAAGGGTACGGATAAGAGGCGAGACCATATGGCACAAATCTAACTCGAGAATTTGGATCTAATAACTTTAGGGACGAAATGAATATAAGGAGGGCTCAAAAAATCAGACTCTAAAGAAGGAGAGAGTCTACCAGGGGCGAAGAGCTGAACGTAAGGGAAGGGGCTCGAAATTCAAATAACTAGAATTTTTGGTATAATAGAGTTCCACCCCAAGGTCAGAGTAGAGTTCCACCCCAAGGTCAGAGTGCAACGACGGGATCAACTGGATATAGTAGAACCCAAGGTCAGAAGAACCCAAGGTCAGAGTGCAACGACGGGATCAACTGGATATAGTAGAAAATAGTGAAGACCGATAGGTCTCTAGAGTACATATTAAAAGATCTATAGCATCCAAGGGTATGGGACTCCTTCTCAGTTATTTTATGTATGGGACTCCTTCTCATTATTTTACGCGAGAGCTAAGCTATAGGGTCTAATATAGCTCGACTTTACGCGAGAGCTAAGCTATAGGGTCTTAGCTCGACTGAATAAGGGACGAAGGGATCCAATACCGTAATTGGAGGAGTAGCCGAAGACACATTCGGCCTAGTCGCTACATGCTACTCCGGGAGATTGCAGACAAAGGATAGGTTCGCAATACCGTAATTTAGGGAGAGAGAGTCTGAATTTCGCTCCACAATCCAAGCTCCGGGTAGAGTCCATTGCCCTCATCGGTCGGGTAGAGTCCATTGCCCTTGACTTTCAGCTACTCCCATATCGAATCAATCAAAGACGAATGGTATAAGGAAGAAAACACTAATTTAAAACATTCTTTATAGAAGAGATAGATCAGTGGTATGGAATCCGATATTGAATTCAATAAAGTTTGGATCGATCAAGCACCGCCCTTAAGTGCTTCACAATAGAGGGTAGCGGTCGGTCCCGTGGCGGTCGGTCCCGTGGCGGTCGGTCCCGTGAAGAACTAAGTGCAATTTCTTTGTATCTGCAGTCAGATCCATTCTGAAAAGTTCAATAGAAGAGATCACGAAAAGCAATATGCTTTACATATGCCACCCTGGAAGAGATCATTCCAAAATTGATCTGACTCAGTTCTGTCATTCCTATTGATCAATCAAGCTCCGCCCATGAGCAACGCAACGAGTGGACTGAGGTCCTACTACGCCGGTAAACGGATGCCTCACAGATCTGGAATGAAAGCTACTCAAGTCAGGGAAAAGCTCATTCTCTTTGGTAATCTTTTGATTCAAGGAGGAAACACGTAATTGATTATTCTTTCGCAATGTCTGAAGTAATAAGTCCCGAACGAGAGAATGAAAATTTGGGTACAAAGGAATCCCTAATTTTCTATCTATCCCAATTCTTTTGTTGAACTCCTTCCCATAGCTTGACTATCAAGAGGTGCCAAAGCGCACTCTTACTCTTTCACGTCGCTAACTCGCACTCTTACCACTCTTACTCTTTATTATTCAATTCACGTCGCTAACTCGCACTCTTACCACTCTTACTCTTTATTATTCAATTCACGTCGCTAACTCTTATATAATATTCATTTCGTACCGCTGCTATAGTTTCATATCTGTGAGTCCACTTAGCTATCGCTCGTACCTTCCCTTAGAGTCTGACGTGCATCTGACGTGCAATAATTATAGCTTCCGATGGAACCTAATTTACGACTAGACTGATCTAGCCGATGGAACCTAATTTACGACTAGACATATCTATATGGTGTTCCTACTTCTTTGTCAAAGAGGAGATATTTTTCTTTAATTCTATCGTTCGGCACTGATGACTTATCACTCATGATCCCTTCATTTTCTTTTTTCGAATTATGGAAAACAGAAGGAGGGCGTTGATACCCGGGCAGGAAAATCCCAAACAACCAAGGCAGTTAGTAACCTGGGACAGAAGAAGGGGGGAGTGAGTACGGAGAACGACATGGGGATTTAAGAAGGACAAACAAAAGGGATGCGGCCTTGCCCTTTTGCCCAGGTTGGTTGTACTTGCTACGGCCATGGTTGGTTGTCCTTGCCCCGGCGCTGCACCCATAAAAAGCAGATAGGGAGGGGAGGGCACGTTCCTCAATCGTCACGTTCCTCAAACAAAAAGTAAGGAGAGAATTTAAAGAAGTACAAAGTAGGGGTCTTCGCTGTTCCAGATAGAGAGGAACGCTTTACAGCTCTCCTACAGATAGAGGAGTGATACCGTTGTAAGGGGTCTAGAATAGAGGAGTGATACCGTCCTTGGGTTGAAACTGATACCCTCCTTGGGTTTAAACTCTATGTACAACGAAGGAAAGGAAGGTACAAATTTCCCGAACTCATAAATTGGGGCCCTGGGCCAACTCAAAAACTAATTCTTCTATAAGCAAACACGCGCTAAAACGCAGTTTCGCCCTCCACTTGGGTGGTATTTCGTACCCAACCCATTAAGGGAAACCAAGCTTCTAGGATAACTTCCCTCCGGGGGGGGCCTCGCTCCCCGAGGTCCGAGCAAAGGAAAGCAAAGAAACAAATAAACTAGAACACACCCCGAGGATTATCATATAAGGTGAGACGATAGTCGCCTAAAAAACCATCAGCAGTATTTGAAGAGCTGAGCCAATTCGACTAACGTCTCACCTATCCAGTGGGTACCCTTAGCTTTGGCTTTCTTATGCTTTGCTGTCGCTGCAATTTGGTTGTTCCCTTATAGTGTACTCTCAAGCCTCCCCCTTAGTGGTAGTAGTAACTTGAGTAGCAGCCACCCTTTAGTCAGTAGGATCCCTCGGGCCCGTGTCTTCAGTTGCGTGACGTTGAGCATCCGCAAGCAAGAGATCGCCTAAACCTAAAGTATTCGCCTGCCTAGCTTCTGTATCCTCCTCAGTAGCTTCAGTAGCCACAGTAGCTTCATCCGCCTCAATAGCGGCAGTAGCAGCAGCCTATGTATACGCTTTCAATATACGCAGCCTCAGTAGCAACATCCGCTTCAGTAGCTTCAGTAGCCGCCTCAGCCGGAGTAGTTGCTTCAGCAGCCGTATCCGCTTCAGTAGCGTTATTGACTTTGACTTTTGCTTTAGTAAGTTTTAAACTTCAGCTTCTTTTTCTGGGTGGTATATGTCCTCTATTCCAGTCTTTATGACTCCTTATGTCTCTTTTGCTCTATTAAGATGCTCGCACGTAATCTATTGGCTATCTTTGAGCTTTGGATTTAGGATCCTTGGCTGTCGCGTAAAGTTCTGTTGTACCTTTCTTTTTCGTGCACTCCATCCTTTCAAGTGGTAGCCCTAATAGAGCGCCTAAAGTAGTAGCCAGCCTAGGGCCAGTGTACTCAGTCGCTTCAGTAGCCGCCTCAGCCGCCGCCTCCCTAGCTACAGTAGCCGCTCCAATAGTAACTTAGATAGCCGCCCTAGTGGCCTCCCTCTCTATAGCTAGAGTAGTAACTTCAATAGCTTCAGCCGTAATAGCTTCAGCCGTAGTTGTAGTATATGTAGTATCGTCAGTCTTTTCTATGTCTCTTTCTTCTTTCTTACTTTATCTGCTGCTCTTCCTCTTCTTTTGAGTCTGCCTTTGGAGCTACTTAAAAAGCGAATTTGAAAGTAAAATCAAAACTCAAACAATTAAATTTTTCTTTAGAAAATGAGAAAACATTAAAATGAGATTTGCCCTTAGGAGCAGGGCCCGAAAAAAGTTGATCTAAATTTGATTTGATAAAAGCGAATTTGCGAGAAAACATTAAAATTGGTAGATTAGAAGGGGTAAACCATAAAGAGGAGATACAGCTTTGGATTTAATAGCCAAAGCAAAAGGTAGCTACTAGATGACTTGCGAGCAACCAGGTTTTAGCAATATCACAATAAGGCATAAAGTGAGGTAAGGAGTACATAGACTACCCATCAAAAGAATCATACCTCGCAGAAGAGCAACTAAAAAAAGAGCTACTAATAATGCCAGGGATACTAATGCTGCTACGGATGATGAGGCTACTGAAGCAACTAATGCTGCTATGCATATGGCTGCTACTAATGAGGCTACTACTGTGGGGGCTACCTATGCTACATAGGCAACTACTTGAGCCGATCTCTTGCGGATGCTAAACCTTACGCTAGTAAGTACACGCGCCAGAAAGAGGAAAGGACACAAGGGCTAACCCTAAAGGCAAAGACATACCAAAAGCAAGGGAGACACTATCTTACTTGCGAGCATCTGCAGCGAGCAAAAGATACATAAGGAATAAAGGGAGGTCAGGAGTACATAGACTACCCAAAACAGGAAGCTTCATCAGACCTAGCAGATGCAGAACTCAAAAAGGAGCGAATACTACTGATGAATAGGATACTGCTGCTACGGCTGAGGCTACCCATGCAGCGTATACAGAAGCTATAGATACTCAAGCGAATACTATGGCTACTGAGGCTACACAGGCGGATACTACTGAAGCCACTACTACGGCTGAGGCTACCTATGCTGCTACTACTCCTACTATAGATAGAGTACACAGGCGACACGGGGGAGGCTTGAGAGTACACTGCTCCTAGAGTTAGAGTGACTGTAGGGTATGACTTAGGGGCTGCGGCTTTCGAGTTCAATAAACGGGTACAACACAACCAGGAACCAGGAGCTAAAGCTTGGGATCCTCGATCCGAAGCAAAAGGGAGCCAATAGATGACTTGCGAGCAACCAGGTTTTAGCAATATCATAAGGAGTCATAAAGAAGGGAATAGAGGAAATAGACTTACCATCATAAGAATCAGACCTACCAGAAGATCCTTTAAAAGCTGCTAAAAAGATATACTTAAAAATAAAGCAGACACTTCAGCTACTCCTACGGCTACATAGGCTACAGAAGCTGCTACGGATGCTAAGGCTAAGGCTACAGAGGATACAGAAGCTGCTCAGGCTGATACGGCTGATGAGGCTACTACTACATATTAGTATACGCCTGAGGCTGTCGAGTACACGGCTCAGAAAGAGGCGGGCTCCTAACGAGTACTAGCTACATTCCGAAACAGGACACGGGCGCTCCTCTGCTTTGGATTGAATAGCCAAAGCTAAGGTTGCTACTAGATGACTTGCGAGCAACCAGGTTTTAGCAATATCCAAATAAGGCATAAAGGGAGGTCAGGAGTACATAGACTTACCATCAGCAGAATAATTAGACCCAACAAAAGAAGCTACAGCTGAACCCAAAGGTTTAAACTCAATAAAGCAAAAGAAAAAGTCAATAACGCTACTGAGGCTACAGCTACTGAGGCTACAGCTACTTCAGCTACTACTACGGATACTGTAGATACTACTACTACGGTGGATACAGCTACATAGGCAGCTACTGAAGCCAGGGAGGCTGCGACTACAGAAGTCAATACTACTACTGAGGCGATTCAAGCTACTCCTACTAGGAGGGCTACCACTGGGAGGCCATATCTTGGGGATGCTCAACGTCACGCAACTGAGTACACGGGCGATAAAGGGGAAACAAGTGCTCGACCGACAAGGCAAATACATCCCAAAAGCAAGGGAGACACTATCTTACTTGCGAGCATCTTAATAGAGCAAAAGAGACAGAAGTCATCAAGTGAGGCATAGAGGAACATACTTACCATCAGAAGCAGAAGCTGAAGCTAAATCAGACCTACCAGCAGATCCTTTAAAAGCAGCTAAAAAGCAATCCTTAAAAGAAAAGCTGCTACTGATGCAAATACTACTACGGTGGATACAGCTACATAGGCAGCTACTTCAGCTACTCCTACGGATACTGTAGCTACAGATGCGGAAACTACTGCTGCTACGGATGCTAAGGCGGAATAGGCTGCGACTACTGTAGCTGGTGCTAGGGTTACCAGGGCTGGAGCTAGGGTAGTAGGTACTACTTTAGGCGCTAGTAAGGGAGACTGCAACTACGGAGGCTACAGCTTGGGATGGTCAAAGGGAGACTGCAACTACGGAGGCTACAGCTTGGGATGGTCAATCCAAAGCAAAAGGGAGCCACTATCTTACTTGCGAGCAACCAGGTTTTAGCAATAACATAAGGAGTCAGAAAGTGAGGTAAGGAGTACATAGACTACCCAGAACTTGAAGCGGAAGCTAAACTTGCAAAAGAAAGAACCACTTTAAAAGCAGCTCAAAAGACATACTTAAAACAATAAAAGCTGCTACTGAAGCAAATACATAGGCTGAAGCTACAGATGCTACGGCTGCTACTCAGGCTGCTACTGAAGCGACTCAAGCAAGGAAGGCTACTGTAGATACATAGGCTACTGAAGCTGCTACATAGGCTACGGATAAGGCTCCTACTGAAGAGAGCTACTGGTACGAGGCAGGCAGCTGAGACGGCTCAGGCTACATAGGAGGCGACTATAGAGTAACCACTAACTACTGGACCGAGGATTATCATATAAGGTGAGACGTTAGTCGATTGGCGAAGAGCTGCCTAAACTAAAGTAATATTGGGAAGTATTAGAATATAAGGTGAGACGATAGTCGATTGGAATACACAAGGAAAGGTACTAAATTAAACTAAGGAAGGATACAATCCCCAGAAGCTACTAAAACCGAAGCTGGAGCCATAGCTGCCAAGGAAGAAACCAATAGAGCTAGAGCTACCCACCTTGGGATATTAACCACTACAAGAACTAGAAGTAGAAGCTACCTTGGCCTTGGGGAAACCAGTACAACAAGGAGAAGCTACCTTATGGGCTTACCCGGCATACTACGACTTGGGGCTTAGGGGATTACACGTACTCCGACTTTGGCGCTGACCCGGACTCCGAACCTTTTGGGCTTGGGGGCTCACCTGTAAAATATACTAAAGACACTTCACCCAACGCACTGGTTCTCCTTGACCCGGTCCTGAAAGGCCCTACAGAGAAAAGCAAGGAACGAATCTACGTGGGCCCGGGCCAAACTTACCTGGGCGAGGAACATAAGTGTCAATAAACTCTGGACCGAGGTCCGACAATAGAAAGGAAAGAAAAAAATACAATACACCCCGAGGCTATGTAGATAGGTGAGCCAAAAGTTCAATTCTTTGAACTTTTTAAAAGGCGATTGGAGACCAAAGCAAAGGCCATAAACAAATCAACTAAGACACACCCCGAGGCTATGTAGATAGGTGAGCCAAAAGTTCAATTCTTTGAACTTTTAAGTTGGCGATTGGAAGACCCAAGGAACGGACCTAAGTAAATACTAAGGATACAATTACCACAACCACAAACGAAAGTAGGAAACAGAGAAACAGCCAAGGAAAACAGCACAGCTACCCAACTTGGTGGATTAACAACTGCCATACTACTTTGGGTGGCTAGCTACCTTTGGGGATTAAATGCCATACGACTTTATTACCTTGGGCTTCTTATTCGATTACATGTACTATGCCTTTAGGTTGGGCTTCTTAGTGGATTATACCTGGCCTATGCACCTGTTGCTTGGGTGGGATTAGTGGCTTACCGGGCCTACGACTTAGGGATTACTAGATTACACGTACTCCGACTTGGGGGATTCACTGGCCTATGCACCTTGTGGGCTTGTGGGCTGACATGTAGAATATACTTAATTAATCTTTTTTGTTAAGTAATTATTAAGGCAAAGTAGAACTCAATTTGTACATCAATTGCTTAGTCAATATTTGTACATCCAATTATTAGGCAAAAGTAGCTCAAGTAGGGGCTCAATATACCCATTCGGTACTGATGGGGCTAAACTACCTTGCGGCTGGGGCTACTAAAGATCAAGTCGGGGCTTGGCTAAACTACCTTGCGGCTGCAAAAGGAGCTAGTAGGGCTCCAGCTCTTGAAACTGTAGCTAGGGCTCCCGCTGCTGTTGGGTGTTCCTAGGGCTGTTGGACCTCCCGTTGGAGTAGTTCCTAAAGTAGAATACGCCGGGGCTGGCGCATCTGCTCCTCAAGTATAATCCTCTAGGGCAGCTTCAGTAGTTCCTTCAGTTGCTGAAAATGTAGTTCCTAAAGTCAATGCAGCTGGGGCTTAAAAAGTAGCTAGGGCTCCGGCTACTGCAGTTCCCGTTCCTAGGGCTCCCGCTGTTGGGGCAGCTGTTGCTACTGCAGTTCCTGCTAGTGTTGTTCCTACTGGTGCTAGGGCTCCAATATATATATCATATAGGTACGGCTAAAGGAGACTCTTTTGGGGCAGTAGATCAAGTCGGTACGGCTAAAGTTCCTCAAGTATAAGACTCTGGGGATGGGACAGTTGTTCCTCTGGTGCAGTTTTCCTAAAGAAAATAGAAGTAGAGCGACCCATGGCAGGCTGCTCTAAGCTCGAGTACGCTGCCTATTAAGAAACTCTTTTTACTAGCTTAGCTGCTAGTAACCCATGAGTGAAAGTTAGGAACGAACGATAGTGACGTAGCCACAGTGACGGAGCACCCACATTATAGTATAGTGACGTAGCCACTACCTTAGGGTAAAAGTAGAAGTAGAGGGCAAAGATAAAGAGCTTCTTCCGTTGATGCTAAAGTAGTTCCTAAACTAGAATCTGCTGTTGGGGCAAAAGTAGTTCCTAAACTAGAATCTGCTGTTGGGGCAAAAGTAGATCAAGTAGAATCCTCTACTGCTGTTGCTTGAAAAGAGTTGTTCCTAAAGTATCAGCTTCTGTTGCTTGAAAAGTTGTTCCCGTTCCTAAAGTAGATGATAATGCTTCCGCTCCTTCTGTTGCTACTGTTGCTGGTGCAGTTGCTCCTAAAGTAGAATCCTCCGGGGCTGCTTCAGAATCCTATGTTGCTGCTTTCCTTTGAAAGGAAAGGATGCTCCTAAAGTAGAATCCTATGGGGCTGCTTCAGAATCCTATTAAGATGCACCTAAACTAGAATCTGCTGTTGATGCAAAAGTAGAGTTCCTCAAGTAGAATACTCTGGGGCTGCTTCAGAAGACTCTGTTGATGCGAAAGTAGTTCCTGTAGTTCCTAAAGTATAGGAATCCTCTGCTGCTGATGCTAAAGGAGATAAGTACTCCTTACGCTTGTGACTTGAGTGCTAGACTTCCACACGAAAAGGGGGTGAGTGGGGTACACCGTTCCTTGTGTTCTGCCACGAGGGGGTTCGTGTGGTACCGTTCCTTGTGTAGCTAAGGGTGCTCCTGTAGCTGAGGGCTGGTCCAGGGATATAGATAGAGGAAAGGGTTTGGGGTTACGGTTTCAGGATAGAGGGATTTCCCCATAGTTCCGTAGACTCAGTTGGGGCAGTTGCGCCTAAAGTAAGTAGAAGAATCAGTTCCTTTAAAAGTAGCTAGGGCTGCTGCTCTTGTCTTTTGAAAAGTGACTGTTGCTAGGGATGCTGCTGGTGCAGTTGCTCCTTCTGTTAGGGCTGGGGCAGTTGCTACTAAAGTCTTCTGTTGATGCAAAAGGAGTTCCTAAAGGAGACTCAGGTAGGGGCTCCAAGATAAAGGCGTCTCACTTGGATACAGATTTAATTGACATAGAGGAGAAGTCGAAGAGAAGAAGGCTCCCACTACTTTACTTGATTCGGTCGGCCGGACTACCTCGACTACACCCAAGGGCATGAGAGCTCGAAAGCAGCTTTATGAATGAATGGCCCATGCGATAGCTGGTTGCAAAAGGGGTTCCTAAAGTAGAATCAGATGGTGCTGCATGGGGCTAAAGTAGAGGAAAGCCTAGGGATGCTGGTGCAGTAGTTCCTAAACTATAAGACTAAGTTGCTGCTTCAGAATCCTACGTTGAGGCAAAAGTTCTTCCTTCAGTTGATGCTAAAGTAGTTCCTTATGTTGAGGCTCAAGTAGTTCCTTCAGTTGATGCAAAAGTAGTTCCTTCAGTTGATGCAAAAGTTGCTCCTACTCCTAAAGTATAGGAATCCGCCTAAGATGCTAAAGTAGTTCCTAAAGTAGTAGCATCCTCTGTTCCCGCAAAAGGAGATAAAGGAGACTCAGTTGGTGCTGGGGCAGTTGCTCCTCTCCTAAACTAGAAGACTCAGTAGCTCCTAAAGTCTTTTCATCAGTTGGGGCTTCAAAGTTGCGGCTGTTTGAGCTCGGGCCGGGCGGTTACCCCGAAGAGAGGTCCTGAAAAAAGGTACTCAATAGAGAGAGGTTATGAAAGCTAAGTAACTGCCATTCACCATACCATAGAGGTTCTGAAAGCTAAGTAACTGGCATAGAGGTAGAGGTTATGAAAGCTAAGTAACTGCCAAACCCAGATCAGAGGTCATCAACTCATAGAAAGCTAAAGAGGGTAGAAGAGCTGCCTAAACTAAAGTAATATTGGGATGGGTTTTTAGGAATTAAAAAAAAGTTGAAAATCCCGTCTTTTTCGCATAAAGATAATTTGCTTAAGCAAATGTTCCCTAAGTTAGAAAAAAGTTGTACTTCCCGTGTTTTTCGCCTAAACGCACCGGGCTAAAAATAGGAAAATGGGAAATCGACAACTGAATTTCTCAAAAGTTGTACTTCCCGTGTTTTTGGCCTAAAGTTCGGCCCCGCGAAAGTAGACGTCACGAGATTCATTATATATATCTTCAAAACTACTCGACGATCTGAACTTTTCTTTCTCCTGTAATTAACGCAATTATATAATCCGCTCATTTATTGAGTGTTTTTTTGTTCCGCATGGGAAAGAGTCTGGATAGCTCAGTTGGTAGGATTCCAGGATGATGCATGGGAAAGAGTCGGGATAGCTCAGTTGGTAGATCAGTAGTCGTTTTTCATAGCCATTCACGACAATGCAATATTAGCATGGGAAAGAGTCGGGATAGCTCAGTTGGTAGATCAGTAGTCGTTTTTCATAGCCATTCACGACTGATGGGGGAAGATTTTCCTTTGGGGCATAAAGAATGATTTGAATCTTTCATATGCCCCCTCAACTCATTGAACACCTGATAGAGAGGGCGAGGGGACAAATACTGCTGATGGGTTTTTAGGGCCAGGTTCGGAGTTATTCAAGCAGTTGCTGTTGTTGTAGCTAGGTCTTGTGTCCAGTCTTAATTGTTTGTAAGGAGCATGCTCGTTTTATGTTGATAAGGTTCAAAATGGTCCACTCAATTCTAAATGACCCCCTATTTTGCTAAAGGAGTAACGCGGAAAATGGTTCCACAGGAGGCGAAGAGTAGGAGTTTGAGGTTAATATAGTCACCTCTAGAATCAATAACAAGAAACCAACCTTACCATGACTACAAACCTAAACAGGAATCGGAACCGCCTAATAAGGTACGTCTTTGGAGTAGCAAGGTTCCACTCTCCATGGAGTCAGCAATACCGGGCTGGGCACCCCCTTGGAGGTGTTTGGCACCAGCCTCCATTGATTCAAAACTGGGATGGGCACCCCCTTAGAGATGTACGACCCCACTCTCTAAGGTCGAGTAACTACCGGGAGGGACCGCCTTTAAGAAATTTCTTTGTTCGTGCGATTTATGTTTTACTACGGATTCTTATACTTTGTTATACTCTATTTTATAGGTCTTTCTGTTTTACTACTGATTTTCTTATACTTTGTTATACTCTATTTTATAGGTCTTTATGTTATATGGTATTGGTATTAGAATGTATAGTAAGGCGGATTCTACTGATTTGTAAGGAAGTGGTTTATTGGCTTACTCTATTTCATGGAATGATTCTACTTAATGGTATTATACCTGTTCGGTCCTCTATATCGTCAGATGTGTCTTGTATACAGGCTCAACGGTCCTATATAGGGTCTTTAAGTTCTAGTATAGAGGCTCAACGGTCCTATATAGGTTCTTTTAGGTCTAGTATCAGTTCTAAAGGAAGATCATTTCATGTATCTGGTTTATGCTTTGAATCGTCTATCTTTCATGGTTCTCAGTTAGTGTTTCGTCGTTATTATAGTTCTAAAAGACGTGATTTTAATCAATCTTATTCTTCAGCTCCTAATATTGATTATTACGTTTGGGAACGTTTACAAAGTAATATCGACTCAATTATATGTAAACAACTCTATTCCGGATCTTTCTATGTTTCAATCAATTTTAAGGAACCCTACCCTCTAGCAATAGATTGTGACGTTCTAACCCTTGGCTTCATTCAATTGTTAGAGCAGTATGTCTACCCTCTTGATACCGACTATGTGAAGTTTACTATTGGATATGAGATGCTATTACCTTTATACAATGATGTATCTTATAGTTTAGGTAAAGCTATTCCTTTGTATGATAATACCTATTTAATTTCCAAAAGAAGTGTCTATGAGAAGGTTTCTAAATTAGTGAGAGATTGCGCTGAGCGCTATCCGGGTGCAGTGATTAAGCGTGTGTTCATTCGTGTGTATTACAAACACAAAGAAACCCTTCCTGAATTCGTGCTTCCTGGTAAGAAAAGCTCTCTGGATATGATTACTGATATTATGGATGTTATGTCTCATGGCATAGGAAGTGATGAGCTTCCCGAAGTCAAATCTTTACTGCGTAAAAAGAGTCGCGTTCCCAAAGTGATTACCTCTATCAAACGTAAAAGTCTCAAATGTGACCCTCGACCATTCATTGTAGCCGATATCGAGACATTACTAGTTAATAATGTTCATACCCCTTATGCTGTAGGTTACTTGGAGGTTTTTCCTGCTATGGGTCTTTCTTCTATCGTTTCCTCTTCTGTGAATATCTTTTATAGTGAGGATCACATCTATGCCTTTGATAATATAGAGGTACGTAGTATGAAAATGTTATATTATTTTATATCAGATTTAGAATTGGCTGTGAAGAGAAAAAAAACACGTCTTCGTACTGTATACTTCCACAATCTTTCTCAATTCGATGGTATTATATTGCTTAAGCACCTAGTATGTCATCACAAGGGATACACGTTAAAACCCCTTATGAGGAATCATAAACTTTACGAGTTAAAAGTGTTTAAGGGCAAAAAGATGATCTTCCGTTTCCGCGATTCGTTAACATTGCTCCCAGGCTCTTTAAATGCATTGGCTAAGACATTTTGTCCATCATTAGGTTCCAAAGGTTCTATCGACCATGATGATGTGAAAGTCTCAAATCTTCAGGATCTTCGTGAGGAATATATTACATATCTTCGACAAGATATAGTACTCTTAGGTGGTGTTATGTTGAAGGCTCAAGAAATGTGTCTGTCTAAGTATAATATAGATATTGAGAATGTCATGACATTGTCATCGCTTTCGCTTCTAATCTATCGTTCTAACTATTTAGATGATAAAAAATTTCCTATCTATCTTCTTAATCGAAATCAAGATACCTTTATAAGGCGTGGCTACTATGGAGGTCATGCAGATGTTTATAAGCCTTATGGTGAGAATTTATTCTTCTATGACATAAATTCCCTCTATCCTTATATTATGAAAAAATATCCTATGCCTTGTGGTGAACCTGTCTGGAGGAACAACTTGGAGAAGGTTGAATTGGAGACCTTGTATGGATTTATTGAGGCTTATGTTGTCTGTCCTAAAGATATAAACCGTCCTTTCTTGCCTTATAGGGATCCTGATAGTAATACATTAATCTTTCCCACAGGTCATTTCATAGCTGTTTATTATAGCGAAGAATTGAAATATGCCCGTAAGTTGAATTATAAAATTCTACCTTTGAGGGGCTATATGTTTGAGAAGACTAGCAGTCCTTTCAAAGGCTATGTATCAAGCCTCTATAAGAGCCGACAAGAAGCCAAGAAAGCGGGTTCTGAAGCTATGTCTTATATCTATAAGAACTGTATGAATTCGCTCTTCGGAAGATTCGGCATGAATCCAGAGAGTACAGTCACTGAAATCTGCAATGAAGATAAATACCACGAATTGATGAGTAGGGATAATTATCAATCAGGAGAAAAGCTTAACGATTCTGACTATATAGTCAATTACATTAGCAATAGTAGCAGTGTTAGCGACGAGGAATGGGTACCTCCAAGGAACTTGGCTGTTCAAATGTCAGCAGCTATAACTGCTTGTGCTCGTATTGAAATGTACCCATTCATTTCCAAACCTGACTGTTACTATACAGATACTGACTCTGTTGTTCTTAGCAGTCCTCTTCCTGAGGATTTAGTCTCTTCCAGTGAATTGGGTAAGTTCAAACTCGAGAACAAAGTTCAAAAAGGCATCTTCTTAGCACCTAAGAGTTATTTGTTAGAGATTGAAGATGATAGAAAGATCATCAAGCATAAGGGCCCTGCTAAAGATTTAGTCACAACGGAATGGTTCGTTAGGCAATTTCTGGATCTCTCTCAAACAAAGGTAATCCCTACTTCAGCAAACTTCAGATCACTCCAGATTTTAAAAAAAGATTATATGGTTAAATTGGCATTTCCACAGAGTCACAAAAGAAGGAATGTCTATAATGAGAACAAGGAGTGGATAGACACAGAACCTATAGAAGTTATAGACATGGGGAGTCAAGATGCTACCTCTATATACAAATTTCAACAGATAGATGAGAAAGCCAATGCTGTGAGTCAGTCCTCTACTGAGGAGGGGACCACCACTGTATTAGATAAAAACGACTCAGTACAAGAGCAAGAGAGAGGCTAAAAACGCTAAAAAGAGATGAGGAGCGACTGAGTGCGTTTCAGATGGGTTTGAGGACCTTTTGGTCAAAGTAGTTAGGTATGCTCAAAGTCTCATATAGTACGCTCATTACTCAGTTAGGTATGCTCAAAGTCTCATATAGTACGCTCAGTTAGGGACTCTCTATATCCCTTATTTAGGGCTCAAAGTCTCATTTGGAAGGCTTACACGAACGTATGGATTCTAATCTCTCTTTGGTGGTCCAATTTTCCGCTTCCCTAAAAAACCCATCAGCAGTATTTTCCCTAAAAAACCCATCAGCAGTATTTTGCTTTTACGCTGCCTTCTCGCTTGCCTGCATAGGACGACTGCTTCCAGCTATCAAGGAGACGAAAAGCTATGTGAAGTAAAAGAAGAAAAGGTCGCCGACAACTACTAAGATAAGAACCTAACAGAACTTTTCCAATAATCATTGTAGTCTTTTCTTTCAAAGCAGATTACAGTAATATAGTGAATGGCAAGAGTACGAATGGTTTATTGAACACCTTGCCAATCGTACAAGCAAGGCAACTTACTTTTTTCAGGGGCCCAGCCCAACAAACAAATTACTATATTAAGATTAAGGCCCTTAATTCAGTAATAGGCGATAGCGACGTGTGACTAAAGGAGGGGCGAGCGACGATTGAGAGGCCGGTAGGGGCGGAGACATGATATTAGTTAATTTTGACTCTTTCTTTGATTTTGATAGTGATTAAAAAACGACTACTATAGATCTACCTATCAGCAACTAACTTATTCGCGTTTTATCCTCAATTCGGGAGACTGACGAACCTGAGAGTACTGGGTCTTCTCTGTTACCCCAAAGGATTGATTCCTTCTAGGCTTGACCTCTAGGCTAATGAGATGTAACGTTACGCAAGATGTAAACTACGAAAGATCTGACCCTTCCCAATATTACTTTAGTTTAGGCAGCTCTTCGCCCCTTTTGGTCGATACCGAACTCAACAAATACTGCTGATGGGTTTTTAGGGCCTATGAATTAGCTGGAAATAGATTAGTGAATGGGTGAGATAAATCTTCATACAGTTTTAATTATTCTTCCCCAAAAAAATAGAGCGAAAACCCATCATGCAGAATTCTAATGTTCCTGTTTTTGTTTTGAAAAGCAACCCTTTAGTGTAATCTGAGTTGCATGTGTTAAGCATATTGCATAGTAGATCTTTTGATCTGAAATTGAACTCCTTATCTTGAGTGTACTTTCCAGCTTTCATGAACTGTCTTAGGCAACCGTTGACCGGCTTCGCGGGCCCATTCCGGACCACACATGGCTAAGCTCTTGGGCGGTGCGTTCTCGAGCCAACTTTCATGAACGGAGGAAACTCTCAAGGAGTGAATTCCTAAGATGCAAGATCACAATTCTCATCTTCACATGCTCTCTCTTATAACCAGTAAAAATTCAATTCGACGAAATGGCCTCATATCATAATTTAAATTCAAACAAAAATCTCTTTTTAATCATCGAGGTACGTGATCAAATATTCGCTTTACCGTAATTTAAGGTCCGAGTGAGAAAACAAACTGAACTTTCACTTTTGTATTTTAATACTTGACGGGATCCAATTCTTCGTGATAACGACGGGATCGACAATTTCTTCTAGGCAGATTGTTGAAGTTCTTTTTCCCGTCCCGAACGTTAGAGAGAGTGTTTAGTTTGGTCCGAGTGACTGAGACGGGGAAGAAGCGTGAAAGAAAGAAAGAGTCGATTGTTTCTTTTGTTTCCCGAACGGGAGAGGTTGATTTTTTTATCTTGGGAAGCATGAAAGTAGTCCTCGACTATAGGGAGGATAAGCGACGGGACATATTACTTTCTTTTATAGTAGAGCTTGATTCGCCCGAACGACTCTCAGATAGTTCGTACGGGAACGGAAAAGAAGGGGGAAAAATAGGTACGTAGAAGGAAAGCCTTAGGTGAGATAGAAGGAAAGCCTTAGGAAAGAGTCACTACCACCAGACCAGACCTGACCCGTGGATCAAAAGTGCTTTTAAATAGCCATCAAAAGAGCCTTATTGGTCTCGCCCAATCCTTCATGTCATTGCATACCTACGTCTACAATGGTGTTAGCAAGCGGATCCACCAGAGTTTAGTTAGTTTTGTCTTAGATCTTGTTTTCCATTCACTCCTAGCTCTCTTGTTTTGCTCTCATCGGATGGGCTGGGCTGGATGGGACTCAGACTTGTCCGGAGCCTGGGATCGGATAGCTGGAATAACTTAAATTCGCTCCGCACCTGCTTCTTTTCTTTCTTTGTTGGATCCGCTAAGTGTCAATTCCGCTCTTGCTCTTCAATCTCCATCACACACTAGTTGAAGCTGAGCCTGTACCTGTAGTGGACATGACACTTATAAAAGGAATCGGATACGATTCGAAGAGGAGGAGTACGCACTCCATGCCACTGACTTAACTTAATGGTCTGGCTCCAGGTCCTAGGGTGAAGGATCCGGATTTGATTGCGCAAAAAGGCAATGGCTTTGGAACTACATTTTATAAAGGAACCGGCGTCACGAGCTCGCACCTTCCCTTATCTTGAATTGTGACCTTCCGATTATTGCCTTGCCTACTAGCAGCTAGCGTGTTACATTGTACGCTTGATAAGCATCAAGCAAGGGCTCTGTGCATGGTCCGTCACAGGTGGATCAACCACAGAGACTTTCCCACAAGGGGCGAAGAGCTGCCTAAACTAAAGTAATATTGGGAAGGGTACCCACTGGATAGGTGAGACGTTAGTCGAATTG
>JBBMJZ010000082.1:1722205-1742885 GCA_037833815.1 Zingiber zerumbet | reverse complement strand
TTCCCTACGCAATACTCAGCCCTTTCGTCCCTCTCCTTAAATTACAGTATTGCGAGCATATCCAGTGGGTACCCTTAACAACGCATTTGCATTAGAGCTCGTTCCTTTTTGAATTAACTGGTGCCAGGAAAGACTAGGGCCGAACAAAGGGAGTTAATATTCAAAACTACGAAAGATCTACCGTTCCTGTTGCTAGGGCACCGACGTGTGAATGGAAAGGAAGGAACGAGTAATATGAGACTCTGGCTCATAGCTCTTAATCCTCTTTATAGAATAGAGGGGTCAAGTCTTTCTTGATTCCCGTATTTTCGACTTCTCTTTTGCCGTACTTGAGTTTACAAGAGTTTTGACTTCAATTCCTGATCTTAGGCTCGGCTAGGCAGGCAGTCCACTCAAGGCGAAGCTCGGAAGGAACTTACTTAACTTGGCTCGATCAAATGGAATTCAAATTCAAGAACAAAGTGAACTCATGTAGAGGAACGAGCAAAGCGACGAACGAGTGATAACGGTAGAGTGAATGGCCTCTACGTCGCTGTCGCTCGTTCCTGTTGCTCGTGTGACTAAAGGATGGGCCGAACAAAGAAATTTATTAAGGGGGGTAGATCTTTCGTAGTTTTGAATATGTTAGACCTGTTGCTAGCGAAGCGACTACAAGACCGATAGGAACTACGGGGCGACGTGCGACTACGAGACCCATAGGGACGTAGGGGGCTCGACCGATAGGGGTTTCGAGTTTTGATTTTGGTTTTCGGACTCTGGATGGAACATTAGGATAAAAAGACAGGGACACCAAGTCTCATTCAATCTATCTCAAAGTAAGCACTCGGAACGATAACACGGTTGAATAAGGGATGAGACGATTGGGAGCAGGAGTCGCTGGTTCTTTCTCCGCTAGGGTTGAATCTATTCACGAACGGGTAGAGGGTTGAATCTATTCACGAACGGGTAGAGGCGAGACTCGTTTTTTCATCCCGCTTCGGGTAGTTCACTTTTCTTTTATAAGAACAAATGAGGAGTAGCTTCTTCCAGTTGGAGTTTAAGAACAAATGAAGAGTAGCTTCTTCCAGTTGGAGTTGTTCCAGTTCGAGCAATGAGTTGGCGTCGTTATCACACCGCAGCAAGAGTCGTGAATGGCATTGCATACCGTAGTCCTGAATTACAGGAGTCTAAATGGCCCGCACGAACTCACGTGACTATACTATAGAGCGATACTTACTAGCGACGTGGACGATGTTCATGGCTATCCGAACAGTCGTGAATGGACAAAATTATTCTGAATTATTGGGCGAAAGATCTTCCCCCGTCGCGATGCTGCAACAGTCGTTAATGGATGGCCCTACGTACCTTCTCTTAACCTCTACGGAACGGTAAGCTAGCTGTCCTATTGGATTCAAAGCCGTCATCTAAGTGTATTCATTCGTGCTAACAGCAGGAGTTGGGGATATGATTTTGATAAGAATAGCTGAAAGCAATGGTGATCATCTGCCTTCTTACCTTACCCGAGCTAATGGTGATCATCTGCCTTCTTACCTTACCCGAGCTTATATGGAATACGTACTGGACTACGAGACGGATTTCTCATACTCACATTCCAGCTGACGTTCTTAATGCTTTCATGGACCAAAGAAAATGGGAGTGTAGTGTAACCCTGCCCTGAGCCTCTTATTAGTTTAGTCCGATCCCCTTGCTGAAAGAGTCTCATCTGTTCCTGGTAGAGTCCCCTCTTTCTTTCAACTTTCAAGAGGAAGCAACTCCTTGTCAGTGTGTTCTGTGTCTGAGTGAAAAGGGGTTTCACTCCTTAAGTTGAGTCCTTAAGTTGAGTTAAAAGAGGTTGAACTCCTGAAGTTCATGGTATTACACCTAGGAAAGAGATAGAGTATGGTACATCAAAAGAGTATACATTAGCTGGTACCCGGAAATCAAAAGAAAGATCAAGAGAAAGGCCATTAAGTAATCGGGTGTTCAAACGGCACGGCTGCTGCTCCTCGCTCGAGTCTATCCTTTGAGTTATCGGGATGCACAATTTCATTATATTAGCTATTAGCTGGGGACCAGTAGAGTTAAGGATAGGAACGAAGAGATTAGAGGCGAAGAGAAGAGATTAGAGGCATTGCACCTCTTCGCATTGCACCTCTTCGCATTGCACCTCCTATTTATATTTATTAGGATATAAGTATAAGTT
The DNA here is from genome assembly GCA_037833815.1 of Zingiber zerumbet. Taxonomy (NCBI): domain Eukaryota; kingdom Viridiplantae; phylum Streptophyta; class Magnoliopsida; order Zingiberales; family Zingiberaceae; genus Zingiber; species Zingiber zerumbet. Next base: position 1,740,703 of record JBBMJZ010000082.1, on the reverse strand, counting down.
GCTTTTGATATAAGTAGCTTTTGCTTTCTGAGTCGTTCTAGGTTCCAGTTTTGAGTACTCGGAAGAGAAAGAGTTCTCACTCTGGCTCATACGGGAAAAGAGAAGAATATTCCATATGCTTAACTGCTTAACACATGCATCTCTGATGATTTATAGCAATTGCATTTAAATCCAAATAAAAATGCAACTCATATTCAAATAACATAAGAAAATAATCAAATGCAACAACTAATAACTAATATTGAATTTCAAATAACATACAAATAACATAAGAAAAAGATAGTACGTCAGTCAAGGTCTGAAGCAGAAGTTCAAGACAGAAGTTGGAACATATTCGTTCCATGAACTCTTATTCCCGTACTCCTACCTCGGATGGGAGTTAAGAGCCTATATGCCATGTTAGACCCTCCGAGTGAATGGCACATGCCATGAACGACTCTTGCTAAGGAGCCAGAGTGTGATCCGGATAAGAATCTTTGATAAGCCAATAAGGTAAGGAAAGGAGGTGAAAAAGGAAGGAGTGATAACGACTGCACCAAAGGAAGGAGTGATAACGACTGCACCCCAGATCAATAGGTCTTAAGCCCAGGAGAAAGAGGAGAAATCGGTAAGAGCGAACGAGGGCCGAAAAAGTGCTCGACTATAAAGTTGTATAAAGTTTAGTTAAAAAGGGGTTTCTAACTTTTTAACCAACACTCGTCACGGGTATATTTCTTTCTTGTGCCTACACTCCAAGAAAGGACAGATCTTACTTACTATAGCTATAGGTCTCACTCCGAGAAAAGGACGACAACGGAAGCTACTGCTGCAATGCAACAGGAACATCTTAAACTATCTGGAATCGGTCGGGTCAGGCCACTTGAGTGCTGTTAACTCTTGGTGCTCCGCCGGCTGCTTAAGCGTCATTATCATTCGCAGCAAGAGTCGTGAATGGTTAGAGTGAATGGAAAGAGTGTTCTTTCTTCCCGAACTCAAACTCCGGAATAAGGGTATGAGGCATAGCTCCTCTTGATGCTTGATAGGGTATGAGGCATAGCTCCTCTTGATGCTTGATGTTGATAGTCTTGAATCGTACGGCTCTTGAATCGTACGGCACTTATTACTTTTTTATAATATAATGATAGTTGCGGGTCCCTGTCTTTTTATCCTTTCCTTCCATCCCGATCCTTTCCTTCCATCCCGAGCCCGATTTAGCTAATTAACTCCTTCACCCCCCCTTATCAGTCGAGCGCGTCATTATTTATTCGCTCCTCTCTCTCTCTCCCTACGTCCCTATCGGATCGGGTCTCTTACGTCGCTTCGCAGCACCAGGTCGTGAATGTTACCTATTCTATTATATTATCTATAAGAAAAAGAACAGCCGGAGAAACTACTTCAGAAGCAACAAAAGCTTAGGGAAACTACTTCAGAAGCAACAAAAGCTTAGGCAGCTTAATATCCGTGAGGGTCTTATTCTCTAGCTTCGGGTCCTCTCACAAGTAGCCAAAGATTCGTTCTTCAGTTGATGGTGCTCTTTCAATGGAACGGGTAGTGAATGCCATATAGCTATGAACGAAAACCAATAACTCACATTACATTCACTGCTGCTGCAGACTAAAACCAATAACTCACATTACATTACATTCACTAGGAATAGGAAAAGAAAACCAATAACTCACATTACATTCACTGCTGCTGCTAGTACAAGAGAATGAACTTTGGACTTCCACTTGCTGCTAGTACAAGAGAATGAACTTTGGACTTCCACTCCTGTCTGTTAGTATCTTTTCCCTTACTTGACTTTAAGGAATTAACCATGAACTCTTTGAATTCACTCTTTCCATTCACGACTGCAGCGGATAGCCATTCACTCTTTTGGAATGAACTCCTATCCGACGCCTCACGACTGCATTCACTATTCAAAACTACGAAAGATCTGCCCGTGGGCTAACTCGTTAGGGATCCGGGCGGTCTGGGGTTGCTGCTGGTCTGGTGTATAAGCTTTGATCCTTTCTTATGAATTCGGGTCATAGTTCTTTATATGATATGCCATTCAGATAAGAGACTAAAATAGCCTAGAAAGAGTTCTATGAGCAAGGGAATCAACATGGGCAGAAGCTGGTGAAGCATTAGAAGGCGATCAAGCCGGAGATAGCGTGTTGAAGGGTGTCATTGAATTATCCGAAGCCCTTTTCGGCTCTTTGGTGAGGTCGGCACTATATACAAATAGTTGCTTTTGCCCGTGCCCAGAGAATATAACCTAGAACGACTCAAAGTTGAGGAACGACGAAAGATCTACCCCTTCCCTTCCGTTCAGCTCTTCGCCCCTGAACTTGATTATGGGGCAGAGCAGAACTTGATTGAATGAATGGCAGAAATTCCAGAATCAAGACTGAAAGTTGAGAAATGAGACTTGTAGTTGGCTCCACACCTCTCGCCCTATTAAGCCATTTATGCACCTGAGCTCTTTCTTTTGCGTTGGTATTGGTGCACTGACCCTTCCGTAGGCCTGGTCGCTTTCGTACCCTTTCATAGGGCATTGGACCTCTGCGTCACTGGCGTTCGCTCCTTGCCTTGGTTGCATTTTCTCGAACTCCCTTCCTGCCCCTATTTCTCCATCCTCCCCGTGGTTTAGCGATTTCTCTATCGTACCCCACACCCCGAGACCCTACTAGTGATGCCCGACCCGCATAGAGAATTGATAATTGAGTTTCTCAGTTTCTCTTTCCTTACTTGAAGTTGAGTCTCACTCGGATCACTTACTACACCCATCCCCTTGTCTCGGGGCTGGCACTCCCTAATTCGGAATTAGTATGGCGAAGATTCTCTCATGTTCGAACTTCGCTCTCCCTATCGGCGCTTCTCTAGGGCTTCGCTCCATAAATTAATAGTGCCGCTCTCACTATACCCGATTCTGATCCCCGCCCGCTCAAGCCACGTATATATGTGTTCGTGTCTTCCGTCGGGGCTTTCCTCTCAAGCCACGTATATATGCTTCGTTTCTTCCGTCTACTTTGGCTCGCGTAACTTCGTGGAGCTCTCACGTCGCAACTGAAGCCCCGCCCATATGAGTTGGTCCTCCCGTTGGTCGCTTTACGTTCTTCCTGACCGCCCTCGTTAAGCCAAGTAGCGACGTAATGACAGAAGTGGAGCGCCCCAAGAACTAGTACTGATCGTGCCTAGCCAATTCCAATTCCTTGCCTATCGTCCCCTGCTTCGCACCTTCTCACTGCTTTGCTGAGGAACGAGGGACAGTGACGTAAAGGATGGAGCATGGATAACTCGGTCCTTCCACCTAGCCATAAGGAGCATGGGCGGATAGAGACTAGCCATAAGGAGCATGGGCGGATAGAGAAATTCTATTTGAAACCCGCGGTGAGGCAGACATAAATGCATTCTTCAAGCCGACCGACCGGATCAATCAAGCTCCTAAGAGAGCATAGACCTCGCAAGCATAGCATGCCAGCTATAACTTTTGACCTTCCCTTGGGAAGAAGGCTGCCCCGCGATGTTCTTTATTTAATTTAATTTTGAAGGCCGGCTAGAGCACGGGGTTTACTCGGAATGAATCTACTTATCCGATGCTGCCCTGACTTCTAACTAGCAGTGCACTCTGTCCTTGGTGGAGCTCACTTCTTTAACGAAACTATCAGCTCACACAACTATCTTTCTCGCTCTTCCACTCCCATCTCGAGATCTTTTTAGCGACCCTTGACGACCCTTGGTGGAACGACCCTTGACGACCCTTGGTGGAAGGGCACTTTGCTCCTCCATCTTCTTTGGACCGCCCTACTAGTTCTTCCTTTGGACCGCCCTCCTAGTTCTTCTCTTATATAAGAAAGTATAAGAAAGGGATCACACCGCCCTCCTCGTTCTTCCATTACTCCTCGTTCTTCTCGTCTATAAGAAAAGGGATCATAAGAAAAGGAAAGGGATCACACATACCGCTAAACTATACCATCCGCCCTCTTTGGACCGCCCGCTATCTGACTTCTGCCGCGGCTATCCTGCCGTTGGTGGATGAATTGGTTGGATAATAGAGCTGCTTCTTAGGCGCGACCATGCCATGCATCGGTCTAGCAGCCAGGCATTCATTCATCCTTTCAGTGGTAGTTTGAGGAAGTGAACTCTGAGTTCAGAATGGAGTCCCGAACGTAGAATGACGAGCGTGAAAATCTGATTCAAATAGGCTCTCGTTCCCAACTAAAGCAGCGTAGGAAAGAGGAAAGATTCAGAGGCGCGGAGCGGAAGAATGCAATCGCAGGAATGAGTCTCCTGCTCCATTCATGCCTAGCTCTACTTTCCAGGGTTTCTTTGTCCCTTTACCTTCTCCTGTTGGATGATAAGTTTAATCACTAGTTCCTAAGACTAAGAAATTGAATCACTCGCTCCTTGCAGTAGTGTCTGTTCTGTTGAAGGTAGTTTGAATGCCGAAGTTCAAGTCACGAAGCTACTAACTGGACTTGAGGGAAGGGACATAAGCTACAGCTACTAGTGGGCCATGCCGAAGTGAATAAAGTAGACTAGACTGAAGCAGATCTCTGCCTAAGCTACCTCTGATCCTTATTCAAGAACATATCGAGTCAACGCAACTCCTTTTCTCCAATGCCACTTCTTTCACATTGGTATTTGTCTCTGATCACTCTTGCTTCTTTCACATTGGTATTTGTCTAATCACTCTTGTTGGTATTTGTCTTATCACTCTTGTTAATTAATCTCAATTCAAGAACACACTTGTTGTAATCTAATTGATGTCTGAAAATGCGATGAGATAAGTGCATTAGCTAAGGCTCACCAATCGTAGCAAGCTTTCTTTGTTGATCGGATTAGCTGGGAGAGGGATGGAGAACTGGGGTGACCCCGCAAGGGCTAAAGGTGGGATAAGTGGGACAAGTAGGGGGTTGGTGCGAGAGGGCAGGACGGACAGGAGAAGTAGGAAAGGTGGGAATTGAGCAACAGATAATGAGATAATGGGCGGGAATTGAACATTGGTCTTGATTTGAAGGCAAGGGAAGGAGCGCCATTCATTCCAAACAAAGCTAGATCCAATCGCGAACAACGGATCCAACACCTCGCTCTACCTCCGCAGATGGGAATTAATTAAGTGGGCCGGGTCTTTCCTTTCATGGTTTCTTTCATGGTTCTCCTTCGCTGCTCTCTTCCTTGCCTTTCATGGTTCTCCTTCGCTGCTCTTTCATGGCACGTATGGTGATCCGAGCTCTTGAAGGGCACTACAGGCCTATAGTATAGACCCGCGTTCAACTAGCGACTCCCCCGACGGACGGTATTGTATTCATGGATGGGGGATGCATCTCAGGGGTTCGCGGAGACTCCTAAGATTGGATTGGGAGGGGACGCATTCAGACTTTCTGTTGAGTTGACCCGCCTACGTTGATAGGGTTGGGACCGATCGATCAAACTCAGACATTAGCAGCTAAGCCTTCAAGAATGCATGATGTCGGAAAGCTTACTCAGACATGTTGGAAGGCTCACCAATCCAGACTTCACACTGACTTGACTGCAGCCAGCTTCGTTGCTTTCTTTTCTTTAGTGTGAACTAGCTTCGTTGCTTGTTTTGTTCTGATCCCCGACTATGAGTTGTAGCCCTTCGTCAGCCTTGGTTGCATCTGACTTTCTCCGAACCCATACTCCGAATTAAGCTTAAGCTGAGGGACCAATTGGAGCTGGCAACTCCGGAGTTTATCCGCGGAGGGAACGAAACAGTTGGAGCTGAGCTCAATTCTCCATTCATAGCTCGTATGTCTATTCTCAACTATACGTCGGAGGGAGACTAGGGCCGAACGTGGGGGTCTGACGGGCCCCGGTAGGCAGGGGAATCAGTCTATTGGCGCTCTCTAACCCACTACGCAGTCAGATCTTTATTTAAGCCAAGTCCGGTGATCAACTCCTAAGCTAAGAGGGAGCGGAGGCGGCTCATAATTCTACGAATGAACTGCTCTTTCCTCGTTCCTCCTACGTGGTTCACTTTACTTTAACTAGGTTATCTTATACTGCCCAATCCTACTTTCTTCCTTCTCCGTTCACTCGCTTGCTCCTTTAACTTCTTTCCCCGGGTAGAGTCGTCCGTGTGCTACCTTCTTCCATAGTCAAATGGTTGGCTCGCTCATGGGTTTCATTTCAGCCTTTGTCTATCAGGTTTCATTTCAGCCTTTCATTTCATGGGTCGTTGGTTCGCTTTCTTCTACGATTCTTTATTGCCAATGCCAGCCAGGGTATAGAGAAAGCCTGCCCTGACCTTGCTTTGCCTCATTCATCGGCCTGCCCTGACTGAACTAGAATCTGATTTCATGTTGAATAGTAGCGAAGTGAAGTTCGAGTGCAACGATTTAAGGAACAAGCCTAGAGTGATGGCGAGAGTCCCTCCTGGTATGCTCTTGGAGTCTGATTCAAGGGATCACGTATAACTTAACTACCTTGCTCGCTCTTCAACTGCGTGGCACTACCTCGTTTATCTCACTTCCTTAGACCCGGACTTAGCCCCTCCTACTGGACTGGTTGCTTCGGGTTGCTTCATTCGGAGTGTCTTTCCTCTCTGTCTCTCTGCCCCTTCGATCAGTCTGAATTGCATGAATTCTTCGATCAGTCTGAATTGCATGAATTTGAGTCTGCTGCCTGCTTCCTTTCGGTGCTTAGATGGGTTATAGTCAATTTATCGAAATTGGAGCTATCTCGCTCGTCTGCTTCTCTTGTTCCTTCGCTTCCCCCCGTGCGTTTGTTAGGGGTCCCACTAGTCGCTTCGTTGCTTTCACTTCCTTAGATTAGCTTAGGCGTCTCTGCTTCGCAGCATCTTATGAAATGAATGAGCTACTCCCCGCAGCATCTTATGAAATGAATGAGCTACTCCCAAGCCGGCGGAGGTCTAAGGAGACTTGAACCGAACCTGGGCGATTCAGATTGCAAGTGCAAGGGCTGCCCTCCATAGTCCCAAGTCTCACGCTCACCTCTCCCTCTTCCTTTCGTGCTTAGCTAACCTCTTCTACTTAATCTGACACTGACGGCTACGAATCTTAACTTTTCATCCTCACTTCCCAAGCTCACGCGAACCTCACACACTATACTTCCCAAGCTCACGCGAACCTCACACACTGAAGGCTAGCTTTCCTTGGTTTGGTTCAGACACCGGATAGGACAGCTATGGGATTTCGAGCATTCGCAGGTCCGTCCCTATTCGCAGCTATGGGATTTCGAGCTTCTTTGATAGCCTCTTCTGCGCTCCCATTGGTCTTCCTTATAGGCTTGGGTCTTAGCTTAGGCTTGAGGAGCAAAGATCGAACGTTGGTCTATACTATACTACTATACTATATCTCTCTTCTTGACTTTCGTTGCACTCGTCCCTTTAACTGTGGGGTCCTCCGCTCGATCTACGCAGGGCGGTGGGTGAGTTGTCCGATAGCTTAGCCCATCCGATGAACTTGAATGAACGCTCTGAACGCGAGCTTAAATACTTAATGTTTGATCAAGGCTAGCTCCTCAGTTCAATGCCATGCCGGCTAAGGAGAGAGAAGAGGCTTAGTCAGCCCTGCCTAGCGTCCCATGACTACCGAGCCCATCCCAAAAAAAAAGGTGGAGAGAATGAATCAACCGCGGACAGATAAGCAATAAAGGGAAACGAAACGAAAAGTCAAAGTGTGAAACTCAATTCCTAAAGTGTTCTTTCTTTATAAACGCTTTCCTCGCTAGCTGGCCTACGTGAACTCTACGTCGTTTCACTCGTCCCTCGCTAGCTTCTTTCTTTTCTTCCGGGGTCTAGTAAAGAATAAATGTCAAACCGATGTTCTCTAAGTGTGGGTTTCAAGGGATCAAAGACGCTATAAAGTTGAAATTCTCAGTTCTTTCTCGGATCTATAGCGAACCGCTGGTTGAGTAAGCCAGGTAGTCTATCTTACCTAAATAGATATTAGACCTAACCTCCTACCTTATAGACCCTTCCCCCGGATAGAGACCTCTACCTTATAGACCGCTACGTAGAGACCTTTCCTTTCCCCCTGACCGCCAAGCCAACCCTGACCCATTTGATTTCCAGCCTTAGCCTTGACCCGCCCCTTTGGAAGCTAAGGCCCTATAGCAGCTAATGTTCCTTTCCTTGCCTTGGCAGCAGCTCCCTTGACCCGCCCCGCCCCTTCCCTTCGTTCAGCTCTCCGCCCCTGAACTCACCTTCATTCAACAAAGAAACTTCACGCATGAACTCTCCTCGGGATTGGACTCTTTCTGACAGCCCGCGTAGCGCATTTATTGGCGCATTGAAGTGGGGAATGGAAAAAGAGAGGAAGTTGTAACAGCATATTTTAAGCTACATCTCCTCATGTCTTCAACAGTCGGGTTAATGGACGGTAAAGGAAAGCTTATATATATGGCCGCTCGACCATAGAGCACTATGAAAGCGCTCTTTCCAGCAAAGCAAGATGCAATCAAGATTCCACGCCACCTATATATGTCAGTTTGGTGCAACTTCTCTGATGATCTTTCGTGGTTCTGACCCGGAAGCTCACCAGGTATTAGTATCTGTTCCTGTGTCTTTAACTGGATCTCTGATTCCTAGAATTATCCAGGCGAGAAATTCGGAATAGAACTGCTCGTGGTGATCAATTAAATTGTACTTCTAAGTTTTCTCTCTTTCGAAATTTTGGTGATCTGGTAGTACATTGAAAGAAATTATATCACCAGGTGGTTATCTTCAATAAAAGAAATTATAAAAGAGCAGATTGACCGCGGAGATTTTCACACTCAACCTTGTTCAAGGGGAAGTGTTCAAACCAACCTGTAAGACACTCCCCACTTTTGATCTGAGGTCGTGCTCAAGATAAGGTCGGAGGTTGCGAAGATCTTGTTTCCTTCCCTTTGGAATTAGACTCTTGGCAAAAGTCATTATCTCCATAGGGCTGTCTGCTTATGTTTTTCACCCTTGTGCTTACCTGGACGAGGTAAACGTTATTCTTATAGCTCTTGCTCCACTCCTTTCTCCGCTTCCTTCTTTGCTCAAGATGATCCTTCATGGATGCTGAATTTGACTCTCTGGGTGGGAATAATACCTCAAGCAAGCCCTTGACTTTTTGTCTGCTCGGACTCAAACTAGATAATTCACATTCTATCAGCCGAGAAGAAGCAGTTCACTTCCGGGAGTGGATATTGGAGCGCGTAAGCCAAGTAGAAAACAGGAGAAGTTACAGAAAATTCTTCATCGATGTCCTCGTGCACCAGATAGTAATGTTAATAGGCCACCAGACTCTCTGCTCTCAGTGTCTCTGCCCAGTGTGGGGTATCCTAACGTCAAGCTCTCCAGAACCAGTCAACGAGACCAGTAAGCCGAGTACCTGTAATGGATCCGGCAGTCTATCATCAATGCGAATATGCCAGCGGTCAAACTCTTGCCAAAAGAAGTCAAGGGTAAGCGTAGTATAATAGTATGAAGTAGAAAAGTAGGCATATGCCAGAGAAAGGCTCTATAAAAGGGAGGTAGGCAATTTCTGGTAATCGGTTACAGTAAGATAGCGACAGTTCAACTAGCGCGGGTAGGTGGGGTATACTCCTTAGGAAAGGGCATTTGTTGATAGACAGAGTTCGGAGACAAGGAAAATCCCGATTCCTTTTCTTAGGCCATTCTTCTAATCCATCTCGGATATGACTGAAGTAACAACAGAATGAAGCTTCTCTTTTTTATTCAATTATGACGGTGCAAGCCTATTGTTCCTCACAATGAGAGGAGGTATATATTTCATACTACCGAGAGAATTCCGAGTGATATATTAGAACAAGTGCAATCATCCGAATCTCGTGCAGCAGGAAGCATCCGAGTGAGATTTCGATCGGGAATAGCCAACAACTATATTAAGAGGGGCACCCCTTCTACAAGAATTTCTTCAATTGGTAATCCATTAAGCGGGTCTAGTTAGTTCCCATTTCCTATATTGTCAGTTTCGCTTTCGTTGAGCCCCTATTATATATCTTTCCGAGCCAGTTCTTCTTCGTCCTGGAGAGCGCCGTCAATTTCTTGATCATGTAGCTTTCAGCGTACGCTCGCTCTATAGCCAAGTAAACAACTCTATGAAAGCGGGAAGATGACATAAGGTGGGAATCAAGGTGTTAGCAATCAAGCCTTAGAAAAAGGGGATGGACTTGTAGGCTTTCTTATCGTGGGTTGGTTGCAAGAATCAGTCCCAGTTATAGTTCGTTACAAGCGAGTGCCCGATAGTCTTATGTATCGAGCGAGATTCACTAGGTTGCCAGCTGGCAGGCAGAAAAGAATAGTGAAGTGGAAATGCACCTGAAAGAAGTCTGCGAAAACCCCTATTTGAGATATGTGTAGAAGAAAGCAGCAGAAGTCAGATTTCACAGGGAATCCCTGATCGCTAGTGCTTATCTTTGAAAACAAGCCCTAGAGTAGGGAGTTGTGAGTGGCAATCAATCCCTCTTTCAAGCTGGTGACAAACCATCTCTACTATAGAAGTACTTGTGGCAAGAATCAGGTCTACCAAGTCAGAGGAAGGAAGAATAGCGAGTTTCAAATGAAAACGTAGCATTGCCCTACCAAAGTCAGGGAGTTGGGGACGGGGTATTGACAAGAAGTTCTCAGGATAGGTACTAGAGATTGAAGTAGTAGGATTTCCCTGACTTCCTAACTCTATTTGACCTTGGCATAGAATCTCAACTCACTCATAACAGAAGCGAGAGGGAGTGGGGAAAGAAGTTGTTTACTTACCTGAAAGCTAAAGCACAAGTGCTCCTTCCTAGAAAAGTCAGAAATCCACGCGTGCTAGCTTGGAAATCGCTATTGAACAGGTCTTTGCGAAGGAAGTTTTCTACTAAATTCTTTCTACGATTTGCCTTAAATAATCTTTCTGATTGACCACCAGTGTGAAAGTGAGTTAGTCAAAGTGCGAATTAGTTAGTTAATTGGAAACTTCTCGTAAGACTGACCTAAGATAATCACACCAGCTAGAAAAGTGACTAATTCCAGTACGCCAATCTATAATCGCGCAAGAGGAAGAAGCCAACTTATTTACTTGTTTTTGAATAGGCATTTGAAAGAAGTTAACACGAGCCCTATTCATTCATTTATTCTCAAAGCCCCATCACGAGAAAGAAGTGCTGCCCGATTGGAAATCAGTAGTACGACAGAAGTAGTAGGAGTATGACAGAAAAAGGTAGTCAAATTGAAAAACTGTAAGAAATTAACGCGGCATTTACAACTTCGTTTTATACCTCTCGGCGACACAGTTAGTTTTGCACAAGCCTTACGAAGAGAACACCCATCGTTAAAGCTTCTAGCTCTCTTGAAATCTCACCACCCCAGCAGTGAGAAGTTACAATCGTTGCGCCAGTCAAAATGCTTGCTCTCAAAGTGAAACCACCTACTTTTGCTAACTAACTGTCAAATCGTAAATACAACACTGCTGCTCACTTATATATTAATAGGGGCGAGGTCAAGTGCTAGAATGGCTGTGCTCCCTGGTCAAAGTGGGGAATCCCTATTCTGACTTTCCAGTATATACGTCAGGTTCACGAGATGGATTTTCACTAGATGGGAGGATCGGGATTGAAACTGAAAACAAGGGTCAATACCGGGTCAAATTCACTGTTTAATACTGATTTTCTGCCTCGAGAAAGTAGACATCTTCAACCGGCCTTCGACACACCTGCCTACCCTAACAGGCTCCCCAAGATGCTAGTTTTCCAATCTCAGCCTGTGCTTGCAAAACCAATTCCTTTCTTTGGAATACTATATGAAAATATGTCAACTTTCTTTTCTGAAATCCCTTGCCAAATTCTTAAAGTATGGGAAAACAAACTTTCAGGAACTCACATTTCAAATACCTATTTTCTTGTTCCCTATTCCTATCTTATTTAGAATCGAAAATCAAGTTACTAGTTTGAAAAGTTCCAAGACAAGACCAGGCGGGCGCCCACTCCCAACTGCTCTTTAATACCTGCTTCACGGCACTGTTCAAACTCCCATTTTCTGGTTCAAATCTGCCTAGCTAGTGCAAAGCTCTACTAACTCAATCTTGCTTTCCTGGAGTGTGTCTTCGGGAAGTACCCTGACTTTCAAAGCTGTTAACGCTTGTGTGATTTTCTTCCTCTCTTTGGAGAGTAAACAATGAACTAGAAATAGTTTTCAATCTCTCCTGGCAAAAGTCTCGCCTTGACTCCAGAAACGGATAGGTTCATCTGTCAAATCTCCCTTTCCATCCAAGCTAGTGTGATTTCGGCACTTTCACACCTACTCCCATTCTACTAACTTCTGTGAACTTGCTACCCGGTATCACTTTTGTCGATAGGGGAATCTGTGAACTCCCTTGCTAATCTCAGCCTGTTCACTCCCAGCCTATAGCGATTTGATTGTGAGTACCTAACTTTTACACCATGTCAAAACCTAACTTTAGAAAGATGTGATTTCCCCAGTGAAATACCTGTGAAATGAAGAACTCTCGGGTGATTAGATTGCTCTTTCGAGAAGGGAAGGAAAAAACACCTACTTTTGCTTTATCTTATTAGTTGTCAAATGTTGAGTTCTGCTTTTCTAGTGAGTTGCTTTTGATCGATCCTATATGTAAATATGTCAAAAAGAAAGGACTTTCCCGTCAAGCAATAGACCTCAGACCGTTTAAGCCCTTTAATCCACTTTGCAACCAAGTGAGTTTTGACTTTTTCTGTCCTTGCTCCCTGGAAATCTCAATCTTAAATAAGGCAAATGGGATTTAGCCAGGAGAGTAGACTTGTTTTCAGCTTGCCTTAAAATAGGGATTTGTCAACAACTGCCTGATTCTCTCTTTTTAGCTTGCGAAGAAGAAGGAATGAAGCTTGCCTTGCTTTCAATGCTGCATCCAGCCTGCCCCAGTTGTTCAAATATAGATTCACTCGGGGAAGCAAGTGCCTTCTTTCTCTGACTCTTAGGGAAAGCCAAAAGCTAGCTGCATATCTTTCTTTTCAGGTCAGAATCTGATTGATTTTGCCCTCCCTCAAGTGATATACCCTTGTTTATATATACGTGGAGCATGTGAGATTTGATTTTATAGATTTTCTCGGAGAAGAAAGGAACTGAGAGAAAAGAAGAACTCGATCTTAAACTTACATAACGCTTATGCTATTTTAATATCTGCCTTCTGAGGGCGAAATGAAATGAGAGCATTGACATTCAATCTGGCATATTCTCTTACTAAATTGAGTTCTTAGGTTCAAAGCGATGCGTTGTAACATCCCTAAAAGAACTACTCTTTGGTAAAGACAGGTAAAGTCCATTTATGTTCAAATCTCTAGTGTAGTGGCTGGTTCCTATAAAATTAGATCAGGAAGGCTCACTCACTTTACAAAAGAAAGAGTGACTAGCCCTGAACGACCTTGTTTGCTGGAACTCGATGGAGCTTAACTAGCTTAGGCTTTTGGTGGGGGAAGGTTAGGTGTAAAATCAATTTTGGTGTAAGGCAGACTCCTTCTGGGGACATTGATCCAAAGCGGGGAATATACTTGTGCCTCGCGCTTTAGTAAGTCTTGAGTTGGCATGGCAGGGTTTGAAATTAACTTAAAGCAGGCGATAGGGTCAAATCTTGTTCAAGCCTTATTCTAAGAACTCACCCGGAACTAAGGTATAAATAACGCCCTTCAATTCCTTCAAATTATAGGCCAGTTCAAATTTGAGTTGCCTACCCATAAGCAGACCTACTGTAAACCATTGCGAGCCCTTTCCTCATGGAGGGGCCGGTGCTTGGACATCAGGATTTGCCATAAAGATTGGAACTTGCACATTCGTTGGTGCTGAGTTGTGAAGGGTATTACATGGGCTGATAATTGCTTGGGACAAAGGCTATAAACAGCTCATATTTGAGACAGTATGGTGCTGCTACTTCAAAATCAAAGTCAAGTGAACCAACTTACCTACTAGTTGATCAAGGCTATTCAAAGTCTTCTTGCAAAAGAGTGGCATATAAAGCTATCCGGGGACGGGGTTCCAAAGATCATCGTATAGAGATGCCGTTCGTGCTCTAATAATTCAATTCGCGGTGGACTGCCTTCTCGAAAGCTTGCTAAACCTTCGAAAGAGCTTGCCAAATCTGGTCTTCTTTTTCTCGTTTGAAAGAAGTCAGTCCCGAAACGAAAGTCATAAGTATCTTCTTTCTTTGATTGATAATGTCGAGCCCTATATATGTAAGTTTGGCATAGGTGACTCTCTTTCGTTGCAAAAGTCAAAACTACTTGAAGTAGAGAATCCGGGTCAGTCAGATCTATTAGTACTATCTTTCAATTGATTAACAGACAAGTAGCAGTTTAGCCGAATCTTAAATAAGGCTGTCGTCATATTCAATAACGAGAGCTTCATGATCTTATGTTACGCCGCCAATCTTTGAATCAAATCAGATAAGACTAGCACTCTCACTATTAATTGAGCAAGCAGCAGAACATAGTCCTAAAGAAAAGAGCAAGCACTAGGTCTTTCAATGCCTTAGACATATTAACTTATAGCCCTATTCCGTGCTTTCTTTTTCTGCAAAGTTAGTTGTGTTCAAAGCTGACCCCCTATAGTCTATTTTAAGGCCACCTGTTTTCAGGTGTTCTGTCAGCAAGAGAAACTTAATTCAAACAATATAGGGAAGTTTTCAACAACTAAGTTGAGGTATGTAGTAAGGCGATCAGTGTTTTCAAGTTAGCTTTTCTGCCTCCTGACGGATTTAAAGTGTTAAAAATTGACTTTACTAGTTGAAAGGAAGGGAATGTCAACTACTTTTGTTTCATTTTTGAACTACTCGCCTAAGATCAATAGTGAATTTCTGACTTTCTTTGTGCCGGACTTGAATCCGTTTTCACCACGCACGCTGTAAGTAACAAACCTTCCCTTGCGTTTTTGATTACCGATTTGAAGATCAGTTCTCACTAAGTATGGCTTTTTCTGACTCACTGGAATGAACTTGATTGTTTGTAATAGGGATCAGATTCTTATCAAACCGGGCAGGTAAGCAACCATCGAAGAGAGCATTGGAGAGGGCGGTAGGCTGGGAGAAGGAAAGGTTGGCTTCGATTCCAGATGTTGACGTAATAGAGGCTAAAGTGCCTTGCTTAAGCCACAGGGAATAAAGAGTATGGCGGGGTAAAATACCTTATATAAAGATCAAAAGCATACCTGACTCCCGAAGGGAAGGCAAATGCCCTCGCTCTTTGATAGAAGGAGCTATTAGGGGAATGGGATTGATGGAAGAATTGCACAATGTTTGCGACGAATACGCTGCTAGTCTTTTGGATGCGGTCTTTCCGCTCTTAGGGGAATATCCGCTCTTTTAGTCCACTCTTTGAGACATCTATTAGACCGACAACTATATTAATAGGGGGCATGAACACTGAATTTGCTCCTTTCTTTCCTATCATTAGCCTAATAAAGAAAATCAGGGAAAGGAAAAGATGGTACTTCTATAGCTTGAAGGTGGCGAGAGGGAGAAAGAAATAGAAAGTACTACTCTTTCTCTCTATTTGAACGAATCCGGGAGATTTCTTTGAACCTAAATCCTTTTTTCGCGCATGTGTCTATGAAGAGCTTAGAAGCCACTTCTTTCGTCTTTAGCTTGACAGTCTCTATAGGTTCGCCCTTACTATACTATACTCTTGGCCATGTTTGAACTAAAAAGAGAAATTTGGCTAAAGGTTCTTCTTTAGGTTATTGATTGAAATTGAAAGAGGTCAAATGAAAAAAACCAAATTCTTGACCCGCTATATAGTGTTAGTTGGCGCTTCGCTGTAAATTCTTTTCCCATTAGCTACTCCACCATGGGATTAGTTTTGACTAGGGCTATGTTTATAATTCTTATCACACTGGGATCGATAAAGCGTTGGTTGATAGCTAGCGGTATGAAGCAAAAAAGTGAGGGGATAGTGACTGATTTTCCCAATCAGCTTGAATGTTTCGGGGCAAAACTACCCCTGCAGAGCGCTCAAGGAAATTAGATCCCCTAATTGCACTTTTTATTGTCTACTCCATTGATCAATTCTTCTTCCTACTTATCACTGTCATCGTCTGAATCTTCCTACTGTTCTTCATTCTCTCCTTCCTCATTACACAGTAGGTTCAACCCCACTGGTGACCTGGCAAGGGACATCTGAAACATAGGTTCAACGCCCTATCTACATTGAATTCCTTTGGTTTGCCCTTTTAGACTTTTTTTGATCTGATTTGGAGTTTTGACTTTTGACCAATTTCTCTTTTTCCATTTTGCCTTTCTCAATCAAATATTTAATTAGCATAGCACACAGGTAATTTATCCTCTATTTGTCGATTAAAAACTGCCTACCATTATTATGGATACTGAAATTGACCATCGTTTTCACAATTGATGATGTAGTAAAAGAATTTTCTGTGTTGAAAATTGACTGCCAGCTAGGAAAAAGAAAGACACTTGAAGATTCCCCATGCGCGAAGAACAATTCCTTCTATATTTGTGTATTGGACTTTGTTACAGCTTTTCGGAAAGGTAATTAATGCTACTACCTACTGCGCAGATGTCTTTGACGCCATGTCCACTTATTTAATATTTGAAAAAGAAAGAAAGGATCAACAAGAGTTGTTCGACTCCAGTAATATAGTAAGGGGGTATATATTATACCTTTCTTAATCTCCCTCTCCACAAAGGTAGTAGGTTGATGGAAATAGGAAAGACGTGTCAGGTCCCGCGTAAGTTGGCCACATCGCTAATCACAACTTTATATACTTGTCATGGGAAGGAAAAACATATGGGTCTACACACAGTATGTCCACACCAAATCCTACAAAGAGTTCTATCACGCATCCTTGCCAGAAAGACCCGGGAAGGGCACATAAAAAGGAAGCAGATTCCCAGGCACACTCCAGTTAACTTATAAATCTGATTTGATTATTGGCGGGACACCAAAGCAGCTCTTCCTCCTTTCAGGGAGGGCTGGAGAGATTTCGACATCACTAATGAAGAAACTATTGACTTGACTAACTCAAAAAACTAATAAGCTTCATGTCAAAAAGAAGATGTTCTCTCCGGTTTATAAAGAAACGGCCCACCTTATATATATGCCCAGCGACTGAACTGATCGAGTATGAGTAGCGGAGGTGGTGTACCTGGAAGAAGATATCGGTGGGGAAACGGAGAGCTTTGACGGTCCAGTATGCCACTTTGTCCAGCAAAGTCGTCGGGGCATGGTGCTTCTGAAGATCTATTGTCACATCAGATTTATATGCATCCCATGGCTGTTACCACGCACAAATCAAATCAAACCCTATTAATATAGTTGTTCAAGAACAGATCAGAAGGGAAAAAATTCAATTCTATTTTCTTATAGCCGAGAGAAATCTATCGCGGAACAAGTATAAACACAAACATGTTGTGTGCATGACTACATACCCTGAAGCAAGACCACTTCCACCCAACTTCTGACTAGGCCATTGTGACTTGGGGAAAGATCAAGTATCTTGTGCACCTTGATTATGCGGAAGCCATATTTATCATGGATCGGACTTGCCTGACTTCCTTACCGGGTTGCTTCCTCTGTTGACGCTGATGAGTGGATTAATTCCAAATCAAAGACACTAATTATAGCGTGAGCTAATTCTTCTTCCTTATCTTTCTTTTTGAAAACTTATGAACTTCCAATGACTGCCAGACAACACACAACTACTAGAATTTGTGGAAGATATACATTTGTCGATTCAAGGGAGTTTATTTTTGTTCGTACTTCCGCGGGGCCGGGCCGGGGATGAAATTGAGGCTTCTATATTAATAGGGGATGCCGAGAGAAATGAAAGAATTGTTCTTCACTACACTACCATAAAGAATATGTCAAAAAGGGACTATCGACTTGCGAATCAGGGCAAAGCCTGAAAATAGATTAGAGTATACATACTCTTTCCAAATGTTGACTTTTTTTATATAAATTGGCGAGTTCCGCATCCCCGTCTAAAACCAACCGATCCTTAAGCTTCGGGAGTGAGAGCTGCTTTCTTTCCTACAGAATCAAAGGCGGGCGGCGGTACCATTTCTAGGTCCAAACTCAATTCTATTTCTTCCATCGCGGTTCAATCTCTTGAGTCCAGCCCAATACCTACTTTTGGTTAAGAGTTCTGAGCAATGAAACAAGAAAATCGAATTTAGAGGCAGGCAGCCGGCATTCAAATAGGTGTTCAGGCTAGGGATGAAGGAAAGAGTAAGGTATTGTATGGAGGCAGCGCCTTACCCGTCAATATTTGTAGATCTTTCTACGTTTTGAATAGCCATTCACGCTGTAATCCGCTGACGTAGATCCGTCGCCCCTCCTTTAGTTTGAGTCGCTATCGCTCGTCCGTTCCAAATTAGATTTGATAAAAGCGAATTTTAAGTCACACTAAGCTATCGCTCGTCCCCTCCTTTATTGTCACACTAAGCTATCGCTCGTCCGTTCCAAATTAGATTTGATAAAAGCGAATTTTAAGTCACACTAAGCTATAATGATCGCTCGTCCCCCCTAATATTACTTTGATTACAGTAATTGCGTGCCCGGAAGAGAAGTTCTATTCAA
>JBBMJZ010000082.1:1630379-1641381 GCA_037833815.1 Zingiber zerumbet | reverse complement strand
TAGGATACCCTCTCCTTTCAGTCGAGCTCTATCTGTCGATACCCTCTCGCATAATATATTCGCTCGAGCTCTATCTTGAGGATACCCTCTCCTTATCAGTCGAGCTCTATCTGACTCTACAATCTCCCAATAGTTTGACTCGACTTTTTAAATCAATCAATTTAGGAGTCGCTGCCTCGTTGTACTTCGGCCCTTATGGTCGAGCCTATCCGGTGGGTACCCTTATGGTCGAGCCATCTAAAGATGCCCTTAGGGAAAATCCCATTTTAATGGTTTTCCGAAATTCGCTTTTATCAAATCAAATTTAGATCAACTTTTTCCAACTTAGGGACCGGCTCCTTCCTTAAGTCAGACGTCGCTATCGCTCGTACCGCGTAGTGGGGTAAAATTACGGTTAAACGAAAAACCCGGGGTTTTCGACTTCGTACCTTCCTTGTGTCCCTGTTGCTTATTCAGAAGTAGCCCTTTACCGTAGCAGCCCCCCCTGTACTTCCCAACAGCAGTAGCACCAGTAGGACCAGTAGTAACAGTAGCCGCCCCAATAGCAGCTTTACTAGCCCCTGCCCCAGCAGCCGCCCTAGCACCAGGAACAGCAACAGTAGACTCAAGAGCCGCAGTACTAGCAAGAGGGACTGTGCACCAGCAGCAGTACTAGCCCCAGTAGCCTCAGTAGCTGCATCCCTAGTAGCACCAGCAGTGTCCTCACTAGCTCCAGTGTCCTGACTAGCTAGAGTTTACTCAGTAGCTGCATCCCTAGTAGTAGCTCCAATAAGTTTTACATTTGACCTTGAATAAAACTCGAAAGGCCTAAGTGTTGCTTTTCTAGTATCTGCCTGTTGTGCTTTTTACCTTTAGTGCAACTGTAAAGCCTCAGGTGATAGCTCTAAAGGCGGAGCCCCCCTGTCAACGGCAGCATCAATAGCAAGGACGGTCTCACTGGTCAAAAACCCAAGGACGGTATCCCTTTGCCCTGGAACCCTGAAGCTGAAAGCGTGAAAGTAACGTGACATGGAGCGACTTCAAGGAAGATCCACAACAGCAGATAAAGAAATAGAGTAGCAGATAAAGAGTAGCGAAAAAGGTACAACTGGGACAAAGGAATTGACCTTTGATCTGGGATTTGAAGCCGATGTGGGCTAGGAGGTATGCTTTGAGGGTTCTACCTGTAGCAGGAATGCAAAGGTCGGATAAGTCTTTGTCTGGGTCAGCTTCAGTTGCATGAGTTGATTCAGTTGATTCAGTTGTTTCAGTTGATTCTGGTGATTCAGGTAATTCAAGTGATTCTGGTGAACTCCGATTCAAAGACAAATAGGTATGTGAGTTGGAGTTCAATTGCATTTCAATAAATTGAATATATAGCAGTAGTTGCCTGACTAGCAGCAGTAGCACCAGTAGACGCCTCTAGAGCAGCTACAGTAGACTTACCTACTTTAGCAACACCAGTGTACTCTAAAGCCTGATTTACTTGATGAACTTTTAAGTCAACACCTTGAGTAACTAATTTAGCTTGAAGTGTTAAGTCTGATGATGATGATTATGGAAGTCTTTCCTCTATTGCTTTTCTTTATTCCTTCTGTCTTATTTGCTCGCAAAGAGTTGCTCGCTAAAGTATAACTAAGGTATGAGAATTTTGCGTGAGGCGTGGTGAGTGTGCCAGTATTTGACTAAATTGTGTACTTCAGTACCAACTCCAAAGGGGCA
The DNA here is from genome assembly GCA_037833815.1 of Zingiber zerumbet. Lineage (NCBI taxonomy): Eukaryota > Viridiplantae > Streptophyta > Magnoliopsida > Zingiberales > Zingiberaceae > Zingiber > Zingiber zerumbet. The sequence continues at coordinate 1,639,680 of JBBMJZ010000082.1, read as the reverse complement.
GAGCTAACGCCCTACTGCAAAGGGGCAGACCCTGGGATCAACTCCGACCCCCGTATCAACTCCAAAGGCGCAGACCCCAGGTTCAAAAGCCGAAGACCTCCTCAGTCGGCTAGTCAGTATGAAGTCCTTTACTCAAAGGGCAGAGCAACCCTAGGAACAACAGTAACTGCAAGAGCAACCCTAGGACCAGTAACTGCAAGAGCCGAGTACCCAGCAACCGTAGTAACTGCAATAGCTACACTAGACTAGTAAGCAGCCGTAGTATACTCAAGGGCCGCAATAGCTACAGTAACTTCAGTAGCAGCATCCCTGTCGTCCTCACTAGCAGCAGTATCCCCAAGAGCGACTAAAGCAGGAGCACCCCTACCAGTAACTTCAGTAGCAGCATCCCTGTCGTCCTCACTAGTAGCAGTAGCCACAGTGGCCTGTAAAGCATCATCAGTATCCTTATAAAGATCAGCTGTAGTGTTTACTCTAAAGCCGTATTTCCTTTAGCTGCCCTATAAGCCCCCCAACCTAGGTTTTATAAGGGTGCACTTGTGTCCGTATCATTAGTTTTTGTTTGACCCGGACCTGTACGCTCTAGTTGTGGTAATTCTATCCTTAGTTTTCTTTATTTAGTCCCTTTCCCTGGCTATTCCAATCGCCAACTTAAAAGTTCAAAGAATGAAACTTTTGCTCACCTATCGTAATAGCCTCGGGGAGTATTCTAGCTCGTCTGTAACCCAAGGAGGGTAGGAGGGAAGTTTTCTCTTTTAAGGTCTAAATACTTGAACTCATCATCCCTATGCTTAAAAGCTGCATCTACTTTATCAACTAAGGAAGCAACTGCACCAGCAACTCGTACAACACTAGTACCAACTCCAACAGGCGAAGCCGAGTAACCAGCAACACTAGGAACTGCAACAGCCGAGGACCTCTCAACACTAGGAACTGCACCAGCGCCAGAAGACCTATCAACACTAGGAGCTGCACCAGCTGTAAGTGATTCTACTTTGTCACCAACTTTGAAAGCAACAGAGGATTCTTAAGTTAGAAGTTCAAAAGCCCCTTCCCAACTTAAAAGTTCAGCTCTTCGCCAGTCGACTATCGTCTCACCTATCCAGTGGGTACCCTAATTGATCTACTTTTAAAGGAACAGCACCAGATTATACTTTGTCAACACCTTTTCAAGCAACGGAAGCATTAGTAGCTACCGAACAACTTTTCAAGCACGAACTGATTCTACTTTTTTAGTTGAAGCAGCCCGAGAGGATTCTCCTTTATCTACTGTTGAAGGAACAGCACCAGATTCTTCTACTTTAGGAACAACTTTGACTTTAGGAAGTACTTTTCAAGCAACTGATTATTCTGAAGTGCTAGGTTCAAAAGCCTTTACTTTATCTACTGAAGCCCCAACTGAGTCTCCTTTATCTACTTTAAAAGGAGCAAGTGATTCTACTTTGTCCCCACCTTTTGCAGCCCTAATGGATTCTGAAGCATTAGTAGCTCCAGTAGTAGCAACTTTTGAAGCCCCCGAAGCATTAGTAGCTCCGGAGCACCTTTCCCTAATGGATTCTCTACTTTTTTATCTACTGTTGAAGCATCCCTGGATTCTTCTCCTTTATCTCCTTTTAAAGGAACAGCACCAGATTCTTATTCTTCTCCTTTATCTACTGGAACAGATGATTCTACTTTTGCGGGAACGGATTCTTTCTAGGGAACTTCTCTTATTGATGCCAGGCCTAGGGAACTTCTTATTGATGCCAGGCTAAGTTGATTCACCTAGCTTAGCTAAGGAACTTCTTATTGATGGTATTCGACCCGTGCAATAGTAAAGGTCTGTCCCGCCTCAGAGAATATTTCATTATCAAAGTACCAGCTCTCGCGTGGGCCATTATTCATAAAGCTGCTCGAGCTCTCCTCATGCCCTTTCTTGTATGGAGGTAGTCCGGCCGACCGAATTCAAGTAGGGAGCCATTGCTTCTTTTCTCTTCGACTTCGCTCTATCCAAGTGAAACTAATTTAGCGACTTTTTCAGCACCAGAGGATTTAGGAACTACTTTTGCGTCAGTAGAGGATTCTACTTGAGGAACACCTGGCCCAGCCCCTTTAGTAACACCTGGCCCATCCCGAGGATAGTCTCTTCTACTTTAGCCCCAAAAGCAGGATCTCCTTTAGGAAGAACTTTTGCATCAGGAACTACTTTAGCATCAGCAGATGCATCAACAGCTGAGTCTCCTTTAGGAAGAAGTTTTGCATCAGTAGAGGATTTAGGAACAACAGGAAGAACTTTTGCAGCACCTGATTCTTCTCCTTTCGGAGGAACTGCCCCAGCGCCACCTGATTCTTCTCCTTTAGGAACTACTGCAACAGCAGGAACTACTGCAACAGGAGGAACTACTGCACCCGTAGCATCTGCATCAAAAGCAGCAGTACTAGTAAGGATCAGAAGCATCAGGTACTAAAGCTGCCCCCGCGCCACCTGATTCTGAAGATCCCGAAGTGCCATCTCCAAAGCAACTATTTCGCGAAGTCACTTCTAAAGGAAAGGCAGCCCTAGTTTAGTACCAGTAACTCTAACAGCAGCAACAACAACAACTAGTACAGAGCGGAGCCCCACTAGCCCCTGCCCCACAGCCCTATCAACTGCGAAAGCAAGAGTAGGAGAGCAGTACGAAGCTTTTCAAGCACCTCATTTCTCTCCTTTTGCTTAAGAGCCCTGGTAGTGAAAGCCCTAGTAGTTTAAGAGCCCTAGTAGTTTAAGTTCCCTCCTCGGTCTCATATGGGTGCTACCCTCTCTCATATCCCCCTTGCCCCTTTTGGGGGGTTTAGGTGGCTTGGTGAGGGGTATCCATTGGGCGCGTGTCCCTAAACTACTCTTTGGCAGGAAAGCCAACAACTTCAAAAGCGTACTTACGGGTTAACTCAACAGCAGCACCAGCAGCAGCACCAGCAGCAGCTACAGTGGACTCACTAACAGGAACACTAGTAGTGGACTCAAGAGCGGTAGCCCTGGCTCTTTTTCAAGGAACGGATGATTCTACTTTAGCCCCAACTGCGGGATCTACTTTAGCCCCAACTTTTGCATCAGCAGAGGATTCTAGTTTAGGAACTACTTACTTTGAAAGCAACATAGGATTCTTAAGTGCGAGGTTCAACACCCCCTAATGGATCTACTTTTGAATCCCTACCTTTTGAATCCCTACCTGAGTCTCCTTTAGGAACTACTGAGGAACTACTGCCTCACCCGAGTCTTCTACTTTAGCTACTGCAGCCCCGGATTCTACTTAAGCACCAGAAGATTCTACTCAAGCAGCTACTTTTTCCCCTCCAAAGGATTCTACTTAAGCACCAGAAGCAGAAGATTCTACTTTTGCACCAGAGGATTCTACTTTTGCGCCTTTTGGAGTACCGTCTTTCTCTACTTTATTTAGTATTAGAGATAGGGGGTACCACAGGTAGAGGAGAGGTATTTGAATGAAAGCAGAGCTGAATTCAGTTGATGAGTTGAGTTGAATGAATTCCGCTTCAAAGGGTTTGCGAACTAGATACGAAGGATAGCTAGATACGAAAAGAGGATGGATAGCTCATTTCATTCCTTTAGTAGGCATTTGAGGTCAGTCGATTGCAGAGTGCGCGATAGAAAAAGTCAGAAACACCGTATTTTGAGCCTAAACCGAATTTCCATTAGTAAATCGGCAACGTCATTTGGAAAAGAAAAAAAACTTCAAAAAAGAGAAAATGCAAAGCTTGCGGTTTGGCCATTCGGGTTGGACCTTTCGGGTTGCGCATGGGGCCCCTTTGAGCCTTGGGTGGGGGTAGGGCCCTTCGGGTTGTGAATGACCGACCGGATAGCTTAGTTTAGGATTCCTATAGAAGTGAACTTTGGGTTTAGGGAAATCCTGCTTCAGTGAAAGTGCCAAAGCAACAGTCGTGCCCGGAAAATAAAGAAGTACTTTAGGCCATTCACTCTTTAGGGGAGAGAAAGTTTTTTTTTCGAAATTAAGTTGTCGAAAAACCCGCCTTTTTCGCCTAAACTTAATTTTCCCTAAGTAAATCGACAACGGAATTGAGAAAAGTTTATCTCATATAGCGAGAAAACCTGTGCCACTATACGAAGGTGCACTTTTTGGCTCAAAATACGCTGTTTTAAACTTTAGAGAAATGTTGTTGATGGAGTTGCTTTACGTTATTAGTCTATATGGTATCTTTAGAATTCGAGTGGTTTATAATAGAGATTCGAGTGGTTAGGAGAGAGAATCAATTCTCACAGAGTACTCCTCCCTTCGTGAATTGAATTCGACTACTGGAAAGAGTACATCGAATCCGGGCGAATTTAGAGCTGAAGCTATATGCTTAACACTTGTTTTCGTTCATTTCATTCACGCAACAGTCGTAAATGGGTTTAAAGCCATTTACTCTACTCATTCGACTACGGATCTAGTAAAGGCGGGACCCCTTGGCTGGGCGCGACATGCATTGTGCGTAAGCAGCTCGGCCGGCAGTCAGCTTCGAACAATCCGTTATCGAATGAATGCGAATTCGTGAACGAAAGTGCTCACATGCAAGCGCAAAAGCGATCTTTCTAACACATGCAAGTCGAACTTTTCTAAATTTCAAATCTTTTTTTTTTGTTTTCTTCTTTTCCCTGCAGGGACTGGTCTCGTCTGCCGTATTGGCTTTCATGACAGGATTCAGAACGAGAAGGTAGCGCCCCAGGAGGTCACCGCTGCTGTAAGATCTTATTCCTTTCTGATAGCGGAAACGCGCGGACGCTACTGGTCTTTCTTATCCGTCTTGTCGTATTTGCTCTCATGAATGGATTAAGGACGAGAAGGTAGCGCCCCAGGAGGTCACCGCTGCTGTAAGATCTTATTCCTTTCTGATAGCGGAAACGCGGACGCCACTATCCGGTTCCGGTTGGTTTTTTCACAGTAAGGGCATATAAGGGGAAAGCACAGAAGTGCGTTCGCTCATTCTTTCCTTTCGGGGGAGATAAGCATTTCGGGAAACAATTCAAAAAGAGTTTCTTCGGGAATTTCATTTGACTTCGGATCTAGTAAAGGCGGGAACCTTTGGCTGGGCGCGACAAGCATCGTGCGTAAGCAGCTCGGCCTGCCTTCCCCATTGAAAAATCCGTTATCGAATGAATTCTTTTGTAGGGATGCTCTAGTGGTGTTAATGTCACTACTCAAACTCAAATAGGAGTAGAGTGAATGGCCCAAAGAACTTACTTGGAGGGCACGACTGTTGCTTCAGGAAAAACTATTCCTCTTCGAAAGAGTTCAAGCGCTCTAGGAGTTAGGGAGATAGAGAGGGGGGACAATGGTCTTTCTTTCTTCATTCTTTTCTAGGGATGCTCTAGTGGAGTTAATGTCACTTAATGCTCAAACGCAAAAGCTCTTTTCTGCAGATAATTTGAGTTGGAGTTAATGGTACTTTTCAATATCCAAATGTCCGGAACGGGTCTTTCTTTCTTAATTTTTTTTTCTAGGGATGCTCTAGTGGAGTTAATGGTACTTTTCAATATCCACCTTTAAGTAGTTAGAGTATATATATGCTTTCTAGTTAAACAAGAAACCGGTATCTGCTCCAATCCTTGGGGTATGGGTTCGGGATTCCAGGATTGGGGAGTCCAGTATTTTGGTATACCTATCAGTAGTATACCCTGGACGGGTTAGTTTATGATGAAAGGATTGAGTAGAGGATTGATGGCATCGGGTTGGGGACCCTTTTCTTAGATAAAGTAGACCTTTGCGATATGTATTAACCGGTATCAGGTCAATCAGCTTCGCTGTGACGTATCCTTCTTTACCCGTATTTGAGGATTGCTGGTTTTGTTGACCTTTGATCAGTGTTTGTCGTTTCCTTGAGTAAACTCTTTAGCTTGAGTATAGGTATTCTATTTCTATTTCAAAGGGTTGATGACCTTTGATCTTTCGTCGATTGCAGTGGGCTTCCTTTCCTTACCTTGAGTATGGTGACCCTTTCATATAGAGATTGGGTGACCCGGAGTATTTCTATTTCAATTGTATTGACCTTTGATCAGTGTTTGTCGATTTATAGATTGAATTTCCTTTCCCTTCTATTCTATGGATGTAGAGGGTGTTCCGGACAGGGAGCTGAATTCCGCTGCTTAGGGTTTTGTCAGTAACTTCTCTGGTATTTCTATTTCAAAGGGGCGAAGAGCTGCCTAAACTAAAGTAATATTGGGAAGGGTTGTCGATGTGAGTGCAATTAAGCTTCAAAGGGGCGGAGAGCTGAACGTAAGGGAAGGGTCAGATCTTTCGTAGTTTTTCATAGCCATTCACGCAATACTGTAATTTTGCTGGAGGAAGACTTCCTTTTAATACTATACGCTTGGTCGGCCCTATCTGTATTTCGATCCCGTCGTTGCACTCGGCCTTATGGTCGAGCCTATCTTACCGCGTCGTTCTCACTCGCCCCTCCTGTTCTTATTGTCTGTTCTTGGGAAAAGAGTTGAAAAAGAGGCTCCTATTCTTCTGTGAATGGCTAGATGCTACGAACATATAAAATAGGTAATGCCACGAATATATTCGACATTGGAAGGTAAAGGTAATGCCATTCTACTAAAACACGTTGGAGGGTTAAATGCCGGCGAACTGCTTTGGTTGGAAAGAATCCCGAGCGCTCCCTTTGAGTTAGGAGTTCAGTCTATCCTGTAGTTCTAAATAAATGTAAGGAAAGAGCTCCCGCGAGCAACTAAAAGAAAAAAAAGAGTCTGATTCATATACCTCTACTGAACCATCACTAGGAAGGAATGTAGGGCACCTGATTCTAGAAGTCTCTCGTCCCTGAGCTCGTAAGGGCAAGGGCTGCTGCAACTATAATTGTATATGGTCCCGTCCGGTTCTTTGATAATGAATTCTTTCCCTCTCCCGCTTAGGTGAGCTCAAATCCCGTACTCATTAAATTCACGTATAATAATCATAACTGTTGAACGTGCTTGAGCGAAGGTCAGCTCCAGGCCTGGCCCAGGCTAACTAAGCAGCAGCATCCGATTAGGCAACAACAAATGAACGACTAAGAACCCCAGACCGCCCGGATCCCACCCTTGTTAGCTCAGCTGCGGTCCAGTGAGGGTAAGGAGTTAATTCTGGTTTGATAGTTGATTCTTTGCCCGTAGCTTTTAGAGTGGAATCAGTTCCAGTTGTTGCTCGACCTGCGGCAAAAGAGGCGGAGCACCTGTTAGCGGGAACTTAAAGGAGTGAATGCGTGAAAGAGAGAGGGTCAGATAACGTTAACTGTATTGCAATTTGAATGCCTGAGAGAGTTCAAAACCTAAATTTGGAGAGTGAAAAGAAAGAAAATAGAGAGTTCAAGGACTAACCTGAGAGAGTGAAAAGAAAGAAAATAGAGAGTTTCAAGTATTTGAATTCACTACTGTAGCTGAACGATAGATTTGATATTTGAGTGTTCAAGTGAAATAGACTGATTGTCTTTTGTGGAGTTCATGCGTGAAAGTTCTGTTTAGAAAGTGTCTTTGAGTCATTTATGCAAGTATAGGATAGATTCAATACATATATTACTAGTTGCACTATAACTATAAAGTGTAGAAGATTATTGACCCAAGCGACCCTCCTTTGGGAATAGGGGGCCCCGGGTTCCTATACCTTAAATAGGATGGTGAGAGTGAAAGAGAAAAGAGATAGTCAATAAAGTAGAGTTCATGCGTGAAAGTTCTGTATATTAAGTTAAGTGTAGAGTGAGAGTATGAACTGGAGATGAGAGAATGAACGAAAGATATGAATTTAGAGAGTCAAAGTAGAGTTCATGCGTGTAAGAAAGAAAGAGAAGGAGAGAGAGAGTGAAATGAAATTCTTCTTCTCTTCTGGTTGTCTTTTGAGTGTGATCTTATGTATTTTTGTTTTATAACTATCGTACGCTAGACAGAATGGAATTATGTTCATGAAGATACTGGACTGGAAAGATACATAACATATTACTGGAGGGGATCAAATGATTCGTGATAACGACAGGGAGAGTGAGATCTTTCTGTTTATCTTTGGTCCGATTTAAGATCCTACCATACCCAATTGCAGGTCACTTATTACCCTATGAGCCTATGAAGTAAGGATTCCTCACTCGACTGACTGGAAAGAAAAGAACTTAAACGGAACTGCCGTGGTGGGCTTATGAAAAGGAGTGCGCTAGCTTAGTCACTAAGAAGACCAGGTGTGGACTCCGTATCTATATGACTGCGCTTAGGAAGGTGAGAGTAGGACGAGTTCTAGCTATCGAAACAAGACGGCACTCTGAACCAACTCTTGAATTATCAACGGACCCTTCTGTGCTCTATTCCTTCTGCTGCCACTGGCACGGCACCTTCTTATTATCCATCAGCTTAGGTTAGACAGAATCTTGCTTTCTAATTACTAGCACTTATTGTATCCCTACTTCACTGTACAACTGTACAAGAGCCAGAAAAACACAAGCCCGATCATAAACTCTTATTACCACCACTGCTGTAAAGTGAAAGTGCTTTTCTTACCTCGAAGATGCAGAGCGACTAAAGGAGACTCTTAATGTAGTTCAACTTAGGTATCTGGCTAAGGGCACCTTTGATCCCAGAACCGTGAACGACTTAGAATGCCTGGACTTATTAGAGCAATGGGACTGCCGAGACACCCCTCTCTTCAGAACATTCAATTTCTCCTCTTGTATTTCACTCGCATCCTAGTCCTAAATATACTTGGACTCTTAAGAGAAGCGCACAAATTACATTCCTAAGCTCTTCGCCAATCGACTATCGTCTCACCTATCCATATCCAGTGGGTACCCTTCGCCAACTTAAAAGTTCAAAGAATGAAACTTTTGCTCAGCTCTTCGCCAATTCGACTAACGTCTCACCTATCCAGTGGGTACCCTTAGCTTTGTTTTTTAACTTTTTTCGAGACCGCTGAACACCTGATGAGTGGGATTATGGGTTGTGCAAGTCAGCTTCACACTTGCCTGAAAGATAAGACTTCTCTTTTGCTTTCGTTCCAAGGTAGCCTTAGGGAAACCTGTGGCTGGATTGAATCTTTATTTCTTTTTTCAGATAGGTAAGACGTTCAAAGACCCGATCCCATTCCTAGGGATCTTCCGGCATTCAATCTTCCTCACATCGCATTATGAACTGAGACCAAGGGACTGATCACCTACCTGGATAGCCAACTTCACGTACCACCCACCTGGATAGCCAACTTCACGACTGATCCCCTACCGTGCTACTGCTTTGCCGACTGATCCCCTACCGTGCTACTGCTTTGCCGACTGATCCCCTACCGTGCTACTGCTTTGCCGACTGATCCCCTAC
>JBBMJZ010000082.1:1619091-1630279 GCA_037833815.1 Zingiber zerumbet | reverse complement strand
CGTGCTACTGCCTTTACCTAGGATTCTCTTCCTCACATCGCATTATGAACCATGAGTTGTCAAAGTGCACAGTGCTTCTTAGGCAATCCCATCAGTTCAATCTCGAAGACACCGTCGGTTTCAGTCCGATCATCAGTCGTGCACGTCATAGCCATTAGTCACTGGTTTCGGCTGCTTACCATAACGAATCTTCCAGCGTTCATCCGATATCAAACCTTTTCCTCTTTAACAGAGTTCATGCGTGTCAAAGCCCTTTGTTGCATCCTTTCGTGACTTTCTATTCCAAAGGGTAAAGCTAGACCAAAGGGTAAAGCTAGACCAAAGGGTAAAGCTAGAGGGGGAGTTGGTAGTCGGCAAAAGCAGAACCTCGGCCCACATATCAGGGAAGAGAGAGGTATGCGTAAAAAAAGCATACCACATTGCGTACCACCTTATCAGGGTAGATAGAGGTCGAAAATACCACAGTGCGTACCCACATATCAGGGTAGATAGAGGTAAAGAAGATAGAGCAGAGTCAGGGTAGATAGAGGTAAAGAAGATAGAGCAGAGTCAGGGTAGATAGAGGTAAAGAAGATAGAGCAGAGATAGGAAAAGAAAGCGCAACACAGTGCGTACCCACATATCAGGCGAGATAGAGGTAGGGAACACCACATCCCATATCGTACCCCCTTCTCAGGGAACACCACATCCCATATCGTACCCCCTTCTCAGGGTAGATACTGGTTGGGTCAGGGTAGATAGTCAGGGTAGATATTCTATTTTTCATGAATCCCTCCGTCGGGTGGCTTAAAATGCCAAAGAGAACCTATATTCTACTCACACTCAAATCGAATTCAATCTCAAGTACGCATACTACCTTCGGGTCTCGGATAGGGGTAGGCGGGAGAGGCCAACTTGGGACTTAGAGTGTAGGCGGCACAGGACAATTGGAGCGAATCTTTGGGGACAGAGGGCAGTGGTGCTTTCGTTGCTTTCGGGGCAGGATTTCAGGTGTTGCTTTCATTGAGTTCGTAGGTCTTTCGTAGTTTTGAATCTTCGACTTGGGGTTGATTTGCTTTCATTGCGTGACGTCTTCAATTAGAATTGCTTGGTGCCCCTTCTTTTGAGTCAGTATTCTTTCCTCTCTCTCTTAGAGTCAGAAATCTAATACCTATCGCCTAGGCTTATGTGATGGGTTCGCTTATAATGCCTTCATCTGCACCAACTACGTTGTCGGATGTGATGGGTAGCTTGAATATGCCTAGGCTGGGGTTCGCTTCCAAATCTAATGACTTCATCTGCCCCAACTCAAAACTCAGGAGAAGCAACAGCTCCAGAACCTACTCCCCTTGTTCGATTCACTCGTCTGCTGCCCCAGCTCCTACTTCAACAGAAGTCACAACTTCTCACTCAGCTCCTACTTCAACAGAAAACCACTTCTTTCAATTCACTGTTAGCGGTTTTGATGCTTAACACGACCCTCTGCTCTCGCAACCCCAAACCATTAACTCATCTACTGCTCTCCACCTCCCAATCCCATTACTCAATTCAATCTCACATTCGACCTCAGCTCTCCTTTCCATTCAATTGAATTCTCTCGTCTCCTCGATACTCTCTTCCTCTCCTTATCTACTGCTGTCCCAATCCTCTCGTCTCCCAACTCCAGTTCCAGTTCCACCAGTTCCAGTTCCAGTTCAAATGCCTTTCTTGTCGATACTCTCTTCCTCTCCTTTGATCTATATAAAGAAAGCTCTCTCTACTTAGCTAGAGCGGGCCTAATAAAAGTTCCTCTTTCAGAGTATAGATCAGTGACGAACGAGCTATGCTTACGGTCCAATAGTTCAGCCAACTGAGAGTAGGCCAAGGTAAGGTGTGGCTAAGCGAAGAGCAGTTCAACAAGGACGGGCTCAGACTGGTGTAGCAGAGCATTCGGTTGCCGGTAAGCGGAGGAATCCTTGATCACAATAATCCATCCTTTATTGATCAGTGGGAAGCGGGTAGGCCTGGCCCAAGCAAGAGTTCGTTGCGCTCGTTTGATAGCATCGGGTCTACTGCTCTGAGAGTGATTCCCGTCCTCGATCAAAGTGGATTCGCTCTCTTCTCTCTTTCGGTTCCCCGAGAAGACTCATCGGCTGAGGAAGACTAGGCAGATGGTTGCGTGGCGATCGGGATATTCTTAAGGCCCAAGCATCTCGGTCTACTAGGAGCGGCTGGCCTTTAGTTTAGGGAAGTCCCCAGAGTGATGCCCGAGCTTCCACTGGCCTTTATCGAGGGAGGACCTTCCTACCAAGCGAGTCCTGCTAACCCGGAGTAGTAGTCCCACACAGGGACAACCAAGGCTCTACTATACTATACTATACTATAGTAGTAGCAGTGACCGAAACAACCGAACAGAAGAGAAGGAAGGAGCGAAAGCAACGAAGCAGAATGCGATAGCAGCAGTGGACATATGGAATGATAGCACTCAAGGTCCGGATAGAAGGACGTAGGCTATTCGGAAAAGGGTGGAAGTGCGTCGAGGAGCGGTCCCGGTCCAGAGAGGACCACTTATTAAAGAAAGAAAGCACTCTCGCTCGCACCCCTGACTCTCTTGAATCAGGTGCCCAGCCCTTCTTTCTGCGCATCTACTATCGCTACTTTCGGAAGTACACTAACTGCATTGGACACAGAAGGAGGCCCACTAAGAGCAAGAGACCGAACTCCCAACTGCCCAGATCAAGGGGAAAGAATCAAATCGCTACCACTTGGACCACATAGCCAAGGCAAACTCCGGGCAAAGGAGAAAGAAGCAGAATCTTGCCCTGGTCAACTCCACCTCAGGGACTAATTGGCGAACTCCTCCTCAGGGACAAAGCCTGGGCAAGGAAGACCGGCCTCGCCTCGTCCCTAATCCAAGCACTGCCATTAGATTATCAGGACCCAATGGTTGGAAGAAGCAAGAAGTTCAGTATGAAAATGGTCAAGGGCAGCCCACGTAGCGGTTTTCCACTCTACTGCAATAGCAATAGGGAATGCGGTCGCCTGCCGTCCGCAACTCACTATATTTGCCGGGAAAGACAAACGAGTGAACGAGCCAGCTTGTTCCATGAAGAGCAGAATATGTCTTTGTTTGCCAAGATCGAATCGGCATGCTCTAAGATGGCAAGTTGAACCAGCCAATTGAAGCGATAGCTACATGCGGCAGCCGCGAGCCAACCATAAAGAATAGCAAGTGTTACACTTCATGCTCTAGGCAAGTGAAGAAGCGAGCGGGATTATAGAGCCAAGCGAAGTCGGAGCTAAGGGCAATAGGTTTTTGCGCCACCTGATTCATAAGAGGACTGACTATAAACTTGAATCCCGAGTCTCGAAGCTCAGTCGAATTCTTCGTTGGTGCCGAGGACGAAGCGAAGTCAAATCAGTGGTTCTGTTCGAAAATGGCAAGACAGAAGAACAGGCAAATAATGACAATCAGTGGTGATGTTCGAAAATGGCAAATAATGACAGAAGAACACAAGACCTGTCTGAAGCAAATTCCTTTAACCTGACTTTTGTCTGCTCCACTTCAGCCTCGTGAGAATGACGCCTCGCTGCAGTAGTATTATGGAAAGAAGATCGATCTGATCTGAAGAACCGGTTCAGGAAGAGGATGCGTCGGTCGGCCCTCCCTTTCTGAGATTGGAACGAGGAGCGGTTCATGCTTTGGAATATAAGTTCCCAAAGATGGAAAAGAAGTTCTCGGAGTTGGTTCTCAATCAATCTATTCAATGTAAAGAAAGAAAGGTGCGAAGCAGTGATAACGACGTAAAGAACTCTTAGTGAGCCGACTAGCGAGACGACATTCGATCAGGCAGAGCGAGACGCTTTTTCATCTTTCGACTTCGGCGAGACCTATCTTTCTTATGCGAGACTTCGATCCGCTATTTCGATCTATCTTTTTATTTAATGAGCCGATCCCTACTTTTGAGATATAAATCTGGATCCAACTTCCATTTAGATAAGATCCGATCCCGATCCTACTTCTTTTTATATAATATCCGACCACCAAACAAAAGCGAAGTCGAAAGAAGACTGATTTCTAGCTATGAGAGAGGTGCTACGCGCTATCGTAAGTCGGGAATTCATGGAAGAGACCGCCACCGAGAACATTCTTCTTTACTACTGGGTCTGCCATCGAGACCTTTTTCTACGCCTTTGCCGGACGAGTCTGCCAGCGATACATTTCTAATAGTAGATGAGCGACCCGGTCTAAAGTGCAATGCTTGGGAACGAAGGGAGAGAGAATGGGCCCGAGAGAATCATAATAAGAGTCTCTCATCACGATCGACAGATGCACGCACCGAAGCTCAGTATCCGACTCCACTCAATCCGATCCGTCCCACTGAAGGCAGGTCTTCGGGCTACCCGGTCCACTCAGCTACTCACTTCCGGTCCGGTTCACTGTCCCTTGGAGATCGGCTGTCTGGCCTCCCGAACAAAAGGCAATGCTCATTCTTTTTCTCATTCAGAATCTCGGGCGTCCCTTGCACACTTATAAGAGCGTGCCCATTCTATCCTCTAATCTGAGGAACGAAACTAGGCCCTAGTGACTACGAGTTCTGTCTTCTTATTTATTGTTAGTGTCAGACCGTCCATAGTTAGTTGCATGGTCTACGGTAGCTGTAGATGAATATATCTCCTGCCGAGCCTAGCGGAGGACCGGCCTCTGACCGGCCTAGAGGATACCTGCAGCGGGAAGCCTTCATCGAGGGAGGGCCTCATTCCGTTGTCCGCTCCGAACTCGTCACCAAAGATGAAGCACCCGAGATTGGGCCCATGAATCTTTCACTACTCATCTGCCTTTCACTACAGAGGTAGGTTCTGCCCGGGTTCTCTTTCCCTTCCATTTCCCGCCTCATCTCATTAATCTAAATAAGTGAAGCGAGCAAAGAGTAAGGAAGAATGAATCAAGATCGGATGGGCCGGGCTTCTTTCCTAGTTCGGCTAGTTGCCGGTCAACTAACTCAGTCTATACTGGCTTCACTCCCACTACCGATCACTGTCGGATGGCTGCTCTCCGCTGCCCTCCGCTACAGGACAGGATCGAATCTGCTCGGCCAGGAGGGGAATGCAAAAGCTTCCGGCTGCCGCTTGCTATGAAGGCTCAGACCCGGCTTCACTCCCCATGCAAGGGACAGGTCTCTCCTTCGGCTCAGAGTGACTGCTGCTCGGGAAAGTCCCACTGGAATCATTCTCATAGAGCATGTCCTTTCTTGGCAAACAAAGACAAGCGTAGGTCGTTCGAAAATGGCAATCTTTGACAAGCGATAGTTGGTGATGTCAGTGGTTATGTTCGAAAATGGCAAGACAGAAGAACAGGCAAATAATGACAGAAGACCTGTCTGAAGCAAATTCATTCCTACGACATCCACTACTAGAATGAGATCGCATCATCAGCAGCTACCCCCGATCGACCGAGCTTAAAGAGAAGAGAGGGGTTCACGAGTCCCCACCGGACAGGTTCTCCACTAGAAGAGAGTTGCCCTCCTGTACTAAAGGAAAGGCCAATGACGGGGCTAGGTCATCCATTCAACTAGGACCTCCACCAAAGCAATCGAGTGAAACCTTGAATGAGGATACTTCAGTAGTCCACCAGAGCTAGCCAGCCACCCAACCAAGCTCAAGCAATCAAAGAGCAAGCTCCACCATCTCCCCAGCAGAGGAAGCGAAGTAGAATTCATGAATCCAGGAAGAGAAAGAGAAGAAATGCACGAAAGAGAAAAGAATTCAGAAAGCGCAAAGCAAGAGATCAAGAATGAATTCATCAATCAAGCAAGCAAGAGAGCAGATGCGAAGTCGAACCGAAGTCGAGGAGTGGAATCATTCACAATGCAATGGGTCCAATCCAGCATAGGAAAAAGCAATAGGTCAACAGGGGTCAACACTCCACTAGACCAGACCCTATTCAGCTTTGGCAATCAATTGTCGAAGAACTATGGAAGCGAAGTAGAAAGAATTCTTTCTCTTTACTCACTTTTGCTCCAATGCCCCGATCGGTTCGCTATCGTTCTTTATAAATAATAGAAGATCTCAGTTCTCCAGTTCATCTCTTATTCGCTTAGAGTACTTTTATATAATGAAAGAAAGTAGTGCTCTCATGGTTCTAGATCGGGAGTTCGGTCGGGCATCTATATTCTGCTCCATTCGATCTGAACTATGCCCATGCCTGGCCTGGATCGGAGTGGATTCAAGGGAGAATCGGATCCCGGGAAAGAGACATACGGAGGTTCGAGTTCAGTCCAATGCAGAAGGCTTCGGTGCCGAGAAAGAGACAACACTCCACCGCAATCCGACATCCCTCCACCACTAAACTCCCACTTAAGCATACCTACTGCCACTGAAAGAACTAGAGCCCTCCGCCCTCAGCAGATAATTACCAGTATAGTTGCGTGAATGGCATTGCGCTACGAAACTACGACAGATCCACCAATAGATCTACCAAGCAACACTCTCCCTCTCCCAATAGTTTGACTCGACTTTTAAAAAGTATCATATAAGTGTCGAGCCTATCCATACTCCAACCCTCTCGCATTCGCTCGAGCGCGTCGAATACTTTATTTGATTTTCTCACTTATTACTCGCCCCTCTCCTCTCCCTAACTATAAAACGATCCTATCCTTACGTCTACCCACAGCAGATTACAGTAATTGCGTGCCCGGAAGATAAGTTCTATTCAAAACGTAGAAAGATCTACGGGGCAATGTTAGACTAGTTATATTTCGGGGCCATTTACGACTAAATATGAAGTTCGGGCCATTCACTCTACGGGGTAGAAGGAGCTACTGCGAGAGATTCAAGTTAATTAACAGTGAATGAAAAGAGTTCATTATAAGTAGCTTATGCTTATGCAAGGCTGCTGTTTGGTTTCTTAAGTTCATTCCATTAGAGTACTCGGAAGGTTAGGGGAGCTCAAACTCAAGATAAGGCGAAAGCCCTATTAAACTGATGTCTGATCTTCAATATCCTGTACCGAGTTCTTGACTTAACCTATCCCCTCATCGTACGGGAAAAAGAAAGAATTAAAAGAAGGGAGCTAAAGGTTAGGGATTGCTTATACTTTATCGGGAATTGAAAGACCCTCATTAAAAGGAGAAACTGCTGCTGTTCATGCAATTATTGTTCATGGTTTTCCTGAAGTGAATGGTTGTTGTTCGCTTTCCTTTGCATTGTTTTCCTGAGTCTCATTAGGTAAATAACCAATAGCAACCGGCTGAGACTTCATGGTTTAAGTTTATTGTACGCGAAAGAGATTCTTTATTTAACCCATACGAGTCAGTAGGAGTTCTTCCGAACCTTGAATTGGAGAAAGACCTGGGGTCAAGGAGACCGGATGGGAGAGGTTAGAGTGAATGTTTATACGAATACGCCATGTTAGCTGCAGTGTTTGGTTGTCCTGACCCGGTAGAGTCCATATAAGTAGTTTTCGTTAAGGAGTAGGCTCCGCTCCTCGAATCCGGTTTCTTTTGTTAGCTGTTGGTGAGCTCTCTGCCTTCTACTCTACGGTCTGGTCAAACTCCCCCTCGTACGGCACTTATTGAAGCATTAGAAGCATTTCAAGGGACTCTGACAAAGGCACTTTTCATGAGTGGGAAAGAACTCCTTAAGGAAAACAACAGGAGTGGAACCAGCAGCAGCTGCCGGGAATGGAAAGAGTGATTTAAGGTTAGAATCTTCCTACTTATGTTGCTCGACCGAAGAGTTCATTCCAAGATCTTTCGTAGTTTCGTAGCCCCAAACAAAAAAAACCTCTCTCTCACGTCGCGATGCTCGTACCTAACGGGAGAGCCTATCCTTACTTATAGCAATTGCCCTAAATTTCGAGAAAGAGCGCGTCATTATCATTCGCAGCAGATAATTACCAGTATAGTTGCTAACATGGCGAAATATAATACCTAGTCTAACATGGTCTTTCCTTTGGGGCCATTTACCTCCTTTGATTCAAAACTACGAAAGGTAAATATCTAAACCTGCCCTTCCGGTCGAGCATATTCAAAGAGACTCTCTCGCTAATATCATCGCTCGAGCCTCCCCATCAGCAGCATTTTGTCGTGAATGGCTTTAGGCCATGAACTCTACCGAAGACTTTCTCAGTCGGCCCTCTCGCATGCGCTCGAGCCTATCTACAATCGGGTATACTCTCTCCCTAATATCATCGGTCGAGCCCCCAGCAAGTCGTGAATGGCTTTGGGCCATTCACTCTATTCTTTAGTCGGCCCACAGCAACCCCGATCCCATCAGCAGTATTTGTAGGCTTTAGGCCATTTACTCTTACCAACTATATATTAGTCGAGCTCTATCTGACTCGTAAATCCCCCTCGCCCTTCGGGCGAGCTCAATCGGTTGATTCCCTAACTAAATGATGGTATGGCGCTGCCTCTGTCGGCCCTTGCTTTTTCTCCTTTTATTCCGGTAGCTTTTTGAGTTTCATCAGTTCCCGTAGCTGAAAGAGTTGAATCTTTGCCCGTTGCAAATGTATAAGCTTTCCTCCTTTTGTCTGAGTACCATGATTCAAAATTAGTCCCGGTAGAGTCCCTGTTTGAGTACGGGTATGTAATAGAAAGCAGTTTAGTTGAATCTGTCTTCCCTCCCGAGCCCGAGATAGTAGTAGCAAATGTCCTAATATGGGAGCGGACCTCTTGTTAGGAGTTAAATGACCTCTTTAAACCCTATCTCCGGTGTTCATGGGTAGGTAGGGATTCTTGTCCCAAACGCGTACAAATAACCTATTAGGAATTCACTCTTTCTCTTCACAGCAGCTTAATGGTTAGAGTCCTGAAGTTCATTATAAGTAGCCGACATCTGAAGGCAAGGGCCGTAGGGCTCGACCGTTAGGGAGAGGTACGAGCGATATTCATAGCGACGTGGATCAAATATAAGGCTGAATGGAAAAGATCGAAATTAGTAGTGTCTTAAAAATAGCACTTATCTACGAGTTGGGGTATTCATTGATTATTTGTTTAAAGGATCGACCTCCGAAAGTCCGTGCCAGTAGTTCTTTCCTAATGAGGCTACCTCCCCCACTCATTAAGGCAGAACAACAGAAACTCTTGCCTGGGGACCTCCATCCACTCTGCCCCATCACCTACAAAAGGATCAGTTACGGGAGTGCTGCGCTTGGTCCTCCGCGTCGGAGCGACCCCGTTTTTCGATCCATCCAGTCACCCGGAAACTCTTTCTTTTCTTTGCTGATTCCTCTCAATTCAATTTTCCATGTTGCACTAAGTTACTTACGGATGTATGCATGCAGTCCGGGAACACTTTGGGGTGAAGACCCATCCGAACAAGTAGGGTCAAGAGTTCAGCATTATGGCCTAACATTTAGCAAAGAATCTTTAACCCAACAAGTGCTCTCCGAACCAAGCTAGATAGTCTCCTATCACTAGGCTCATCAACCAACCTGGACTTTGATTCTTTCTTATTATTCTTACCGGATATATAAACAATAAGGATTGTGTCCTGCCATGAGTTCCCATATGACATATGGCGCTCTTGGGTGGGCCTCGCCAGGTCTTTGAGTGCCCGTCGTACCACGTGGTTGGTGCACTAGGCTGATCGAGACTCTGAGGATCTGGCACCTGCGTCGGTCTGCCAGTTCAGGCTCTACATCCGGTCGTGCGTGGTATGTTCGCGATTCGTACAAATGGAACGCATCGCGTACGTTAACCTTCCTTTATTGGGCTGGGCCATTCCATCAAAGAAAAGAGAAGGGTATCGTCAGATAGAGCTCGACTGATAAGGTAAGAGTAAATGGCCTAAAGCCATTTACGCAATTACTGTAATCAAAGTAATATTAGGGGGGCGACCAGAGCCAGCAGCCAGCGCCGTCATTTAGTTGGGAGATTGTAGAGATAAGATAGGCTCGACCATAAGGGTAAGAGTAAATGGCCTAAAGCCATTTACGCAATACTGTAATCCGCTGTGGGAGAGAGAGTCTTGTAATTTGTATTTGTATCTTGTATTTGTTTGTTGTATTCTTGTATTGTATTTGTATTTTTTTGTTAGGAACGAGGGATACCGACGTCTCGACCGTTAGGGAGAGGAACGATTTATGTGATAATGACGCGCTCGCTTTACCGTAATTTAGGGAGAGGGAGAGGGCCATTCCATAAGGTGTGATAACGACGCGCTCTTGATGGTCGGCGTGGCAATAGGCTTCGCTTCGTAGACAGGTTTCCCAGCCGTTGCAAAGACTTAGCGAGAACGGTCAGGAGCGGCGCGGGGATGCGATTCGCCAAGCTGGGGCAAACCGTCCGGATTAGGAATGCTCAGGCCTTTCCTTCTCAAGGAGACCCGGGAAAGAAAGAGCTATGCTATTGACCGACCCTTTCTTACTTCGAATCAATTCTAATTTTGAATGAGGCGGATCGAGAATGAAATGCAGAAATAGGGGAAGGGGGGAGCGCTTTTTATTTAATTTATGGTAACCACTTAAGTACCCGACGGCTTTCGGGGCCCGCGCCCAACGAATCTAAGCCCTTTTCACGCGCCAGTAGTTGTAGCTGTGGCCACACCAACCCTTTCGTTCAACTCGCTCCGGGTTCCGATCTATATGACCTCCGGGCGGTACAAAGTAGACCTCTTCTGTAGAGGCAGGTAGTAAGCTAACCTTGTTTGTTGAGTCGGGGGAGCCGAGCCCTCAACTGGAAAAATCTCCGTGCGTGGCGTGAGTTGGAATCCTAGAAAAGAAAAGAAGAGACTCCCTCCCCGGTCCTACGAAGATCTCTACGTACTTGTCTAGTCCAGGACAACTGAGATCTTCCGGTCTGCGTGCGTGGGAGCAGACAAAGAAGAGTCTGGTCCGCTCTTCATTCAGGCCCGCCCGTCTGCAGCTAGGTCCGGGAATGGCGCCAGGCGAGGGCAAACTATGCCCCGCTGCTCTGCATAAGCCGGCCTCCGGACAAAAGAGGCCGGGAGGTCCCGTTCCCCCCCGCCAACAAAAGAGGCCTTCCCCCTTAATCTTAATGAATCGAATGGTCCTTCGACCTTCGTTTGATTCCGACGGCCGGCATAGATTAGATCTCATGAGACCCTACCACTATGACTACGAAAAAAGCCCTGCCCTGGCACCTTCGCTAGACTAAGAGTAAGCTACTTCTATTAGTATTAGCGCCGGACCTTGAGTCGAATTGATCGTGTCATGTGCAACGTCCATCAATGATGGTTCATTAATGTCCATTGATTTAGACTCCTT